>OV651816.1:75946512-76234976 GCA_927349885.1 Psylliodes chrysocephalus | reverse complement strand
CATCTTACTAACATTTTATATTTCCACATTGTTAAATTTGTTTTCACAAATCAAAAAATTTATAAATATCTTTCCTTGGTATATTTATTAAAAAGGATTTAATTTTTTTCCTAAAATAAAATACAGAGTAAGTTGAGAAACATATTTCCTTTGGTAAAAAATTAAAAATCTAGGTCCCAAAAACATAAGACTTTTATGCCCTATTGTATTTTTGGCAATTGGTATCATTAATTTTCTGGAATCCTTACTTCTAGTTTTATGACAATAACATGTGTATTTTAAATTCAACGAATATTTTTCTTTAGTTAATAAACATTCCCCCCCCCCCTAAGAAAAATGTTTGCCTTAAGTCTAGGATCTCTGCCTCTTTATAAGGATCATTCGAAGGGTAAGTTCTATTTTTCTGAAGTATTATTTTTAAAAATAATTTTTGGACTACTTCTAGCTTTTTTAGATGAGTATATGATACTCTTCCCCATCCTACAATTCCATAGGACAGGCGAGAATCAACCAATGCATAATATAGTGTTTTAAGAAGAGGTAAGTCCAAAATTTTTGTTAAAAATTAGAATTTACCTACTAATGACCTAAGAGTTTTTGTAACACTAGTAATATGATAGTCCCAACGGAGATGGTTGTCAATAGTTATTCCTAAATACTTTACTTTGTTTGTTTAATATTTATCAAGTTACCGTGATTGTTGATTTCTAGCTTGTTGTAATTAGAAAGATTATTTTTATAGCTTGTTATAGGTAGAAACATAGTTTTATCGAAGCTTATTAAAAGCAATTTGTAATCAAACCAATCTATAATATTACTTATATCTTTTTCAATTTTTTTGTTTCAGATCATTCCAGGTGTTTGCAACATAAAAGATGACAATGTCATCAGCAAAGCTTGTTTTCTCTCCAGAAGTTCTAAGTGTTAGTAGATTATTAATGTATATTATAAAGAGAACGCCACATTGAACAATCCTTTTCGAGCTTATACTATTATCTATTTTAACACATTGTTTTCTTCCTATTAGATAAGATTCAAACAGTTTTTGTGCAACTCCTTGTATTCCCACATCCTGCAAAGAATCCAACAGCTGCGAGTGGTCCACAGTATCGAACGCCTTTGCAAGATCGAGGATACCCCTATGGTAAAACAGCTGCAATCAACAGCCTTATATAATTTTGTTGTTAAGTTTAATATTGCATGTTCTGTAGAAATACCTGTACGAAACAAAAATTGTTTTTAAGAAATAATATTATTATTGTTTAAAAATGATTCTAATCTTATTTTTATTAGTTTTTCAAAAAATGTTGAGAAATTGTTTATTACAGAAACAGTAATAGTACCCCATAATCCATAATCATCCAGCTTATCTAAGATACTATTGGTTTTAACGCAGTCAAAGGCCTTGGTAAGGCCTTCACCACGTTTTCCACCATTGCATATAGCGCGTGAATGGTTGATTTATTTTTCTGAAATCCAAATTGAGATGCAGATAGTACCTAACTTCATACTTTCACAATATAAAACTAATTTTGATTTTAATATAATTTGAAATAATTTATTGATTATTGGTACAATAGCAATAGGTCGGAAGTTGTCTAGACCAACGTTACTCAAAGTGTGGTTCGCGGAGCCTTGGGGCTCCACAAAGCCTTTGTGAGAGCTTTGCGAAGAAAATAATAGTCATAATAAAGAAAAGCAGTATTCTCGCTACAAAAGGGAGGGACTAGGCTTGAGGCTCTTTTTTTAGAAGTCACTAAGAGGAAAGAGGAAGGAGTGTATGATTTTGGACTGTTTTTTTAGAAGTTGTAAGGCATTTTCTTGCCTTAGAGAAAACGCTTTCTTACAAGTGGCGCTTGTTTACGGGACGGCTCTCGGGCGCCAGATTTTGTATGTGGTTAACTCTACAAACTTTCGAAACGGCGTCGAAAGTACTCGGGCAGCACATATGGTGATGAAAAATTCCAGGGGTCAAAAGTCACTTAGACTCAAGTAATTAGTAGCCACAAGTAACGGGCTTTAATCATTACTTGTGGTTGTAAAGAATTTCTCACTGCTGAAAAGTAAGGGGGAGGTAAATTAGGGATAAGTAATCTCAGTAATAGTCAAAGTTACGTTGACACATATATTGATTCAACTATTTACAATTAAAATAAAATAAAATATTTCAACGCCCACCCTCTTGGTTATGAAACCCAAAACTAAAAAAAAATTAAAACAAAAACAAAACGGGAATGAACGGCTAATATAGTTGGCAGGTATTCTTGATCAGACTGCTTAAACTGGGTGCGATGAAGGGGTCGCGTATATAAAAAAAATTGTATTCGTAAATCTCAGACTAAGGTCAAAATTTAAATCTCCGATAGTAGGAATTTAAAAATTTTGAAATTTACAGTAATTACTCTTAAATCGCAACAAAAGTCAAAATGCATATGAATTTAAAAATGTCGGCAATTTTCTTAAATCGCAAAGAAAATTTAAATCAAAGATAGCATAAATTTAAAAAATTTAAATTTACGGTAATTTTCTTAAATCACAAAAAAAATTCAAAATGTACATCAAGGATAGTATGTATTTAAAAATTTAAATTTACGGCAATTTTCTTAAATCGCAAAGAAAAATCAAAATGGAAATTAAGGATAGTATAAATAAAAAAAATTAAATTTACGGTAATTTTCTTAAATCGCAAGAAAAATCAAAATTTTGATCAAGGATAGTATAAGTTGAAAAATTCCAAATTTACGGTATTTCTTAAATCACAAAGAAAAATTAAAATATAAATCAGGGACAGTATATTATAAATTTAAAATTATAAATTTACGGTAATTTTTTTAACCCGCAAAGAAAAATCAAAATTTAAATCAAGGATAGTATTAATTTTAAAAATTCCAAATTTTCAGTAAGTTTCTTAAATCGCAAAGAAAAATCTAAACGTAAATCCAGAATAGTATGAATTTTAAAAATTTAAACTGCGGCACTTCTAAAACTCGTGAGGACCACTTGAAATATTTTTTTTAAATCCCTGAAGCCAACGAGCAAGCTACGCTAAATCAAACCCACACTACCTCTTATTATTATTTATTATTATAACCCCAGGTCGGACAGGGACAGCCAGGAAGGAAAATAACACAGGGAGCCTTAGGCCCTCACGGAGTTATTTGGGAATAGCCAGGATGAAAAATAACAAAGGGAACCTTAAGCCCTCACTGAGTTAATTGGGAATAGACAAAAAGGAAAACTAACACAGGGAACCTTAAGCCCTCACTGATTTATTTGGGAATAGACAGGAAGGAAAACTATGACAGGAAACCTTAAGCCCTCACTGATTTAATTGCGGATATCTAGAAAGGAAAATAACACAGGGAACTTAAGCCCTCACTGAGTTATTTGGAAATACCCAGGAAGGAAAAATAAATAAACGGAGATTTTTATATTCAAAATATGAAGTGATACCCCCTCCCCTTCGGTAGAACAAAATCCCGGACATTAAATTAAACAAATAAAAAAAATGAACAATATTCAGTTCCCGTATTTTCCACGGTTAGGAATTTAGCAAATCTATTTTTTTAAAGTCTATCTAAATTAAAAAAAAAAAAACGATAGGAAATAAACACTCTAATTCCTATCTTTTCCCAATTTACTTATTAAATAATTCTATTTTTAAAGTCGATTTATATCTGAAGCAGTCCTCACCGTTCAAAGAAAACAATAAAAAAAATATAAACACAATATCCAAACAAAAAAAATTCTTCGAATGTTAATTTAATTATTAAATTTCGGAATTTTCAAAAGAAATTATTTACGTGTTAAACTGTAAATCTCAAAAGTTGTTTAAATATACCTAATTTGATTCGGTTTTATTTTCTAACTAAATCTCGACGGCAAAAAATCAAAACGGGTTTTTTGTATTTACTGCGGTAAACAAAACGGTTTTGGCTCGCGGCGCTGGTATTACAGTTATCAACTGACTCTTTCGATCACTCAGAATGGAATTATGAATTTCTCCCTCGCTGTTCTCGATCTCGACTCGAAAAATATTTACCAATACTCCGCGCATGATCAACTTAAGAGGGAGAAGGTATTCGAGAAGGGGCACGGTGCTGGGTGCTGATGTTCGTTCTCGTTTAAAATAATAAAAATCTGATGTGTCCAACACATGACTTTCCTATCTAATTATTAGAGGCTTTTTCCGGTTATTTTGTACAACCTATTGTAGTACATCTATAAATGTTTAGAGGATAAACTAAATATATACATTTTCCACATACATCTACCTCGAAACATTTTTCTATAGATATTCATTGAAAACGAAAATACTAAAAAAATTAAATTTAGCACTTTTCCTACAATTTTTCCATTACGGTCTATTTTAGAAAAATCATGTATAAACAAAAATTATAGAGATCGATATCGCAAACAATTTTCATAAAAATCAGAATTTTGCACATTTTGTCAAATTTCTCGAATACGGACCATTTCAGGAAAATTTGATAAAAAACAAAAATTATAGATAATATTAGAAGTAACTTTTATTAAAACTATTTTTTTCTCCAAACATAAATAACAGATATATTCCATAAAATATAAAAACGGCCTCCCATGAAGTACCCCCAGATGTTTTTTCAAAATCTAATCATTTTACGTCAGGCCGAAATAAAACTTAAGTTTAATATTTAATGTTTTTTTCTTTATCTGTTTTTGAGTTTTCTTCAAATTTCGAAATTTACACATTTTCTCAAATATCTTGAATACGGTCCATTTTAAAGAAATTATGTAAGGAATAAAAATTATAGAGAATTATATAACAAACAACTTTTGTTTGAACAATTTTTATAAAAAAATATTTTTTTACATTTTGTCAAATTTCTCAAATACGGACCATTTTAGGAAAATTTTGTATACCCCCAGATGTTTTTTCAAAATCTAATCATTTTACGTCAGGCCGAAATAAAACTTAAGTTTAATATGTAATGTTTTTTTCTTTATCCGTTTTTGAGTTTTCTTCAAATTTCGAAATTTACACATTTTCTCAAATATCTTGAATACGGTCCATTTTAAAGAAATTATGTAGGGAATAAAAATTATAGAGAATTATATTACAAACAACTTTTGTTTGAACAATTTTTATAAAAAAATATTTTTTTACATTTTGTCAAATTTCTCAAATACGGATCATTTTAGGAAAATTTTGTATAATACAAAAATTTTAGATAATAATATAAGAAGTAACTTTTATTTAAATAATTTTCTTCTTCAAACGTAAATAACAGATATATTCCATAAAATATAAAAATTACCACCTATAAAGTACCCCCCCAGATGTTCCGACTTTGCCCAAAATCAAATCAGCTCATTGGACGCTGAAACAAAGCTTAAGTTTAACATTTGGTGGTTTTCTGTGCATCGGTTCATGAGTTATGCGACACACAGACATCATCGCGAAAATAGTCAAAACGGATTCAGGGGACTTCAAAACTTAAAAATCCGTCGAAAACTCGTGGTCGAAAAAAATCATGATTCCTATACTTTCCTTATATCTGTGTACAGATAGGAAAGTAAAAAGTATAAATTCTCAAATCTACAATTTTCTATAATATAAATTCAAAATCCTGGTTTAAAATGACTTTTGAAAACCATTGCTATATTGTAAAAGTACTATGGATTTTCGGATTATTATATATTTCAAAATAATAGATACAGGGTGAAGCTAAAAAGTTGATTTAAAAATTAAAATAATAACAAATAATTAATTTTATTAAATTGATATGCCGGATTCTAATGAAAGTTAGATTTAAAATTATTATTAAGAATACTAATTCGACAATTGAATAAAAAAAAAGGTAATGAAAAATGACTTCATTACAAAGTCATCAAGAGGAAGGAGGATAAAATTTTGATTTTTTTGTGGGGGCACTGCGAAGAAATGGGAGGGACCTGGCTCAAGGCCTGTTTTTTTTGAAGTCACTAAGAGGAAGGACGATATGGACCTTTTTTTAGAAATGTGTTTAGGGCTCCGTCAAATATTTCTCTTGTCAAAAAGGTTCCGTCACCACTGGTCTAGACAGTCAACATCTTCCTTTTTGTGCATCGGCAGTACTTAATTATCTTCAGTGAGTCAGGCCACTCTCCCTCTTCTGCACATTTATTAAACAAAATGGTTAGAAGTTCAATCAAATACCTAGCACATGGTTTAATCATGAAACTGTTTAATCCGTAATAGTCGGAACAATTTGAATTTTTTAATACTTTTATGGCACTTTTTACATCTACGTCAATAATAGGAGGTACGAAAAAGAAACCACTTGGCTTATTAATATTTTTATTAAAATGCGTGTGTATGTGTTTATAGGATCGTCAGTTGTTTTAAACGTTTTATCGGCAATGCTACTAAAAAACAGATTAAACTCATCGGATGTGCATTTTGTTTGTAAAACTGATGACTTTTTACAATTCCTCTCATTATTTACAATTTTCGAAATAGATTTACTTTCATTTTCAGAGTTTAATGTTTTTTCTTCTTTACCTCAGCTTTATATTGTTTTCACAAAGTAGTATATACTTATGCTAACCAGTCTTTTTTACATTTTGTTTGCCTAACCATATAACTTCTTTCAAAAACGTGTTTTCTCATGTTTCTGACATTATTATTAAAATATGCACCAGATAATAAACCCATCTTGAACTTAAAATAGCGTGATTTATAGATTTTTTTTTTTATAAATTTTCTTTATCGTTTTATATTTAATTCCAGCCCTTACAAATAAAATAATAGCACTTATTAAACATTCTACACCTTTTTTTTATATTTTTACTTTCTTATATTTTCCAAATATACACACAAATGTTTGAAGGTATTAACTAAATTCGTAACATGTAGCTTACATCAATTCGACAACTTTACGTGATGGACTTTATAGAACCTCAGAATCTCCAATACTCTACGTTTTACGTTTTACCCGTATTTCCCCAATAAAGAGAAACTATTTACAACCACGTTTAAGTTCCTAGAATATTCTATTTGATATAAGAACAAAGTAGTACAGTCTGTGTTTAAGTGACTACCCAACTTTAGCAACTTTACCGTCTTATTTAATACCAGTTACAATGTACATAATAATTACTTTTAAATTTAAGAAGAAAAATTTGACAGACATCGTTATGAAATTTGTCTCAAAAAATAAAGAAGGTAATATTATAATAAATATAAAAATATAAATATCTAATACATGAAGTAAAGTTATTTCACTTGCTTATTCCTAAAGATTTTGGAAAATGTTCTAGGACTTGAGGCATTAGCGACGTATGTTAGTATTTAAATTAGTCAATAGTGACGAATCTGTTACTGCGCCGTGAATTTACCTGTGTATACTAGTGAAATAAACGTTTAAAATTTGATGCCATAATGACGTAATTCAAAAATAAATAACTAGGTAGCCTTATTCATAAAAAAATACTATTTACTTTAAATAACCAAAAGTAGATTACGAAAAAAGGAAACACACAAAAATTGTTACCTTTTTGTTAGTTATATTGTTTATTACTCAGAAATATTAGCAATCATTTAAATTTGATTTTCTCAAGACGTTTATCTTACAGTTTCGTCCTTATTGTTTTAACCCGGCGATATTACGTCATCGCCATCCCCCTTTACTCCCTGGTAACGTATCGCATACAATTTTAGGAGGTTCCTTATTTTCATCTTGTTTTAACTGTTACTTTTTAACAACCAGACGTTTATATTTCTTTATTTTACAATTTGATTTAAAGTTAAAGAAAAAGTTTCAATTTAAGAGACGAAACAATTACTAAATATTGTTATGCAGATTTTTGGCAACTCAATTCATTTTAACTCAACTTTTACAGTTTAACTACACACTGATATAACGTCCATCATAAAACTGAAAACTGACGTTTTATTTTTGCTTAATAGTGTTATTTTTTTTTTTTTTTTTTTTTGAAAGAGTAAAACCAAATTTGGTAGATTTTCACACTTTCACAAAAAGTGTGAAAATCTACCAAATTTGGTTTTACTCTTTCAAAATTAAATGGATTTTCATCAAGTAAAGGCCGAAACAATAAATAATTTAATAGTGTTATGTTATGTTGATAATGGGGTGTTAATACACTGCGACGTAAAAGATCTATTGTCGCCACTGCACTAAGGAAATGTCTCAATGCCTATAGCGACCCTTCCAATCCTATTTTCTCAAGGAAGTGTAGGATTTGAAGTGGCTTCAAGTTAGGTAAGTCTCCCTCTTCTATTTGATTTCCTCCTAGATATAGTGCCCTTGGATTCTAAAGTGCTACACATTCAGTTAGGATGTGAATGGAGGTTTAGTCCTCCTCCTCACAGAATCTGCACTCACTATCCTTTACTACTCTCAGTTTACTTAGGTGTCCTTTTAGTCGGCAGTGCCCAGTAAGGATCCCTGTTACAATACGTAGCCTGTTCTTGCTCAGGCAGATGCTGGCTTCCGATCTTTTTTGGTTATATTCACCCAGAAGTATCTTGGCCTGTCTCAGCCCCAAGATATTGTTCCAATTATCGGTTCTTCTACTACCCAATTCCTTTTTAATCTCTTCTAATATTATGTTACTGCTGATACCGCAAAACGGCTCAGGTCCTACAAAGGGTGTTTGAGCCCCTTTCCTTGCAAGACTATCTGCAATCTCGTTACCCTGTACCCCGTTATGTCCCGGGACCCAAGTGAGAGTAACTCTATTTTTCTCGCCTAGCTCATTCAATTGTTCTAGGCATCTCCATACCATTTTTGAGCTGATTACGTAAGAACTCAGCGCTTTGATGGCTGCTTGACTATCGGACATGATGATAATCTCTTGTCTATGATAGTTTCTCTCGATGTTAAACTGGATACACTTCTCGATGGCGTGAATTTTCGCCTGGAAGATGCTTGGGTATTTTCCCAAGCTTTCGGAGTGCTTGGTTCTCGGCCCATACACTCCTATTCCAGTTCCTTCTATGGTTTTGGAACCGTCCGTGTACCACTGAATAGCACGTCTTTCGGTTGCAAGCGCGATGGATTCTTGGCTCCATTCTTTCTTGCAGCCCAGCTCTGTGGTTTTGAAGTTTTTCACAAAACTGTACTTCTTTTGCATTTCATCCTGGGGCATGTCCCAGGTATCTTTAGTCCTGAAGCAAGTAGACTTTCGTCTGATTACTCCGCTCCTGATCATTCTATATCGTGTCCTTTTTGCCACATTCTCTATCATCAAATGTAGAGGGGTGAGGTTTAAGATCACCTCCATTGCGGCCGTAGGACAGGTTCTCATTGCACCAGTAATGCAAACACAGGCTAGTCTTTGTACTTTTGAGATATTAGCTCTCGTAGTAACTAAACTAGTTCTGTTACTCCAGGCTATAGCCCCGTAAGTGATGATTGGTCTCACTATTGCAGTATACATCCATCGCAGTGTGTTTGGGTTACATCCCCATCGTTTACCCGCCATGTTTCTGCATACCATTAGGGCTTTTGTGGCCTTATTTACTACTTCCTTCTCATGTGTGTTCCAGAGAAGTTTGTTGTCCAGGGTTAGGCCTAGATATTTGACTTCATTTTTCCATTCTATATCTATCCCGTCTAATGCTTAATAGTGACTATTTCATTAGTTTTGTTTACATTGTAGGGTGATATGTGACATTGCACTTCTTTTTGTATTTGTAGGTTTTCTATAACATCCGCAGGCTACTGCAGGGTGCAGGGTAACATTTCTTCCTCTTCTCTAATTATTCGTCCCGAACAACTTGATTACTGGGACCTGGTTGGAACCAATGGGAAGGATCTGGACCACGATATGGCGCTTCTTTTTCAATGTGAACTACCTTGGGTTTACTCCCCGCTGACAACTGAATGCGGCAGATTAGGTCGTTGACTTTTTTGAGGACGGTGCAGGGACCTTTCCTGTTCCGCTGCAGTCTGCAGTTCTGTTTATCTAGCAACTTGTCCTTCAGGTTTTTTAAAATTTATCAGCCACTGCTATGGTCTCTTCTAATGATGAAACTTCTGTTAAAAAGGTAAGTATGGAAGTGTTGAGAGGATTTGGCAATAGCTAAAAGTTCTTTTCTTGTGACGCAATAATTCTTCTCAACTTTTCCTAAGGTATTACTAAAATAGGAAATTACTTTCTCTCCCCCTCCTGCTCTTGGGATAGCACAGCGCCCACGCCGTGTTGGGATGCGTCGCAGTCTAAAATGAATTGTTCTTTTACCCGAAGGTACGCTAGAATGGAATCTTACCCTACACACTGCAGTGGCCTGCGTCTGTTATAGAAAATGTACGAACACAGTGTCACCTATCACCCTACAGTGTGCTGCGGTCATCATAAGTAAATGAATAAAAGAGAATGGTCCAGAAATGTTTGGAAATGTCATTTCTTATTAAGAAAAATATGGACAGTTCGAAAAGAATCAAGCCAATGATCCCATGACGAAGAGGGAATCACCCTTGAAATCCTAAGAAAGGACGAGAAAGTTGGATATACTCGTTTCGGTGTAGACTATAGAAGATTAAATCAGATAACGCAAAAAGACAGCTATCCACTTTCAAGAATAGTTGACACATTAAACACTCTATCAGGTGCAAAATGGTTTTCCATGCTAGACTTGAAGAGCAGATACTTGCAAGTAGAAGTAAATCCTGTTGACCGGAGCACACTGTAGGGCGATGAGTTACCAATATTTGGATAATTATTCAATACCATATGGTACAATTTTATTAATATTTATTTATTTATTTATTTATCCTAACAGGCCTATTGGCCTAATTACAAGGATAATTACTATTAAATAATTACAATATACGTGCCTACCACAATTTACATAATTTTAATACCAGAACACCATGAGATCAAATAACATTACTTGCTTAAATGGACATGTTTGTAACTTGTTTAATAATATTTTTTTTAAATGTAATATATTTCTCATACCAGTCTATATCTTCTAAATTATTTATACCATTGGCTAAGCGAAGAATGATCAGGAGGGTAGCTCTGGATGTAATCGTGGCAAAAGGAACAATAAACATATTTGAGTTACGCATGGGACGTGATGGAACACAAAATGGTATTAGGGCTAACAGACCTGAAGAACATATTTGATTATTGATTATTTTATACAAAAATAAGGTGCATGTGATTTTGCGTCTAGTCTCAAGAGAAGGTAATTTAAAATCTATTCTTAATTGTGATGTTCTAACAACATTGTAATCAGGTCTAATATGAAACTTTTTAAAGTAAAGATATCTTAAAAATTTATTTTGTATTTTCTCTAATTCTTGTAAAATGATTTGGTATTCTCCACCATATAATTGAAGCAAGCTCTAATTTTGAACGGATTAACGAAATATATAAAATTATTAACAAATTAATATCAGAAAATGGCTGCGTTTGTCTCATTAAAAATCCCAGAGCACGATTTGCTGCTTTACAAGTATTCTCAATATGCGTAGAGAATGATAATTTAGAATTGAATGTTACCCCCAAATCTTTAACTTGAAAGCACTTTCTTAATGACACACTTTCCATTTGATAGTCAAATATAATCGGTTGCTTTTGCCGGGTAATAGTCATATAATAACATTTGCTGATGTTAAATTCCAATTTACATTTTTGACTCCATTCGTATATAGCATTTATATCTTTTTGCAAAGAAACGCAATCGCGTACTGTTTGAATTTGTTTATAAATTTTAAAATCATCAGCAAAAAGTAAGCATCTCGAGTATTTAATCACTTTTGGCAGATCATTGACAAATAACAGAAACAATAATGGACCTAAATTGGAACCTTGCGGCACTCCGGAAACAGCACGGAATCTGCTAGAAGTATTACCATTGTGTCTTACCAAAAAGTATCTATCTTTTAAGTAATCCCTGATAAGCATTAATACATTACTTGTCAATCCAATAACAAAATATCATGATCTACTCGATCAAAAGCCTTTCTAAAATCTGTAAAAATTGTATCTAGCTGAAGTCTTTTTTCTAATGTATTATTCGCATAATTTGTAAAAATAAATAAATTAGAATTAATTGATCTACCAGCCACAAATCCATGCTACTCCTCAGCAATGCTATTTGTCACGAAATTATATAATTTGTTATAAATTATTTGCTCGAATAATTTAGAAGGAGCACACATAACAGAAACTGATCTATAATTTTCAATATTCCTTGTACTACCTGATTTATGTATTGGGGTACAAATAGCCGTTTTCCACAGATCAGGGAAAGTAGAAAATTTCAGAATAAGATTGAATATATGAAGCATTGGCAATTTTAAACCCTCATGACAACCTTTTAAGATATATGGTGGTATACCATCTGTGCCTGCAGCCTTTTTTGGTTTTAATTTTTTGACAGCTGCTAGATAATCATCATCATTTATTAAATTTAGTGTAAAACTATAATTTTTCCAAAGATTGGAGTTTTGTTCATTTAAAATATATGTAGACTGATTTGATGAATATGTAGTAGCAAAATATTCTGCAAAAAACTTAGCAGTTTGCTGTGGAAGAATTTCTTTATCATTAAAAATAAAATTGCCACTGTTCACACTCCCACTTCTTTTTTTATTAACATAGGTCCAAAAATTATTTATGTCTGCTTTCGAATCTTCCTGTATACTTTTAATGTATTTTTTATACTCGGATCTAATTAGTGATTTTAATTTTCTTCTTGTGTCCATGTATTGCTGTTTATGAAAATCAGAAGTATGTTTTATGTGATTAAATTTGGTTTTTTCCATTATAAGTTGTTTAATTTCCCTATTATACCATATTGGATACTTATTATACTGTTTATGTAGCCTGAATGTTGGTACACACTTAGAAAAAATATTGTTTAAAGTATTATAAAATTTATTTAATGCATCATTGACATTGGGTTCTGCACAAACATCACCCCAATCAGTATCGTTAATATACTCGTATAAAAGAATAAAATTTGCCTTTTTAAAATTATATGGAAATTTTTTGTTTTCATCAATCTCACAGTTACGTGATACAGATCTTTGACCTGGATTAATAGACATTTCCAATGAAGGATGATATAGATCTTCTTTTGTAAGAGGAAATTCGGCTCTATAAATATTACAATTATTTTCATCCGAGCAAATTATTAAATCCAAAGTTTTTCCCTGAAAGTTAACAATATTATTAAATAATCTAAATGAATTAAAATTTAAAAAATCATTGAGAGCAAGTAGTCTTTCATTTGACACATTAACTGATTGCGATGCACCTTTTATTTCAGGCAAGTTAAAGTCACCCATTATATAAGTTTCATTTACACAATCTATATTGTCTTGCAAAAACCCAAAGCAAGATTCATATACTTGACAAGAACTTTTTGGAGGAATATAAACGCAAGCCAATGTCACGTTAACAGTACGATTTATTTTAATCTGCAATATTATTGCTTCAAACATTGAACTCATTTTAGCCACTTTTAGTATTTTCCAATTTTTATGTGCCGCTATTAATACACCTCCACCTTTTCCTTTTTGAACCATTTCCTTGTCCCTGTCCACTCTAATTATATTAAAAATACTTAAATCTATCAATTCCCCATCCAAGAGACCCTCTCCTAACCATGTTTCAGAAATCATAATATTATCATATTCATTTTCTAATGTGCTGTTAAAAAAATCTAAAGTTTTTGTATTTAATCCTCTGGAGTTCTGGTAATACCATTTTAGTTCCAGTTTCTATGTATACTTATATTGCTGAGAACCTACATAACAAGTGATTTAGAATTTTAAATTAAATAGATGTTTATATAAAGTACAAATAAATTAATTGTTAGAATATAAACTTTTAAAAATTTGTTCTTAAATTATCAATTATCAAAATTAACTACAGTATAATTTTTTTTCTTTCTTTTCTATTATTAAATAATAATAATAATAATAATATTTATTCAGAAAGCAGAATCCATATACATAAAATAGTGAAACACAAGAAGTTTTAACAAAAATACAAGGATTATCTACTATACTGAAAAGGAATCGTATTCATCGTAGCCTATCAGAAGACAGACTAAAATGGTTTTCAATACGCCCGGTCAAAATTAATAGTTTAAATATAAACACCCCTTAAATGTAGTACATATATAAATACATAATGGATACACATAAAAAAAAATGAAAATTGTAATTAATAACAAAGACATCATAAATACCTACCTAGTCTAGTAGACGAAGCACAATGAAAATTAGTGAACGTTGCTTCAAGCAATAAATATAAAAATATACAAAGATCAATCAAATAATCTCAAATTAATATTTATATTTTAAAATCGATCAAAAGCTGTCCCCGAAGTAACAAAAATTTCAACTTATTTTTAAAAGTTACATGACTTAATTTTTTAAGCTCTATTGGTATAAGATTCAAGATACGGCCTATTAAATATGAAAATGAACTTTTGAACATAGCAGTGGAATGTCGAGGAATGGAGATATCATCCTTTCTGCGAATATTAATATTGTGTACATCGCTCCTGAATCTTATTTTGTTATACAAGTAGGGGGGAGTTTTAAGATTGACAATTTTTCGATAGAGACAACAGGTGTGTAAAAAACGCGCTTCCTGAACAGATAGCCAAGACAATTCAAATCGCTTAGCTGACACTCCTTGCCTTTTTTTTAAATTATACACTAATCTAATACAAATATTTTGCATGCGTTGAAGACGTTGACTATCATATCGTGTTACACAAGGGCCATATACCGAATCGCAATAATGCATATGTGAAAATACTAGTGATTCGCACAACGTACGTTTAGCTTGATGAGTTAAGATGTATTTATTTGCATATATCATTTTTATGTTAGTCATACATTTTTTTATAATCTCATTTACGTGTTTTACAAACCGTAGATCCGTATCTAAAAATAAGCCCAAGTTTTTTGATATTTCCGAAGTAGGTAAAGTTTCATTATTTACTATAATCTTAAATTGATCCTTATATTGAAGTCGACAGTGCTTTCGCCCAAACAGCAGGGTTTTTGATTTAGAAGAATTTATATCAAGGCAGTAGTCATTAGATAATTGAAAAAGTGCCGTTAAATCCCTAGTTATATTTTTAATGTTATTATGAAAATCTTTAGGGGGAAAGGATATATATAACTGTGTATCGTCGGCATAAAAATGTGAGCGGCAATGCTGAAGGCAATCTTGAAATAAACAAGTATAAATACAGAAGAATAGAGGCCCGAGAATAGAACCCTGTGGAACACCGTTTGTTATATTTTTTGGAGAAGATAAACGATTATGTAATTTAACTCTTTGAAACCTATCACTTAGGTAGTTACGTACTAAATCCAAAGCTGTATCGCTAAAACCAATGAAATGCAAGACTCCTAGCAACAGCTGATGATTAATTCTATTAAAGGCTTTACTGTAATCAAGAAGTACTAGAATAGTAAGAAGGTTATTATCACTTGCCGCAATGATATCATCAGTTATTGACAGTAGTGTCGTATTGCAACTATAGTTGCGTCTAAAGCCGGACTGATTTGATGGTATTATTTGATTATCATCTAAATGCCTTTGTATTTGTTCATATAAGACTTTTTCATATATTTTAGCTGCGGTGCACAGGATACTAATTGGGCGTATATCTTTATATTGAGTAGGGTTTTTAACTTTACTCAAAGGTAGTACGTGGACAGCTTTCCATTGAGATGGAAAAGTGGCACTATTGATTGACGTATTGATAATGTGAGTAAGATATTTTATGATATAGGGACAACAATACAGGAGCATATCTAGACCAACTTCATCAGCTCCAATTGCATTGGACTTTATACTTAACAATCTACTGTATACAACATTATCATTTACTTCCTTGAAAGAAAAAAGGCTAACTTCTTTTTTAGAGTTAATAAGTTTGTTTAAAATATTTAAATTCGGAGAATGTTGAGATTTAGCCGATTTAATGAAAAAATCATTCAACATTTCTACATCGCTTAACTCATCAGGAATATTACTGTTACTTTTTCGACAATAAACATTTAATTTTTTTAATTCTTTATATAACAATTTAGGTGAAGTTTTATTAGAGAGTTTGTATCGCAGATACGCTTTTTTTTCATTGTTAACAGCTCTATTTGTAAAGTTTCGTAAAAGTTTGTAATAGTCCCAATGTGCTTCTCTCTTAGTCCGCTTAAAACGTCTCAGAGCATTATCGCGCAACTTGAAGAGTAATTTTATATTATCCGTTATCCACGGCTTGGACTGCTTATTCAGAACCACCGAGTGAATTGGGGCGAAAGTGTCAAATATTTGCAAAATAAGTGTTGTGAGTATACTTACTTTAGAGTCAATATTATTAGTGAGCAGGATATTTTCAAACGGAAGCCTGCGTAGCTCAGTTTCGAATAACATTTTATCAATTTTTTTAAAGTTACGGTACCTAATCTTGTTAACTATTTCGGTTTTAGAATCAATAAGAATATTCGTTTTAACCAGACTGTGATCACTTTTTATTTCATCGTGCAGTACGTCACAATCACAAACGTTTATGCTGTCAGTGCATATTACTAAGTCTAGTAGCGTTGCAGACGTTTTAGAAATGCGTGTCGGTTGAGTCACATATTGAGTTAATCCAAAGCTTTCTAACAAATTATTTAAATGTCGAGAAGCAGCCGTGTCGCTCAATAAATCAATGTTAAAATCACCTGTACATATTATATTTTCATGTGAAGCTAAAACATTCATCATAACATTTTCATAATCACTAATAAATTCTAAAAGCGGCTGTTTAGGTTGACGATAAATGACGCCAATGACATAGGGCTTTTTATCGATAATACATTTTAACCACAATAATAGTTGAACAATGCGAAAGATAAAAATTGTGAGCTTAAAACGAAACAAATGAATAATTAATTCAAGAAAAAATTAAAAATATATACCAATTTTAAATCATAAATCGAATCTAATCCTGCCATCTATTAATAATCGAATTAGAAATCCTACACTCTAATACCGCGGAATTGAAATTTTCAAATAAAATAATAACAAAGTAGCAAAATTATAATATTAATAGTTGAACAATGCGAAAGATAAAAATTGTGAGCTTCAAACAAATAAATAATTAATTCAAGAAAAAATTAAAAATATATACCAATTTTAAATCATAAATCGAATCTAATCCTGCCATCTATTAATAATCGAATTAGAAATCCTACACTCTAATACTGCGGAATTGAAATTTTCAAATAAAATAATAACAAAGTAGCAAAATTATAATATTGATAGTTGAACAATGCGAAAGATAAAAATTGTGAGCTTCAAACAAATAAATAATTAATTCAAGAAAAAATTAAAAATTTATACCAATTTTAAATCATAAATCGAATCGAATCCTGCCATCTATTAATCATCGAATTAGAAATCCTACACTCTAATACTGCGGAATTGAAATTTTCAAATAAAATAATAACAAAATAGAAAAGATAAAGCCAACTAAACTATAATAAAAACAAGTATTTAATTCTTATCAGATACAGATACCTAGCAAAATTATAGTCTCTGCAAAAACTGTTCCCTCGTTATGGGCTTAGAATAGCGTTAATTAATATCATCAAAATTCTTGATAATTTTTACTGAATCATTTTGTTTGGCAAATATTCTTCCACTAACTGTCCATACATGTTGTAAACCAAATTTTTTTTTTGCTTTTATATATATCTTGTATCGCATACTAGTTAAGTCTTCATTTATAAATATTCCTGTTTTCTTTAACTGTTTTCTGGCTTTAAAAATTTGATTTTTTTTAAATTCTGTTACAAAATTCACAATTATTGTTCTGGGTTTTGGTTGATTATTGATTTTTCCCATTATGGACAGTTCGAAAAGAATCAAGCAACCTATATAAGCCGATGATCCCATGACGAAGACGGAATCACCCTTGAAAGCCTAAGAAAGGACGAGAAAGTTGGATATACTCGTTTCGGTGTAGACTATAGAAGATTAAATCAGATAACGCAAAAAGACAGCTATCCACTTCCAAGAATAGTTGACACATTAAACACTCTATCAGGTGCAAAATGGTTTTCCATGCTAGACTTGAAGAGTGGATACTTGCAAGTAGAAGTAAATCCTGTTGACCGGAGCACACTGTAGGGCGATGAGTTACCAATATTTGGATAATTATTCAATACCATATGGTACAATTTTATTAATATGTCATTGTCTATTGGTATTCGTATACTTATCTACTTAATTGTTTAAGGTAATTTAATGTGACGTAGGAATATTACTATAAGTAATTTCTTAGATGTGGTGATAGCTATATAGCCGAAACTGTTCGCTTTAAAATATTCTACATAATAATCTAGATAATAAAATAATGTGGACTTTTTTTTTGTTAGAATATTGTTACTAGTCATTATTGACTAACCTACAATTTTAATCTAAAAATCTTATAAACCAATTACTTATCTAAGAAGTCCCCATTTAGCTTTTTTAATTGTTTCTATAGGAAAGCATCACAAGTTGGCGTGACGATTCATTACACTGTTTTACACTAGTACTAACATTAACGTTCACTGCACTAGCTCAAATGGCTTCTTCCTTTTGAGCCTTCTGTTTAGTGTAGAGTTGTCCAGTAATTGCAGCGGTTCTTCGTTGACTTGGGAGTGGAGTCGACCCTCATGTTTCGCAGCAAATCTTTTTGTTTCCTCTTCGATTGTTGGCATCTTTAGGTCTCTATGAAAAAAATCGTTTCGATAAAACCAAGGTGCATCAACAATGCATCTTAGGACTTTATTTTGGAAAACTTGTATCATGTTGATATTACTCTTGCTGGCACATCCCCATAACTGTATGTCCTAAATCCAGATTGGTTTTAGGATTTATTTATAAATCAGCAGTTTGTTGTATACTGACAATTTGGATTTTCGTCCTAGGAGCCAATACATATTTTTGAATTTAAGTTCAAGTTCTTTACGTTTTTTTATGTGCTCTTTCCTTTTAAGTCTTACATCTAGGTCCATCCCTAGATATCTGGCCGAATTGTGATGCGGAATAACGTTATTGTTTATTCTTATTTGTTTTTGTGCATTTGGTCGAAGAGTAAAATCAACATGCACTGATTTAGTTTGATTTATTTTTATTTTCCACTTTTTTGTGCATCGATTGATTTTGTTGCAGGTTTCCTGAAGTTTTTCTAAGGTCTCTGTATTAGTTCCGCCCACTGCCAATATTGCAGTGTCATGCGCAAATGTTGCTATTTTAACACATTGTTATTGAGGGATATCGCTGGTGTATAATAAGTAAAGAACTGGTCCTAGTACACTGCCTTGTGGGACACCAGCTTTAATTTCTTTCATTTCGGAGTATGCCTCGTGTTGCTTTACTCTAAACATTCTTCCCGTTAGATATGATTGTGGAATGTCGACATATTGTATAGGGAGCATTTTTTCTGTATCACCCCAGCGTGCCAAACTTTGTCAAATGCTTGGGCTACGTCAAGAAATATAGCTAAGCATATATATTTTTCATCGTAAGCTTTTTCGATGACATCGGCTATCCGGTGTACTTGATCTATTGTCCAGTGTTTGTTTCTAAAACCAAATTGGTGCAAAGGGATCAGATTTTTATTTTTCAATTATTGGTTTTAGTCGTTTTAGTAATAGTTTTTCAAATAACTTAGATAGTATCGGTAACAATGATATAGGTCTATATGATGACACTTCATCCAGAGGTTTTCCTGGCTTAGGAATTAGGATAACTTCAGCCATTTTTCATGCATCAGGTATATATTTAAGGCGAAATACTGCATTTATGATGCACGTCAACTTAACAATAGCCTTCCGTGGTAGTTTCTTTAATATTTCTTTAGTTATAAGGTTATATCCTGGGACTTTCTGTGAGATGATGTTTATCTGAATTTATTTCGTAACCTCATTGGGAATAGCTAGCCTAATTTCAAGTTGTTCTATATTATGGAAGGTCTTATTAGGAGTGTCTTGATTTTCATCTAATTGAAACGTCTTTTGTAGGTGGTCAGCGAAAATATCTGCTTTTTGTTGATTGTCTCTTACACATTTGTTATCCTCTATTCTGATAGGAAGACAGTGTTTACACGAATTTTTCAACTTTTTAGTTGCTTTTCAGAGTAAATAATCAGTTTCTTTATCATCTGTTAGCTCTACTAGGTATCTGTTAAAGGATTCTTCTTTGTGATTTAGGATTTCTCTTCTCAGTCTTTGGGTAGCCTATTTAATATATTTTTATCTTCTGGAGATCTTGTCATCTGCCATTTCTTTTATAGTTTTCTTTTTTCTGCTACCAGTTATCTTATATCGACAGTATAGTTTCTTCCAGCTGTTATTCTTCTTACTTTTGGTGTGTTCCTCCATGCTGCTTGCTGGATTTCCACTGTGAACTTGTCCAGTTCTTTATCTAGCTGATTTTTTGCTTTTAGTATTAAGTCTTCTTGAAAACCTTTCCAATTAATTTTCCGATTTGCTAGGCTTTAAGTAAGAATTACTGCAGAATAATCTGAATCCATATCAAAGTTATCTTCTACTTGTGTATAGTTTGGTGAAATTTTCCTCAAAATAAAGATGGTAGGTGGGCCAATAGGTGGGTTTTTTAGAAGATTGGTATATGCAACCAAGTTCTGATGCAGCTCGGTGCAATTCTTTTCTGTGGTTAATCTTGAACCCCAGTTGGTGTTTTTGGAGTTATAATATCCACCAATTATATATTTGTTATCTAGTTTTTTGAGTACATTGAGATCATTTTCTTTTTTCTTGTTGGATCTTGGTGGGCAATAGATTGAAGCTATTGTAATTTTGCCCGCCTTAATGTTAATGGTGCTAATGGTTACCTGATTTTCTGGTTCTTGAATGCCTGGTTCCTCATAATGTGGAATTGATTCAGACTTTCTTTTATCTGATAAGTATTTAAATAAATTTTTTGTAATATTTTTATATTAAATGAGAGGTAAATAATTCCAACTCAAATGTGACCAAGACGTAAAATAGAATAAATAACCTAAGAATTCTAATTAAAACTCATCTTTGCTGTTTATAAGTTTCTAAGAATATAGTGAATTACCTAACGATTTAAAAGAATGTGAAAGTTTTTAAACCCACAAAATGTATTTTTTTCTTCTTTGTTAACGTATGTTGTAGCTTTTTATTTATAAATATTAATAATTTTAATGCTGGTTTCAATGCTAATTTGAAAATAGTTTTCGCATATAACAAAATTTTTTTTATTTTTAAACTTTTTATATTAAATTATCCAATTTCAATTAAACATCTATTATAATAATTTAGTTATTCGTAAAATTATTCCTAATAAAATTTATTTGTGAAACGTACTCACCAAAAGGTTTTATCTTGCTTTCGAATAAAATCACTACATGAACTAAATTATAAATTCAACAGTTAATTAAATAAACTTTTGACAAACTGTTTCCCTATTAGTAGGTAGTTTTTAAATAACGTTTAATTAATTAATTCATTTAAATTAGATTATATTTGATTTAAATTACATACGAGGAAAGTCTAGTTAGTAATTTTTTTTTGTAAATAAAACTATCAATGAAAATAGCATTTTTATTGAGAGTTTTTTTAGTTTTAAACGATTACAGTTACAAAGAAACGTGCTAATTTATGCATTCAGTTACGAAATGCTCTATTTTATGTAACTGGGAATATTTGCGGGATGAACGGAGTGAGGTTTTAAAAATTGAATGAATTATATGAAACGGCATTTCATAACGTGTAATATATAATATATTTTTTCTACTACCGTGCGTAAAGTACGTACTTTAAGCACTCCACGAAGTGTGTAAAGTTGTACTTTTTTTCACTAGTGCGTAAAGTAAAACTCTTTACGCACTAGTTAAAAAATTAAAAAAAGTAAAATTTGACAAAATTTGTACATAACAACAAAATATAACGTTTTATTTTATATTAACATTTTTTTGCTATCTCCTTCTAAGACAAATAAATAAATTATTTTTGCTTATATCTATTTAGTGTCCAACAAATTATCAACAGTTTATTTTAATTATAATTTTCTCTAAATGTCATCCATTTAATTAAAAGTAAACATACAGTGGATGTCGATTTTGGTAAAAGTAAGCTGGCCGTGGGTGTGTTGATTAGAAGATCTGTCAATCTCTAAACTTTTAATTAGTACGTACCTTATAACAGAACACGACAAAAGTATACTTAAGTTCAAGATTAGATTCTAAAGCCAATTTAGCATTTTTTAAAACTCAATCAAGTTTGAGAAGGTAAAAAGTTTTACTTTTTAATGTTTGTTTACTTAAATTCAAATTTTATTTGCAGTTTATTATATCTGTCATAATCGATATGGATTCAAATTTATCTAGCGATAGCGAATTTGATAATACTCCCACATATATCTTATGCAGTGCACAAAAGGCCACTGAAAATTTATTGCCAGAAAAATCTGCATATATTTATCAGCAAAAATACAATGCATTTATAGAATGGTGTAGGAAGAATGAGGTGACAACATATTCTGAAAACGTTATTTTAGCATATTTCTCTGATGAATTGAAGAATTCCAAAGCTTCTACCCTATGGTCGATTTATTCTATGCTTAAAAGCACCTTAAAATATAAAAACAACGTTGATATTTCGAAACTCAACAAGTTAATAGCGTTTCTCAAACAAAAAAATAAAGGTTTTAAACCAAAAAAATCCAAAATTTTTAAACGAGAAGATCTAATTAATTTTCTGTTGAAAGCTCCAGATTCCAAGTTTTTAATGATCAAAGTAAGTAAATGCCTCAGTAAATGCTTGAATGCTCAGTATAAAATTAAAATATTCTGTAAAGTTTTGCAACGAGATGTGTGTTCGTATGGTGTGTTGCCTAACAAAATCAGTTGCTGTCCTAACAGGCTACCGGGGTTGTTAGGCAGCACATTATACCTAAAACTTTTATATTTTTTACAATAGCATTTATTTGGAGTTTTACATGCGCAACGTCAAGATATTTCCTAATGTTTAATAAATTATTTGTAACATTACAATATGTTATTTTTTAGGTAGCTTTTATAATTGGAATTGCGGGAGCTTGTCGCCGGGAAGAATTATGTAAAATGACGATTAACGATGTGGAAGATAAACAAACAGTGTATATTGTCAAAGTATCAGAAACCAAAAATGGAATAGAACGCATTTTTACGATTTTAAATCCAAATAATTCTGCAGTTGATTATTTATTTTTCATAAAAAAATATACCTCATTAAGACCATCAAATATAAATTGTAACAGATTTTTTTTGAAATTCGCAAATGGAAAATATTCTAAACAGATTTTAGGGATAAATACTTTTGGTAAAATGCCAAGTGTTATAGCAACGTATCTAAACTTGCCCAATCCAACGGCTTTTACAGAACACTGCTTTAGGAGGTCTTCAGCCACTATGCTGGCAAATTCTGGAGGAGACCTTCTAACGGTCAAAAAACGTAGATGATGGAAATCATCTGCTATTGCAGAAGGCTACGTAGACAGCACAATAACACAAAAAAAACAAAATTTCTAATAAAATTTTGATGGATGACAGTATGCCATCCACTTTCAAACAAAGCTACAATTTTACCGTTGACAACTCTAATGAAGAATTAGTGGAACCACTCGACAGTGAAACTAGAATTACACAAAATATTTCAATCTTTTTACTTGAAAAGGCCAAATCCATACCACTTGAAGCTCAAAATAGGGTTACAGAAGTAATATCACAACATTTTTCAAACTCTGTGCTGGAAAATTGCAATAATTGCACATTCAATATTAATATTCATAAGAGTTAAAAACCTATTTTTTTAAATATTTCTTCATTTGTTAGTCATTTTGTTCTGTAAGAATTTTAAATTTGTAAAGTTCCAATAAATTTATTTTTGTTGCTGTGTATAATTTTTGGCACATTTTACTTTTTTTCACTAGTGAAAAAAAGTAA
The DNA here is from genome assembly GCA_927349885.1 of Psylliodes chrysocephalus. Lineage (NCBI taxonomy): Eukaryota > Metazoa > Arthropoda > Insecta > Coleoptera > Chrysomelidae > Psylliodes > Psylliodes chrysocephalus. The sequence goes on along the minus strand of OV651816.1, from coordinate 76,210,999 downwards.
CTTTTATATTTCTAATATTAGTGGATTATGTGTACGGTAGTAGAAAAAATATTGTATGCCACTCGTGTGTAAAGTCCCTTTTTTGACTCATGTGATTGTCACAAAATTCACATTCGTCAAAAAAGGGTAACTTTACACACTTGTTGTATAAATAACTAGTTTTTTTAATTTAAACTGGATTATTTCGTAGGTGTAACCAGAAAACTGTAACTCCAAAAATAGAAATTATACAGGAGAGCATTAAAACTTCATAATTTTAAATGGTTTGTACAAAATATCAAATAAATTGAATTACACCAACAGACGACAAAAACTGCATTTTAAGATTAAAAGTTGATGATTTGGCTTTATTTTTTTTTTTTTTTTGAGGAAGATACACTGTTTTTTTACCACATCTCATTTTTGGGATATACACATTTTTTCGGTAAAAAATTAAGAGCAATACAATATTTTTTTATTGAAAACCAAACTATTTTAACACATAAATATCATAAAACTCTAAAAAATCAATAATGGGGAATGTATCATAAAAGTGAAGCTAATCTTGCCTAACGCTGAGCTTAAGTATCTGTAGATGATCAAATTTTTCTTTTTTTAATTTTCCTTCTATCAATATACAATTTCAGAATATAATGTTTTATCAATCGTTGGTTATACACCTGCCAAACAATATCAGTGTGTCTTAATTTATATTCGATTTCTTCCTCTTCTTTATAGTTTAATTGTTTTAAATCCATCACAGTTGGGTCCCCAACTATGTGACCAGCAGCCTGACTCTGTATCAATAATAGAATTCTATAACCACATCTCGCCAACTTCGCACTTTGTGTCACTGTCGCTTTACATTCGGTAAAATTCGGTAAAATATTGTCTTTCCAAAAAACATTAGCTCTTTTTCGTTCTTTTGTGTTTGTTTTGTTGAATGGCCTCATTTTTTGCAGGTTGTTTTTATTTATTAATCGTTGAAAAATGGTTCTAATAAATAATATTAATGTAATGGTGTTGGAAGAAGAAGAAAGGCTTGGGCAATTAAGACATATTAATGTGCAAAGAAGACAAATGAGAGACAAAAGCGGTCCTTTCAATCAAATTACAGAAAACCAGTTTAGAGGTTTGTATAGATTATCAAAAGAAATAGCACGAAATGTGTTAAATTAAGTCTTTCCTCGTTTGTTGGTGGTAGATAACCCTGTTGCTATCCCAATAGTTGTAAAATATTTTAGTGTTTTGTATTTTATTGCAACTGGAAGCTACCAAAAAACTATTGGGAAAAGTTTTCATATTGCTATGTCCCAGCAACAAATATCAAAATCAATTTCACAAATTCTTGGAACCATGCTTACATACGGTGCAGTTGTCTGGGTACCAAAAAAAATTGACAGCTATCCGCAAACTAGAACAAATTAGAACAGCATGTCTCAACATAACAGGTGCCATAAAAACCACACCGACCAGGGCCTTGGAGGACATTCTTAGCCTCACTCCCCTTATTATTTATATTAAAGGGGTTGTTCTGATGACAATGACATGCATGCGCATAATTGGAATAAGACATGATGTAGGATCAGGTGAAGCAAGATGTCGCTTTTGGCAGGAGGCGCTCCTACTGCCTAAAGCGAAAATGCACTCTATCTCACCGATATATATCTTTTTTAAGGCATACAAAGTTATAACAAAACAAATAGAAGAGTGGGAAGTGTCAGGTATAATTCATTTCTACACCGATAGTTCTAAAACAAAACAAGGCTCGGGATGTAAAATATACTCCTGATTTTTAAACCTATACATAATATGGGCTATAAGCAATAGTGCTAGTGTAGTTTAAACCGAGCTCACGAAAATTCCCGTAGAAATAAAATAAATCAACAGAATCAATATCACTGGAAGGAACATGCTCATCTATACAGATAGTAGAAAAACACTACTTACCCTGGACAAACCATGAATTTATTCAGTGTTAGTAGTAGAATGTCACGAATCTTTGGCCAAAATATCAAATATGTGGTCAACTTAAGAAGGATCAAAGCTTACGCCACATCGAAAGGTAACCGTATTGGTGATTCACTAACCAAGAAGGCAACCAAGCAAATACTTTTCGAACCCTTCTATCGGACTGACAAATCGCTAGGGACAAACCTAATTAAAGAACATCCCTTGTGAAATTCAAGGTAAGATGGAATAAAACTAGGAGCTCTAGACTTTCCAGAGAGCTTTTAACTTGTCACTACATCAAACAAATACTTGACTATGATTAGACAGAATCTGCGCCTGATCACTGGCTTTCTGGCTAGTGATTATCCATTACGGAAACATCTCCATATCATAGGGCTGTCAGAAGCCTCATTTTGCAGGGGGTGCGAACAAGAAGAAGATATCGAGCATATCCTCTATGATTTCCTGACGCTCTCATTTATTAGACGATTTGTGTTCGGCGAGAAGTGGCTAACACCGGCCGATATAAAAAAAGCACCTCTTGGCGACGTTGTCAACTACATTAAATCTGAAGGCTGACTAACAAGCTAGAAGGTATCTATCTACTTAGGAGGATGCACAAATGGCATAGTAAGTCCTAAGTGGATTAACTCACCCTCCACACGTTGCAAATACAGATCTATAAAAGGAAAGATATACAAATTCCTCGTGTCACTTGTTAAAGCAGATATATAATCAATACAAAATATTTTCTTTAAAAATTGAACAACATATCCCGCTATATAGGCAATAATAAATTTTGAAAATTCTGACAAAGAGTCTGGCAAATAATTCATTCAACTCACTGTCAACATTTTATTCCTTGAGAAATCTCAAATTAAAACATTTGTTATTTAGGATTTATTTATTAGTTAAAATATTTAACAGTTTCTTAAACGGTTTCCCGCCATTTTTCTGTTATATTGACAAAATTAAACACTTGCACATCGTAAAATAAAATATCCAACCAATCATAAAATAACAGAAAACCGTAAGTATATGAAGCAGTTACCGTAAAATGTGTTAACCCAGAAACTATTTAAGTGAGCATAATATAAAAATAAATTTTTCGAATTCTACCCTGTTTTATTATTTTGTATATTAACGCATGGAATGATATTCCTATCGATTTAATTTAATCAATTACATTCCTGCCATTGCAGTTACGATGTGCACATCAAAGAATTAATTTATTTTACTATATTATTTAAATATCACACAAAAAGCAAATAAAAACACGAAAACTTGATCATACAAATCACATTAATGAAATCACAACAATGTGACAGCTATTTGACGTAAGTTCGCATCAATATGGCAGACTGATGCCGTTTTTGACCACGTGATCCTGTCTCTCTGTAATACTACCTCAATGAGGTTGAATACTATGGAGATGACATGTCAAAAAAAACGACACCCCTTCCCCCTCTCTTAGTGGTCATGTCATAGTTGTCAAAGAGCTGTCAGAATTTTGTTCAAATTTAAATATTTCGACGTTATTTCTATCTTAATAAGTGTTTTTTTTTTGATTAATTTGTATAAAAATCATGACTAAGTGAGCCAAAATTAATTGTAAAAACTCTTCAGTGAAAGAGCGTAAGAAAATATCTAATTTAAGTTTTCATAAGTAAGTATAAGGAGTGTACTTAGAATTTTTTTTAGAATGCTTAACTTTTTTTTATTATAGGTTTCCAAAAGACCCACAATATCTCAAAATTTGGTCTAAATTTGTGGAAAAAGACCAATTTGAGCCTAAACCGAATAGCATGTTGTGCTCTATTCACTTCAAGGAAGAATTTTTTGATAAGAGTGAGTTTAGGGTCAGATTGAAAAAGAATGCTGTTCCGACAATAAATGAATGTTTAGTTAGTATACACTTTATTTACAATAAAACTTAAATAACTAACTTAATAAAGAACATTGGCTTTACTCACTTTATAATAAAGACAAATAACTATATTAAAACTTAGATAACTCTAATAAAACTTAAATAACTAACTTTATAATTAAAATTAAAAACCAACTATAATTAAACTTAAAAACCAACTTATAATTAAACTTAAAAACCATAATTTAGAATAAAATTTCAAGTATTTAAAAGCAGTTTTTATTAGATCCTAATTTCCTATTATTATACCGTTTTGATAATGAATATACTGTATAATAATAAATACTGGTAATGTATTTTTATTATTTAATTAGATTTGTGGCCATCACTCAGTGCTATGTACCTCCTCATCCTCATGATATAAAATAATATGCCCGCTCATGTACCACATTACAATTATTATTAATAATAAATGAACAAACATTAAATTGATGTTCCTTAATTTAAAAACCTGCCGACTTTGTTCACAATACACAATAAATATAATTTAAAACATATTACGAAGTTAATGATATTTAAAAATTAGTAGTTTTGGAACTTAAACTAGTAGTTTTTGTATCATGGATATTTATATTTAAGGCTTTATAACATACCAATTCTTGTTCCAGACTAACCCATCCATACCTACACCTCCTCCTCCAAAAATCAGGATCCTATCAAATATTCTTATTAAACCAGCAAATCAAACCAGTCAGATCGAATTACCTGTACCCTCTACTTCTTCTTTAAATATTCCATATGAAGAACCGCTGACGCCAAAGAAACAAAAAATATTACATACACTCTCCTCTGTCCGGGCAACAAGTGCAAAAAGAAAGCAAAAATTAAAATAGCTAAGACGACAACTTCCTCGAAAAGTGAATAAAATTGCCAACTTAAAAAATATATTAAATGATTTAAGTAAAAAACGTTTGATACAGGAAGATGAGTTAGATATAATGTCAAAACTTGGAGGCCCCATCGAGATATGTAGCAGGCACTTATTTGAACTACAATTATATATTTTTTGATGTTTTTTAAGTAAATCATATAGGTACTTTTGTTGGGAACTTATAAGAAACTTCAAAATTAAAATGAAGAATATTCGCATTCTAAGCATAGTCTTATTTTTAATCAGACTTTTCAGTTGTTCTGTATCCCTTTCTCAATGAGACACCTTGTATATAAACTTCCCACTTAAACAATTTTATATTTTTCAAGTATGTACAATAAAGGTGTATCAGAAATTAAAGCAAAAAGACAACTTATAACAAAGGTTAAAATTTAGTAATATCAAGTCATCCTTGCACCCTAAAAAAGTACCAATGAAGAAATTATTCCTCCAATGCAACCAAACAGTTATTTTTAGGATAAGATTTTGTGTCAAATGTTATCCACAGCCACAGGGTTTCTTTTTAAATGGCATGACATTAAAAATTTTGGTCAGAACAATTTTCATCATGCACTTTTCTTGGAAATTCACAATGCTTTATTAGGATTAAAAACACCAGTTTCTAGAAACTTTTTCACTATAACACTAACATTACTGATCAGAAAAAGTGGTTAAAGTTTTCTTTTTGTAATCACAAATCGCAACTGAATGCCTATTTTTAAAATAAATTATCTCTATAATTCCATTTGTATAGTTGTATGCTGTGCATCTGTGAGATTATTGTTTATTATACATTGGTACCAATTATAGAAATCTTTAGTAAGTACTTGCTTGCAATTTTAGTAATATATAATTAATTATTTCAAACATAAATAAAACCAACAACTATTATCTGAGTCTTTTTAGTTTCGATTGGTTTTGACAGAGTAGTTTTGATCATGGTTTTCTTCCATCTACTTTAAACCATAAAGTCATACCTAGCTGAATTTTAGGTCTTTTTAAACTTTTGACTGTAGCGGGTCATATTTTTAATGTTTGTCATCTGCAGCAGAAAGACCTACATGTTTTACATTTAAAAGTAATTAATTGTCCTTTCTACAAACTCGGCTGTATTTTTACTGAAATATATTTATTCACAATTCACGTAGTGGTTTGGTTTTTGGTTTGGTAATTTGATGTCATAATTCTCCTCATTGTCAGATTTTGACATTGGCAGCTTTGATCAAGACAAGAGAGTCCTTGAACGGAAAATCGTAGTTCAGTTTTTAGTTTTAAAGCACAAAGAGATTAACAAATCTGATGCACAGTGTTATTCGAACGATGATTTTCGATCACACAGGTCATATATCGGACGGTTTCGGCGAAGATAGAACAATATAATAATAATAATCTCTTTTATGGTATTGGCATTGGCTTGGTTGGAAGACGGTTAATAAATAATAGTAAATAATGTAGAAGTCATAATTGCGCAATGTCATCAAATTAATTTCGAATCGATCATGTTGAAACAAATCTTAGGTAAGTCATTTAAAAGTTGTAATTCTGCATACGGACTTTAATTATATTTGAATACGCCCCTGCTTAGTCAACCATTTAATCCACGCCCAGTGGGGTCATTTTTAATAAAACGTATCATATGCAAAATAATTGCTTCATAGCATCTCCATTAGTATTATACCTCCATGTACTACCTCAATGATCTCATCATTGACCCTGTCAAATCACCAGGCCCACAGTGATGCCATATCTATGAAGCCATATCATTACCTATCATGTGCCTGTCATTCCAAATGGGTAGCCATTTTGTTTGGAATGCCTAGTAAGAAGCTGACATTTACCCAGATTGTCAAGCTATTTTCAAAATGAGTTTTCATCAAGTACCTTCTTTGATTGAGTTGAGATATCTATTATGGTATTCTTGGAATACTTTAAAGTCTATTCAAATTTAATTTACGCCTGATGTAAACAGAAGCAGGTGGACGCTAAAATTGAGCAGGGCCGTATTTTACTTTTCCGTCTTGCAAAAATGTAAAATAAAAGAGTGTAATTGTGAAATTATTTTTTTATTACGATAAAAACATATTTTGTAAAGTAAAACTATAAAATAAATGCCATACACGGTCTCCCAGACTTTAGTGACATTTCTGGACAAAGATAGGTGAGCGACATAAACTGCGTTAACCTGCAATATAAATTAATGAATGTATTTGACTTTAAAAGAGATGGTTGCATTATATTTAGTTCATTACATATGTCTACTGTGATACAGAGCATTAAAACAATCATATTATAAAATTATATTGTCCAAATAATTGCAAATTCTTTAATAGCTAATATATATCTACTAAAAGCATTAAAAAAACTTTAAATGTAAGAGGTATTTGGTATTTGAATTTGGTATTTGATTTAAAATTGTGCATCTTAAAAAGAAACCTTTTGTATTTTAGATAACTTTTGTTCTTTATTGTTCTTGTTCTACTAGTATTTAGATTAGACAACTTGTACCCTGTATTCTAGCAATCTTCCTTACTTGACTTAGCACTATTCTGAATCGGATAAATTAGTTAGACTTGAAAGGCTATCTTCATTAATCAAAATTACAAGTGGTTCTACCTGAACCTCTATAATATTATCCAACTCCCACATTTTTACTTCAACTTTTTGGCGAACATGGTCGATACATTTTTTCCATTTTTCTGGAGAAATTAATAATATTACTTCTTAAAAAATAATTTTAATGTCTCCAGATTTAAATGTTGAGTTTTTATCTGCTACGTATTGTTTAACGTCAACCTAGATTAATTCAATAGGGTTAAGTTCACAATGATACGGAGACATGTGAAGTATTATGTTGTTTTGCTGCTTAGCCATTTCATCTATTACATACCTATCATAATTTTTATGTTGCTTACCAAGTTTTAGAAGTTGGATCTTAAGCATTTGGTAGTCGAATTAAATTTTTTTTCCTTATAGCCATTTTTAAATATCACCTTTTTTAGACGTCGTAGATATTTTTTCCAGCTTTCTCGAATAATAATGCAGTTATCTTCTAATTTTGGTAAGGTGTTTGAAAACCACTCTTTGAATGATTCTCCACACATTTCTTCATGGTAGTCACCGGATTTTTCAACTCAAATACATAAAGTGCATTCTTCACTTCCAATATGGCATATAATGAGCTGTTTTTACGCACATACCTGATTTTTAAAACCAATTAAAAGTTTATCCAAAAAGGCTTGTCTGGATGAAAAAACCGACATATCGAAACATACTTTTGATTTGGTGTGGATTGCGTTAATCCAAGTCTCATCAAGATTATATATTTTTTGCTTTTCTTCTCTGTACCGTTTTATTTTTTTGTGGCGTAGGACGAAACAATTTCATTTTTGTCTAAAAGCAAACTATTTTTTCCTCGAGTTTTAAATTTAAAATGAAGGGTTTTGAAAAGCTTGTAAAATGTAGCTCGCTTAAAAGTAGACAAATATGGATCATCGTTGACTTCTTATAAAACCTTATCAATTGTTGGAAGTTAACTTTTAAAGAAGAATTGATGTACTTTGCGCCTTATTGCATTTTTATCAAAATCATCCACAGAGCCACTAATTTGTTTATAACGTAGCTTTCTTTTTGGTTCAGAAAATTTATGAATCTGCCCATACTCCTTCATAACATTAAAAATGGTTTTAGCGCACATCCCTGTTTTATCAGCAACTCTCCTTTCAACATCATGTACCAACATATCAGGGTTCTATAAAATTTAATGCTTATAAATATTAAGAACCATTTCTTTAGTACGGATGACAAAATGTCCCCTTTTCAGTCGCTTTTTAGAAGGAGTAAAACCATTTTTCTGGACTTCATCTGCTGTATTTGTGGAGGACATAGTGTCACGCAGCAATTACAAAATATAGTCAATTAAATGTCCATAAAATAGAGTAAAACATGTTCAAACTAACAACAACCACAAAAACAAAAAAAATTAAATAACACAATATATGTATATCTAAACTATAATATAATGAATTATAATCAAACATACAAAATGTCCAAATTAACCAACACGGTGAATGCTACCAAAACGCCGTTTATAATTATCCAAATTGAACTGAATTCGACTCTGACAAAAAATATTTGCGCGTCGTCTAAATGACTAACGACCGACTAACCAATAGAAGCGCAAAAAAATGTCACGTGAGCTGTTGCTGGATGGGAGAAATTGTTTTGACGCGGCGTAGATGAAATCTGAATAGACTTTAGACGATTTTAAATCAGTTACCTATAAATTTAGTTTATATTATATTGTCACTAACTTGACAATGCGCATGACAATGTCAGGTACCGCGATTTTTTGTTTGTGTATTATGTACTGAAGTTAGGATGTGGTTTTTAGTTTGTTTAAGGATAAAAAATAAATATTTGTTTTGCGTAGTGATCATGGATGAAGAGAAAATTGGTGTTTCTGTTGCTTTGGCCTCTGAAATTTTATCAAACCTTCTGCCATCATCATCAATAAATCTTGGCTATCTTGAAAATAAATTGGCTTTCCATTCACAAAAACCTTAAATGCGTCCATATCTAGGTATTCAGCTATGGTTGCCAGACGTCCAGGCGATTTAGGCGATTGTTCCGCTTTTTAACGCTGGCATGCGTTAGGCGAAAGTACGAAAATACCCCGCATTTCATCTAAATGCTACGCTTTCTAAATCTAAAGTTAAAAATAAAGAAATTTTTGATAATTTTTAACCTTTTTTTTTTTGAGAAGCATCTCAGAAAAAGGACACTAATTTCCCGTCAGTTGGAGCATAATTTTACAGAAAACTATTATTAAAATTTTCAAATAAAAATGAAGATACACTTTTTTCGGGTTTCACCGACGATTTATAAAATTAGAGTTTTAGGAAAACCATCGTCGGTAGAAAATTCATAATTTAAATTAACTTCTGTATTTATAAAGCACAAAACTTTATGGATTCATCAATATTTTTTTAAAACTTTTTACTCGATTAAATCCAAACAATAAGGTCGACCCTAATAAGACATCCCGAATGGTTTTGTTTTCGTATATTCTCGCGGATCTCTATTCCCATGCACAGCCATACCCGATCCTTGTATTTTTGTCTTTCCATATTCCAAAGGTAAACAAGAACTTCTATAATTGGTCTTAGTTTTCAACAAATATGTGCGGAAGCACTTTTCGACTCTCAAGAGGTTGTCTGTTCTGAAACTCAATTGAATGTTTCTGGAACTCTGTGCTTGTTTTAAATTTATTTTACTCATCTCAAATAAAAAAAATAGAAAAGACTAGAAACTTATCTAATGCTCATGACATGTTGAAAACAAGTTGTATTAAATAAATAATGACTCAGAATAGGCGGAGAATCAAGTTGCATCTTTTAAAACTAAAATACGAAGTAAAATATTTTTATTTTTAAGGGGGAAAAGTTGGTGGAAATACTAGACAATAAGAACGGTTGAATTTTAATGTCTTGGTGTAGTTTTGAGAAAATTTGCTGAAAAAGTTTAGAACTCAAATTTATATAGAAATCTAACACTACGAAAAAAAAAGTCAAAGGTTAAATTTATTAATATTACCAAAATTACCAAAATTAACTGGATACCCAGATTTCTCTTAAAAATTTGCGTTTAAAAAATTTAATATGTTCCTAATAAAATCTTTAATGTTAAATAAAATAAAAAAAAAATATTACAAATCACAAATTTAACGAACGTTATTTAGTAGGGAGTATTGCCTCCATAAGTCATAATCATCGCTCTCATTCGATCAAACATCTTACGGAGGGATTTGCTCCCATTCGTCACGAACTGCTTGCTCCAACTCATTAATGGTGTGAAACTCTCCATTGTTACTTTGAATACGTCGTCTCAGAATACTAAATGCAATTTCTGTTGGATTTCAGTCGGGATTCGTTGAAAGCCATGGTAAATGAGGAATTCCAACTTCATCCAAGTTAGCGCTTGGTATTCTTGCAATATGCGGACGAGCATTATGTAGCACCAATCAAAAATATACTCCAACAAATGGGAAAAACGATAGTATATGATATTCCAAACATTGTTGAATATACCTTTCAGCGTTTAAATTGACCTATCGAATTGTAACAAAGCACTTGTTACAAGTCTGGGAGTCTCGAGGGAAATGCCTGCCGATATTATTTCATCTTTACCAAATTCAACTCTAGGAGTAAAAGGACATTCATAATAACGTTCATCAGCTCTTCAGATCTTCTCCAAATCATAGACCGCCCATCTGATGAGTATCTGTTGAATATTTATTTAGTCGTGAAGAGAGTCGCACCCCATTCTTCAATACCGCAATTAATATATTTTGTTACGGGTTTTAATCTATCTAAACCTACACTAGTCTAAATTAACCTATTTTACACTACTCTAAACTATTCTATTTCCTAGCCTACCCTATTGTAAATTATTCTATTTTATACTAGTTAAACTATCCGGAACTATTTTAAACTATTCTAACTTATTCTGTTTACTATTTAAACTATTCTGTTTCTAATCTACGCACCTCTAAATTATTCTACACTTAACTATATACATTATCCTTACTATTCCACTTCTACTATATTCTAACTTACCCGAATCTACTGTAATTACTAATCTACCCTATTATCTACCTAGTCTACTATATTCTTTTCTAGTCTATTTATAGATACGTTTAGATTTAAGAGTGTGCGGTATATAAATCCGTAAACTAAATCCACCAAATCAATTCATAAAATATCGGTTTTTATCATAGATATATAAACCACAAGATGTAACCACAATGATCGGCAACATTCTAAGCTAATGTGGTGGATAAGATTACAGTCGATTTACCACATTAGTTCGGACTCAGATAGTTATGCAATAGTGAGGTACTTAACCGTATAAAGAAAAAACATAAAATGCTAGATAATATAGTTCAAAGTCAACTAAGGTATTATAAGATTGAATTTAAGGAAAAGGTAAACAAATTAAAATATTACTCAAATTTAATAACAATATATAAATTTACTACCAAACAAGAAAAAAAAATTCTAATAAATGTTTCAGTTAAATAGTCATAATACAGAATTAATTATAAAGGGAAGAAACTCAAAATCTAAACAAAATGTAGAATTTAATTTACTAAATTTAATAAAAAGTAGGTAAAGACCAGGTCAATTTTTGGCCTTATACTGGGTCTATTCTGTAACAATTCCTTTATATTTAACGGCCTTTAAAAATATTTTCTTCTTTACTTCTGTCATTATTTAAACGGATCTTTAAAATACATTAGAGTACTATCTTAAAGAAATCTGTTTAAATAATGACAGAAGTAAATTAACGAATACAAATATACTTTTAAAGGCCGCCAATATTTTTAAAGGCCGTTAAATATAAAGGAATTGTTACAGAATAGATCCCACTGTATGCTGTGTTTGTTAATAATCTGAATCACATGGACATAAATGTACCCTGACGACACTCGAATGTGTTATTTTTTTCATAGAAAAGATGTGACTATTGGGAAACAACTGATATATACTGATCCATGTGTTCTTATTGAACTGTCTTAGAACCATAATTTGGTGGCTAATGGTACAAAATATTTAAAATTACTAGTGTTCGCCCAGTGGTCAATATTCGACCATAATCATTATTTAAAATTTGTTGAAAACATGCCCATGCATTTTTTTATGTTTGTAACATTTTTTTATTCTGATACATTCGTTTGTTGTATATGAGGGTGCGAAGTGATTTGTCCTCTCAAAGAACGTCCAGACAATATAATTAATATTGTTTCCATCATTAAAATCCGTTATAAAATCAATTGTCCACTTTTTGTGAGAGGGGAAGGTAGTAACGAAAATATTACATCTTATATTTTTGTACTCTACACAACCGTGGGTGGATGAACTAGAGGGGAAGGTGAATCGAAAATCTCCGAAAACCAAACGTGTGCGACTTTTGGATCTAATTTCGAAAAAAATGGTTGAACAATTTTTCACATCAAAAAGAAATGGTAGGGGTGAAATTTCTTTTACCTCCAATCCATCTTATTTAGGCTATTAGTTATTTTCTATTTCTTACCATTTAAACATGGCAGAGGAAGGGGGCGCAGGAAGTTGGAGGTGGGGGGAGAAGGATTTTTGTTTTTGTTCTCTACGAACCTCTCTCCGTCCATGTAATATTGTCTATGTTGGTTTGAAATAAAAGGGTGTTCGCTATGGGCTAATTTTATTTTAGTCAATCATAATTTATAATTGTGGATCAATGGATTTCATATATCGAAGGTTGAACAAAACTATTTCCAAATTGTTTTATTGATAAAAACTTTATTAGTTGTAGAATACATCTTAGTAATTATATTAATAACAAGATTGTTAAAATTTCTATAATATACAATACAAACTAAGTATAATTAGAATAAAATAGATTTTTTTTTCTAACTATATGTGTGAAATATTGACTTCATACGACTTCACTAGCATAATAAATTTCTTTTCTACTTCAAAATAAAGTTGTTAAATGTTTATGCCGCTATAAACATAAAAAGATTGCTTCATTTTCAACTTTATAAACTAGATAAATCTAAAATGTATATCAAAACAGATTGAAAAATATCATGTGTCTGCTTCACAAAGAATATTCAAATGTTCTCATCCTATCTATGCAAATGTATTCGAATACAAGAGTGATGTCTCCGAGCAATGTTCCATTAAACTGCTTGTATTTTCAAATAAGACATTTCCCTGAAAGATAAATATTTCATAAATTAGAAGATTCATTAGCTATTTTTAAAAGTGATGTTCCTTATTTTTAGTTTGTTGTTTTATTTAATAATAAATAAACTCACTTCGGGGGTACAGTCAAAGAGATCGGGGTGGGTAGCTAAAACGGGATAGTCCATACTTTTTCAATACCACTGGCTCCATCTATACGATGCTAATGAAATTATATTTTACACGCGTGCCACGCGTGTGTACATAATGCTGAAATTGAGAGTTAAATCGCTGTTGTGTATTTACTATAAAACTATGTAAAAGCAATTTGTGCTATATGTACTATTTGTTTGATTTATGTACTCTTTGTGTAGGTACTATTTTATAGTAATTGAGTACTATTTTGTGGGTTAGGGTTACTGACCTGAAGAAAAATTTTGATTAAGGAATACAGAAGCGACCTTCTTTTTAGGCCCTTTACCTAATTTTAATATCTGTACTTTTTTTAGCTCATCAACCTAATTTTAACCTCTGCCGCAGGTAGAGAATTATTTCTTTTGTAGAATTTTCAGAAGCTGTTACGTTTAGTTTTCCTGATTTTTATGTTGTAAGTGCAATGGTGTAGTCCTTCATGAGTCCTGCCAATATCAATTGTTCTTGGCCTTGTTATAGAGTTTCCACTCTTGACAGGTGACTGTTCTATCAAGCCACGTCTCCACTAGTTCTGTTTGATTGAATAGGATAGCTTGTATGCCTCTAATATGCCTAAAATTTCCTAGGGTAGTTTTTTGATATCACTTTTCAGAGCTAGTGGGTGCCTGGGCTCTTGTTTAGTCTGGATTTATGCTAAATTTGGTTTAAAAATGGTGTTGTATTTTTCGCAGTCAGTTTTTGTAGGATTCCTTCTGAGGATCATTTCAGACGTGTCTAGTGTCTGATTGGGACCTTCAGAGCCTACTGGTTCGGGAGGAAGAAAGACCCACTTATAAAATTATTATCGACAGCCTCTATGGCAATCACTCTAAACTTCCCACCCCTTGACCTAGTCATACAGGGGCAGGCCAGAGTGAGTACATAAAGACTGGAAATCTTCAACAGCTGAAACCCACTGTGACATATAAAACATACCAGAATAACACATGAAGTAAATGATTCTATATTAAACCTGGGATCAGATTACATAACATGCGTTCTAACCTTCAAAAGACTCTTCTAGGTCAACTGCATAGAACAAGGTAAATAAGAAGATTGATAAATACTTGCTTAGAGGTCTCGTATAATATACGGATAGATCTTAAACTAACAAGGGAACAGGCTCTGGCGTACATGAAGTTAAACCCAAATGCGACATCATCGTCTCACTGAGAAAACATACCACTGTATGTCAGGCTGAAATACATGCAATCGAATTGTGTTCACGGGAGAATTTTAGAAGGAAGTACAAAAACAAACCATTCAAATTCTCTCAGATATCTAAGCAGCCTTAAAAGCCCCTAATTCAAACAGAATCAAGTCAAATTAAGTATAAGTGGTTAAGAAAAGGTCCTTTATTTCTCAGACGTCAATTATAATTGGCGACCGGTTTCGAAGCTATTGCTTCATCAGGCACACCTAAATGGAATGTCAAGGAGTCAGTAGTAATAAAAACAATTATAAAAGTATGAACGGACATTAACATATACAAAGTAACAGAAAAAACACAAAAGAAAATTAAACAATGACCTTGACTCACCTTGACTATTTCCATAAAGGAAGTGCTACATAAAGTTTAACAAAACGAGTTAAAAAAGTCAGAAAAGTCATGTAATACCTACAATAGTATTTTTTTAAATATATTTTTAGGTTAGGTTAAACCGCGAGATGTCTGATTAAATAAATTAATTAAAACACATGTAAGACAATTATTAACTAAACAACACAAAATAGTTTTTACAAGCAAAAACAGTTAAAAAAAATTTAAAGAATAGACGTTAATTACAAAATGAAAAGTAAAGAGTAAAAAGTAAAAAGTAAAAAGTAAAAATTATCAGACTCCCATGACATCTATCTAGATTTTTAACGAATCAGTGCAGTAAACTGTAAATTTTAAATTTAGCGGATAAATAGTGTACTAAAAAAGTTGTTATTTACTGAAAGTGAGTATAGGTGGCGGTGGCACAATTTATTGATAGTAAAAACAGAGTATAATAGTTCATTAACGGACGAACTAGGATGTACTCCTCTAGTTTCACTTTTTGCACTAGTTGCATAAATAAATATTATTTTAATTGTAATAAAAATCTTAAATTACAAAATTGTGTTGCTATTTTTATTTACTTCCCACTAAATGTTTTGCAAGTCTTAAGTCGAAAAATATATGTAATGTAATTTTAGTTTAGTTATTTAGGTAATATACAAATGTTTAAATCATTAAAATTTATCTTTTTAATCCAATAAATGTTTTTTGTTGGGAAACTGCTTTAATTCTTATTTGAATAAGAGCCTACTCCAATGGTATATCGATCTGGAGCAACGGATAAGGAATATTTTAAAGTGAGGCAGACGATGACTAGTTGATGACGCCCGTGGCTTTTTCTAAGTTGAATCGTACTCTACAATTCGTGATACATAACAATAATAACGTATTGTTTGTTTTTCTTCAAAACAATTACAAGTCTTTGAAGGGTTGCCAACGTAACTACTAACTGGTCGTGGTTACAGAACTTTTACGTCATGTCGACAAATCTGTTGATGGACACTACCAAAAGTAAATTTTATATTTCCTTATATAATTTTAAATATTAAACGGATTCACCGTAATGTTGACATAACTGGTAAAACCGAATTCAGACAAAAAAAAACTATTATAGTTACCTTTGAAGGTAACATCCTTACCTAATCGTATATCTGTTAATTGTATTTATGAACCAGTAGATGTTTTTGTCGGCCGTGTCACCCAGAGACACGTTTGGACATGTTTATAAACAGTGTCGGAATGCACATGTATTGGGCATGACTTGTGGGGAAAAAAATAATTTTGATTTAACAAATTTTTGTCCTCCCTAACAGTTGGTTTTATACAAAAGTCTGCAAACGACAATGGCGGCTTGCAGGAGCGTATATCACACAGAATAATATTTTTATTACCAATTTGCTTCCAAATGTTTTTTTGAAACTCCTATCTGATAACAATGTACTATTTACCTATTAAATACAGGTGTAAATTTTTGTTACTGATTTCCACATAAAAACTCAGTATTTGAAAAATATTATTTGAAACCACAAATAGTCAATTCTATACAAAATGCGATAAAATTCAATTGAATAAGCAAAACCAGTCATTCTCGTAGACTTAATAAATAATATAAAATCCTTCCAAACGAAACTAATTCTCTCTTTTATCCTTTTTTGTTAAAAAGTTGATAGAAAATCACGCAACAAAAAAAGAAAACATCAACCGATGTAATCTGACCAGACGGTTGGAAAACATATCATGAAAACAGTGGGAATTTCTTAAAACTCTCCCTTTATCCCCTAAGGGAGTCGTATATCTGTGCTGCCAAGATAGGATTTCAAAATCAATGAATTTGTCAAGTGTGATGTCTCTGACGCCTCCGAGCGTGCCTCATGACTTGTTTATAGTGTCGAAATTGAGCCATTTTTCAGTCACTTGATACAATTTTGTTGTATTGTACGACAAAAGAAGAAATTCTTATTTTGCAGAAAAAAACCGTCTGTAGTGTCAGTAACAAGCAGTAGAAATCTTATTTCATGTTTACTTCCTTTGAAATTCAGAGAACAAAATAAAATAAAAACAAAATAAATCATTACTTTTATAGACTAAAGGTAAAAATCCAGATTATAAACCTACATATAATAATTACACGAGCATCATTACCAGCATGGCTCAATAGCACATAGGAGTACGTTTAAAGGGCATAAACACATAAAACAAAAGTCGTTATTTATGCCAATGTTTTGACTATTTCTTTATTTATTCTTCATAGGGACACTACATGTACATACAAAAAACAATAACCACTACTTTTAGATTATTTACATTTTGTGATATTCCATTTAGGTTTAAATTTGTAGGATGGCCCAAATAGATTTATTGGATCTAAATATGACATCTTTTAATGAAGGCTGCGGTTTAATTGGGCGAGACTTTTTAAAGTTGGTAAGCACTGCTCGGATAAAGCTAAAGATCTAGAATACTTACATTGTTTAATTAACTGGTTAATGTCCTGTAATGATACTGTAAGAATGTGGAGATCATTTTTACATCATTTCTGTAATTTAGCAGAGTTTTTTACACTATTTCAAGCATTTCTCTGCTTCTCCTGGATGGTTCAGGCAGGCTTCCTCTACTTAGACTCGGGTTCTAGCCTGAATCCACTTCTATGGACGCAGACCAGTAATTCAGCCATATTTGCTTATAGTGTTACAATTTGAATGCCCTACTCTTTTACATTCATTCAATGTTTACATTATATTTAAACATTTTACCCTGTAGATGGATTCTGAGCTAATTCAAAGCTCTTGACAGAAAAAAATTAATTAACATTCCTCAATATCAATTAAAGGACCCTGCACACCGCTTATGGAAAAGTGGCGACATGTTAAATGTCATAGGACCATTTAAATCCTATGACTGGTTTTTGAGATACATGGTGTTAAACTTGAGAAATACCACTTATTTGATAACGGTTATTTCTGGAAAAAGCCAATCGATTATAATGTTTTGTGCCAAATTTTATTGTAACATCTTTTGGCATTCTGCGAATATAAAAAGGGGTCAAAAATTATTTATTTTACCGGGTGGGCCAGAAATAAGTAATGACATGTTTTTGATAAATACGTTTATTGTTCTAGAAGGTGAAAATATTTACTAAAAAATAAATTATGGCTATATTTATTATATATGATGATAATACAAAAGATATTAGGTGCCATTTATACAGGGTGATTCGTAAATATCGACATGGGCCAATTTTTAATTTTTCAAGTATTAATGTGAAACGCAGTATTTTTACGGGATTTTTGTTTATTTACCATATGTATAATTATCCAATTCATTGACTACAGGGTGATTTAATAAATATACTGATAGTTAATTTATCGAATGTGTCATAAAAACAATTTTTTTAAGACACCCTATACTTTTCGATTAGTCCTGTAAAAGTATACATATTTTTCAGTGGAGTATCATCTGTCCTGTAGCAGTTATTTTCCAAAATAAGTTTAACACCCTGTATCTCTAAACCCAGTCATAGGATTTGAATGGTCCCATGAACACCATTGCTTAGGAAGTTGAGAACTGCAACATATCAAAAATTTAACAGGTCTCCACTTTTCCATAAGCGGTGTGCGGGGTCCTTTGACTAAGTGAGTTCACTCACTAACCAACCTTAACCGTATTTTTTATGGTTTACAAAGTGGGAAAAGGAAAGGATTACCTTTGGTTTAGGCTAGTAAAATAAACCACTATATTTTGATGTCTGTCGGAGAGTAGGCCTGCGTTATATTGAATCTTGCAGTTAAGAAAAAAATTAGGCTTTTAATTAGCAAATTGTACAAATTATTATGTTGTACGACCGAGTGGCAACCCTAACAGCCGTATGCATTGTCGATCGCCAGCGACTCGCCAGAGATTCATTTCGGCGCATCGCCAGCGATCGGCCGGCGAAAGCCCGAAAAGGTAGCGACTGGCGATAAGCCGGAATGAATTTCTGGCAAATCGCTGGCGATCGACTATGTATACGTGTGTTAGTGTTTACAAGCAAGTGTTTCTTACAAATTAAAAGGTAAATTATTATTCATATCTAACAATGGTGAGTCTGGTGACTAATATTAAAATATTTCAATAGAATAAATTATTTCCTTCCAGGAGGCTTTCCAAAACTATTGAGAGGCTTGCAATTAATTATAATATTAATTACGGAATGAACTTACTTGATAATCTAATGGACAAAGGGTGATTTTTAAGATCTTCACCAGTCTGTGTCTGTGTCTCAGGAAGGTGTGCAACAGCCAAAATCGGTATAATCAGCTACAAAAATATGTCAATATGTAACTAAGTCAATATAAATTTATAGTTAAACGAACTATTTTATACCTAATCATATTATTACTATTAAATTGTAAATTTCAATGTTCCTCTTCTATTTATTTTATTCTTTCACATGAATCTATCAAAATTATTTTGCATTTCCATATTCTCGCCATGTTTTTAAACTCTAAAATTCCATCCCTCATTCAAATTTTAATAAAAGTTGTTCTAACACTCTCCTTTTCTGACAACCTTTAAATCGTCATTATTTTCTTACATTCACACCTATCCTGCTTCGCATCTGTCCCAATTTTTTTTATGCATTTTCGGTACCTGTTTTAATTTTATTTTACCATCACTTTTATTTCCATTTACTATTTTGTTATTTCTTTTATCTCCCTGTATTTTCTATAAAGTTTCACTTTTATCATTAATCTTTACAGTATTTTTATCATTCTTCACATCCTATATTGTTTCTTTCTGCCTTTATCTTGTTTTAAATATTCCTCTTGACTCTTGTTTTTGTTTTCTTTAGTTTTCTTCCTCAATTTGTTCTTTAATTTTTCTTTTTATTTTACTAATTTTATTACTATTTACTTTTCTCTACATTGTAAATCTTTTTTTTATTAATTTTTTTTTCTTCAATTACTACTTTAATCGCTTCTATTTTCTTATTCATATCTTTTTCTTGTATATCTATTTCTTTTGAGTTTATTTCTAATTATTTCGTATTTCTATTTAATATCCTTTTCTTTATCATTAACGTTATTTTAATTTTCTTATTAATCCTTTATTTCCTTATTCTTATATCTTATCTAGCTTATCTTCATTCTTATCTAGTTTCACTTCATTCTCATCTAACTTCTATACATTTTCTTTTAATTGTTGTATAATCCTTTTTAATTTTTTTAAGTATTGTAATCGTGAAAAAGTCACCTTCTAAGAATATTTCAGATTTTCATGTTTTTCTCATCTTTTTCTCATTCCGTCGATCTGTCTGTCGTCTGTCTGTCCGTTGGCACGATAGCTTAAAAACAGATTAATAGAATAACTTAAAATTTTGTATGCACGTAAGTTTCTCTTCTGACTCAAAACCAGTTATACTTTCGATCAGTTATATACAGGGTGAGCATTTTTTTTAAATTACTTTTAAAAGTCGGTAGATTTCGACTAAAATTGGTATCTGAGAATTTTAGTAGCAGAAAATTCCAAAAGTGTTTTAAAAAATTTAAAATGGCGTTAAAAGGAATAGTATTTAATCAAAAAAGGTCTTGCATGAATGGAAATATAAAAATCGTCCTTTTGGTTTAATAAAATAGAATAATAATACTCTCCCTAATTCACCCCCTTAATTTTAACCACAAAAGCTGAGCTTGTCCGAGGAAAGAAACGGCTTTTGTTATTATTATTTGCCGTAGCGCTCCAGGGCGACTTAAAGATGATTGATGGTGCCATTTAACGTACAGGTGGGGAAAACCCCACCCACCATCAACTGGACCATTTTAAAAGCAGTCAATTATTATCGTTCAAAAACGGTGAACTTGTCGAAGAATATTGAGTGGACGCGAAGTGAGATTTTGGGTGGGATCAAAAAAAATATCGATGGAAAGAGAAATGTGAAAAAGGGTTTTTGGTTTTGTGGATTTAATTTTAAATTATTAACATTTAAGTACTTAGGCATTCTCTGCTTTTATAATTTAACCGATTTTTTCCATTCTCTCCCATCCTTTCGCGTTTATCTTCTTCCATTCTTTCTCTTATTTATCATTTGATTTTTTGCAATAAAAACTTATGAATTTAAGAGCCCAGAAAAAAATAATGGCTTGAGTGCAGAGCGTGGTCTTCATATTTGCAGAACATAGGAAAGTTGCTGGAAAAATGTATGCAAATTGCTACAATTTTCCCACACAAGTCGTTTGGCATATGCTTAGAAAAAGTGATTCTAAGACTTCATAACAAAAGGCTTGAGTGTCGGACATGGCCATCATATTATTTATATCTTTATAATTTATTTAACAAAAAGCTGACAAGAAAATCTAGAAATTTCTACCATTTTCTCACGCAAGCCGTTTGTCATATGCTTAGAAAAAGTAATTCTAAAACAATATAACAAAAGTCTTGAGTATCGGACATGGAGCATATTATTTATCCAAAAAAGAACTGACAAAAAAATTTTCAAATAAATATTTATGCAGGGTTATTATTATTTATTGTTCGGTGATTATTCGTATAGTAAATTTTAATATGAATTTAGTGCTGAATTAACAATAGGTATGTTTATTTTATAGAAAAATTTATATATTCTTTCAAAGGGCTCTTAAATATAAACTTTAAAATACCTGTTAAGGGTCGATCTTTTAACCTCTAAGTAAACTTACATGTAGGTTTACTTGACCGATTAACAAACAATATTCCTATAGTTTAATCAGCAAGAAGTTACTTTCAACTTTACTCAGAGGTGAAAAGACTTAGCCCTATTAACAGATTTGTTACAAAGATATGTTGATTAATTTTTGAACTTTTATAAAATTAATGTATATATAAAATAAAAATGCAGCCACTAAACACTTCGTGAAACCATTTTAAATTGCATTTATGTAAGATATTAAGGCAATCAAGAATGTCATGAGATAAATCTTTTGACAAATCAAAATTATTTTCTTGAAGTTGATTAGAAAATGATGAACCTATGAATTTTGATAAATTGATAGGTATATAATATTGTGGTAAATTATTTCACTGGCTTAACATACAAATTATCGGATTAAATAATTATTGTGCGTTATTAAATATTCTTATTTTTATAATTAAACTTTCTTTGGTAAAAATTGAAGTCACAGGTTGTTACATGTTACATTTAAAATGTATAGTCGTTGAAATAGTCCGGCCACGGGACAACTCTTACAATAAAATTAATATAAAATAATTTTGACACAGGATAAAGAACAATACAGAAAATAAACATAGGGCTAAAACAGGAACCTAGCAACCGAAGCCACACCTTCTTCATGGTGGAGCATTGTCAAAATTGAACCGTAGATTTGTTACTTGTTCGAAGTGCAACAGTGCACACTTTTATAGCAGATGAACGAAGCTGTCACTGCTGTCGCTGTTAGAAAATCAATATTTTTTTTCCTGTCGTGTCTTTATTTGTCGTTTTGGATTTTTGGTTGTTTTTAGCGAATATTTTGATAAATTTTACGTTTTTTTAGTGGTTTATTTTTAGTTTTTGTTGATGTTTTTAATTATGGAGTTGTTAATTTAAGACTTTATTGTACGTAATAAGATTAGGTTTATAAACAATGCCGCGTCAAAGAGGAGGAGGATATACTTGTATTTATCGTGGATGTACCTCGAGAACAAGGAGGCAAAAAAGGATTGTTCACTCTTGTGAAAGATCCAGTGAGGTAGGTATAATACCATGAGGGTAAAATAGAAATTGACCTTGCCATAACATGGTAGTACAATAATTGTATGTATTTTTCAGACTTGAATTGTGGCGTAAGGCACCAAATAGAGAGAACTTATTGGGAAAGGGTGTTGAACACTTAAGTAAACATTACAAAATTTGTGAACTACACTTCCAGGATAAATTCATTTATCAGTCAGGAACAAGAAAACGATTATTTGCAAATGCATTCCCAACAGTATTTCCCCATTCAGAACCTACGAAGAGAGTCACAGTTTTGCAAGGTAAATAAATACAATTTATAGTTAAATGTTACAAAAAGTTTGCTACTCGTCTTGTCATTTTTTTACACTACATTTAGTAGTTTAAAAAATAAGATGTTAAGTACTAATAATCTTATAATATTAACCCATACATTTCATTTTGTAAAACTACCTCGGAGGTAAACTGCACTATGTTGACATACAACAACTTATGCAAATTAAAATAAAGTAGGATTAGTAGTTAGGTTAGTAATAAATATAAATATTGTGACAATAAATGGATGTCTAAATGCATATCTAGTTGAAATTTAATAATTTAACAACATTCAAACTTCTGTAATAAAAAGTTGACTAGAATGACAGTGCAGTTTACCTCCTAGGCACAGAAATATATTCACATTTTATAAAATTATTTTAAATTTCATCTGGCTAAAAAGTTTGACTCAAACATTTAATTCTGACAAATGATGCACCTTCTTGACACTAGTTGATCTGATACAAATTTGGTTTCTCTTTCTTTTTTTAGAGGAATTTGTTGTTCATGGCAAAGAAGGCAAAGACAATTTGTGTCTACCCTCAACTTCAGCAGAAGTAGAATTTATTGAACAAGTGCATAGTCAACCATCTGTTTCTCTACCTTGTGTAATAGCACAAATTCAAACGAGTAATTTGTTATCATCAAACACTCCAAGAAAGCTGAGACTGCGACTGAAGATAGCAACGTTGAGAAAACGTTTGCTTGGTGCAAAAAGAAGAAAAATAATTACTCATTATTTAATATTTTTTATAAGTACCGTTTATATAATTATTGTATATTTTTGTTGTATATTAGGATATAGCTATTTTAATAAAGCTACTTATCTATGTATTATAAATTAGGCTTGCTCTATAAATCTGTGTAAACAATTTTAATTATTTGAATTTTTAAACAATTTTATTTTAATAAAATACATGCACTAGATTGTTAACTTATCAATTGCATAAATACACGTTTTTTTTATTTTTCTTGTTTTTTTATTCATAAAATCCCTAAAATACGCTTTATCTAATGATTTTTTAACAATTATCCCAATTGATTTATATTTAGGGATCATAAATGACTAGTGAGATTTGTGGCACAATATTAATAGTTCATTATGACAGGGTAAAATAAACTATTCTTTAAAACTTTATAATTTTTATTTTTGAAACCTCTGTCGGAAGTGCTACAAATCAAAAAATAATTTACTTAAATCGAGAATAGTTTCAAATACATTCATGCAAATTTTCATAAAATATGACACATAATTATGTAAAAGAGAAATGTAGTTTTCGCAGTGTAGGTTCAGTGAATAGCTACGTTCGCGTGTATTGTGAATAATTACGTTTTCTCAGAGTATCTCTGTGGTGGAACTCAAGGTCAAATATTTCTATCCCTTCAACTTCAAAGTTCCGACCATTACTTTCTTTTCTGTATTATTCTTTCTTCTGTGATTTTGATAATTGATATTTAGATAATTCAGGGTGATATTTAGTTTTTTAGTTTAATTTTGTTTTTACATGGCGAATTCCATCAATAATATTCCATTAATTTATAGAATAAATACTTATAGATAATTTACAGTTATTTGGGAGTAGCACGGTTGAAAATTCAGGAAAAACGGACACGGACACGAGAATATTATATTATTTGACCACCGTGAATGTTTATCAAAATTTAAAAAAAAATATGGAATGCCGAAAATTCTACAAATTGAAGTATATCGTAAAATCACTTTGTATATAATTTAATTAGTAAAATTATTAATAGAAATTCATTACCAATATTTTTTTAATAAATTGTATATTTTTTATATGAAAACCATAATATGAAGACCCATATCCCGCGCATTATTTTCATAATATAAAATGTTATTATAATTATACGAGAAGGAAATGTATGCTAAATTATTCATTTAAAATATTTAAAATTATTTCTGATGCCTTGGTAGGATTCTCCACTCGACCATTCACTGTTGAGTTCTAATTAACAGTGCTGTTTCTAAAATGGCGCTGGGAAACAGTTACAAAGCCTACCCAGAATACGAGGCAAAATACGAGGCAAAATACCCACAAAAAAAAATAACCCTGCATAAACATTTCTACATTTTCTGACAGATCTTTTTTAAATAAATAATGTTCCATTTTCGACAATTATGCTTTCATTATAGGGTCTTAAAATAACTATGCCAAACGGCTTGTGTGGGCAAATGGTGGACATTTCTAGATTTTTGTCAGGTTTTTGTTATATAAATTATGTATAATTAATATAATAATCATGTCTGACACTCAAGCCATGTGTTATATAGTCTTGGAATCACTTTTTCCAAGCATATGCCAACCGGCTTGTGTGGAAAAATGGTGGATATTTATAGATTTTCTTGTCAGCATTTTGTTAAATAAATTATGTATAAACAATATGAAGACACTCAAGACTTTTATATATAGTCTTAGAATCACTTTTTCTAAGCATATGGCATAAGGCTTGTGCTGCCGTGTTATGGTAAAACCTAGTAACTGGAGTTACTAGTTTTTGAATTATTATCAATATTTGAATTTGGCGCAATAAATTACCTTATATGAATTTTTCCCGCCCTAATTACGATGTAAACAACGGTTATTTTTGCAGGCTGTTTTCTAGTAAGTATAAAAAATTGGTACTTTTACTTCTTTAAAATTCAGTAAGTCAAGTTACTAGGTTTTAAACATTTTTGTTATTATTGTTTCTTATTGCACTTTAACGAATTCTTATAGTATGTCGGAGTTACTTTATTATAATTTATTTTTCTCAGTTGAGTTTTGACCACTGATTCGAGTGCACGCGTGTTTACGTTCTGTCGTTTTACAACGAATTTATTTAATCAGTTTTAAAATTATGGGATCTCGGTCAAGAAAAATCCTGCAAATGTGCACAGACAGGTAAGATAATAATAAAAAGTAGATTAGTTGTGTATTTTTGTTTAGTTGTATTGTTATTAAAAAAAATATATTATAATTACGTAACATTATAGTACTTTTATGTTATATTTTAAGGGCACTGGCTCCTGTTCAAGATTTGCCTTTAGAAGACGAAAATAATAAAGTTTATTCTGATATTGACGATAGTGATAAAGTTCCAGATTATACTCCTCATGGGACACCTAAAAAAAGTTCAGGAAGTTTTTTAATCTTGACGATTTATTTAGTGACGAAAATAATCAAAACACCAACAGAAAGTCAAAAAGTCCCAATCAGGAGGCTGACGTTTTAAATAATAGTAATGAATTAGTAGAACCCATCACTGGAGCTTATAAACAATGTGAAAATAGACAAGACGATTCTATCGAAAACGTAAATCGGTTTTGTAGATTTTTAAAAGAAATTGTAGACAATATAGTAAAAGAAGAGAAAGGAAAACGTAAAAAAAATCATTCAATAATACTCGTAATGAAAAACACCGCTTGCTACCTCCGTGTACTACTAGATGTAGACAAAAGTGTTATCAAAAAATCGATGAAGTTTTAAGAGAACAAATTAGAGAAAAGTTTTGGAAATTAAATTTTGGAGGAAGAAGGCTTTTCTTAGAAGCCTACATAACGCAAAATAAAATTAAGTACAGAAGTCAGGAGGCCATAAATTTAAAAAAAAATTTTTTACATTATCATTTACCATTGAACACTAATGATAATGAAACTAAACTAAAAGTATACAAAACAATGTTTTTGCATACGTTGGGATTAAAAACTGATGGTATGATTACAAGCCATTTTAGTTCAAAAATAAATAGTAACGATGGGCTTACCAAACTAGAGGACGAAAGAGGATTGATCGCAAGGGAATTGCTTAAAAGTAAAAAAGAAGAAACAGAAAATTTAGTAATATCTCACATTGAAAAGTTCCATCCAGTTGTCTCGCATTACAATTTGATTCATTTACCTAATAGGCGCTACCTTCCTCCCGAACTTACGATAAAATATTTGTGGACAGACTATTGTGGCGTATCTGATAATATTTCTTATGATCTATACCGAAAAATATTTGAAAAACAAAATATCAGTCTGATAAAGACGTAAATTTGTATGATCTTTAAAAAATATATAGCGTGGATATGCAGAAAGTCCTTCTGCTTCCAAAGATGTCAACCAAACAATCCTTTTTTGTTTCAAGGTAGGTCACCACTAAAACTGTTTAGTTTACTAAGTCCAATGTTGAGTTTCTATCTTATTTTTAGGCTAGTGGTCTTCAACGAAACATTTGCTTCCCTAAAACTGGAAGAAAATATATGTGTTGTGTGGCACATCAGCTGCTGATGTAACTTCGGCTTACTATAATGTCATCAAGAATACTGATTCTCAAATTAATGACTTCATATTTTGGGCGGACAATTGTTCCGCTCAAAACAAAAATTGGACTCTCTATTCTTCATTTGTTTGCTTCGTTAATGCGGAATGGGGCCCAAGTCAAATAACCATAAAATATTTCTTTTACGGCTGCAGATTCTGTTCATGGAAACATAAGCACTGAAATGAAAAAACATCCAAATATTTATGACTTTGAGCAGTTAATAAAAATAATTGAAAAGTCATCTAAGAAGACCAGATGTATTATTTTAAACTATTCAGATTTTTTTTTCATTTTAAGATGGCTGCAAACAACGAAAAACTGGTAATATTCCGCTATTAGATTCAATTCGAATTGTCCAATTTAGAAAAGGGTCAAACAGCTTTTTTTTTAAAAATTCATTTTCAGATGAATATTTTATTGAAGTCGATTTTTAAAAAAAAAAGTTTACTACTAAGTTTCCTGAAAGACCGTTTTCTGCACCTATGGGTGTAAACACTTTTAAAAAAGAAAAAATATTACAATCTTTGTGTCCAGCTTTTCAGGATGAACGACGCAAACTGTTTTGGCAATTCTTGCCAACAAACGACGATGCACCAGATTTGTGTTCTATTTCGGAAATTTGACTGCCTTTATGAATTTGATCTATAAAAATGTTTTGCCTCTTTAAGAATAATATTTGTTTATTGTTTTTTATGGTTTTTCACAAAGCAGGTATATACTCATATTTTATATGGAAAATTTTTGTTTTTTCTGTTAAAGTTTGTAATTAATAAAATGATTCAAATTTTCTCCTGTTTGTGTTTCTATTTTAGTAAGTAGACATGCCATTTTTTTCTTTTATATCTTAATTATATTTTTTTGTTTCTAAACCTATTTAAAATAAAGTAGGTAGAGTTACCAAATTTATTTAACATGTTAATTTAAAAAAGAACTTTTTGTAAAACCTAGCAAGTATTGTTACTTTTTTTTTAACAAACCATGCAGTAACTGAATTTTATAAGCTGATAATTTCATCAAAATATAATAAGTCTAGTTACTATATTTTAAAGTCTTAGTATTTATTTCTTTTTTTAGATGTCCCTTATTTCAACCCTTTGGCCACTTGCAACATTAATGCCTTTGGTTTTCCGAAGCCTAGTTCTATTAATTAATGATGTAGTGAAAACGGCTTGCGTGGAAAAATGAGCAAAAAACACCTTTTATTTATGTTAAGGAAAATCGAATTTTCCATGTTATCCCCAGGGGCCATTCGTAAATTTCCTTTCATTCTACTCAAAATCGATGTACTTTTCAACCCTCTTCGAGGCTTGTATGCGAAAATGGGGCACCTCAATCAGTCACTATCTGACGGTCTATTAGTAATTTAGTTACATTTCTGTGTATCCAAAGTACACTTCTGTGCTTCGAAATACAACCGCAAAGTTGACGTTTTCCGCGAACTGACATTAAGTGACAGATTTGTCGCTCGCCTAGCAGAAAATTGACAACTTTGTTTCTCGCCTAATTTAACTTAGCGAAAATATAATAATATTTATTTTTTAATAAATGATTTGAAGGTATTTGTACGTAATTTAATGTTTTTTTTTGTTTTATTATTTATGTAAACATTGACTGAATATCAACTCAATTTTTCATGATTAACGTAGGTATAGGCAACACATTATACACTAATTACGACAAATTTTCAGTTTTTATATATTTTTTTTTAAATAATGTGATCGTAGAAAAAATTTTGTGTGCATTTTGAGCGAAAAGTTTTTTGCCGATTTCTCAAGCGGAAAAGTTTCACTTTTCGCTCTTAATAATCAAATATCTATTCTCATAAACGTGTTTAGTATACTTTATTATCTCAGCGTAGAATCTAATAGTAAATTTTTATTGTTTTAACAAATTCTCAATTACGAAATGTCATTTATTATCAGTTATTAAAATTTTTACAACTGTATTTAATATAATAGAGATTTAAAATTTAATAGCCTGCTAAATGTCTTTTATGCTTTCCCGTTTTGGGCTATATATAAATTTATTTAATTTTGGCGTCTGAATTTCCACTCTCAATATTCAACGACCTTTATTAATAAATTAAATGACTTCATCAAGTTAAATATTCATTAAAGTTGTTGACTTCCATTTCAATGATGTAATATGGACCGTTTTCAAGAGTAATTGACAAGGTGTTAAAAGGAAATGTGATATTGATATTCCGTAATAATGGTTTGTTCTCTTAATTAATGATGCTTAAGTTAATTAAAATCAAAAATAATCTTGATTCTTTGATCACGATAATGAAACGTGTTAATGAAGAGTCTCGAGAAGGAATAAAATTGTGAGAAAATTTATCGTTTGATGAATTCATTATACCAAAAAACATTTTTCGGTTAAAATTATGTGAGAGGTATATAATGGTTGAGTAAAAATATATCGTTGGTACAAAATTTGTCATTTTGAGTTCAATGTACTCCTTTACATTACATAAGGACACTGCTAAAAATTTTATATTTAGTCCTGATGGAATAAAAGATAATTATAATCATATTATAACCCAGAGAGAATAATTGGGGCGGCAATTCTATAGATTTACATTAAGGGTTTTAAAAAGAATTGAACAAGCAGTTCAGTTTTTTTTCTGTCGGGGGAATAATGTGATAATTGGCATTATTATTGGAAAATATAAAGAATTTACTAGAATTTGTAAAAAAGTATTTATTAGTATAATACGTAACAAGAGTTGTAAGTAACCCATTACTCACAAAACCGCGCAGCGGCGAGTGCGTAAATTTCACGAGTGCGTAATGGGCTTACAACTCGTGTAACGTACTATACTTTTTCTACGCCCACTTAAAACATTCTCAAAAAAGAATTTAACGTTAACGCCAATCCATAAATGTTCGAAAGGTAATTTTGTACCTTTCTTTGGATTTTAGCGGTAACAAATTGTGTGGCAGCTTGAGCTTTTTCTAAATTCTCCGGCGGAGTGCTCATAATTTTATCACTTTCACTGCTAACAAACATATTTGTAGGTAAAGTTGAGAAAATGTTCGAATACAATCATATTTTGTTACAAAAATTGACAATATAATTGGCATGACGTTTATTTCCATAGCATACTAAGAAAATGCGACATTTTTAAAATATTGTATAATATGTTACCGACATTTAGGCGCATTACTCTTTTAATCCAAAATGTATCTCGCTAATGCTAAAAGTTTTTATGTTTTTTAAATGACTAAATTTATGTAAAAAGACCAAATAAAGTCATACGTAGACAGAAATTTGATTGCAATTTTATTAAACCAAGAAATTTAAGTTTTCTTATCAAAACGCACGTGTATGTTATGAGATCTCATTACGTGCATGTTATTGTTAAATGTCATTTACAAGGAATGTTGATAGTGTGATTTTTAACGTTTACTGAAATAAGCGTAGAAAAAATGTTTTAAATTAAAAATTCAAAAGAAAACACATATGGAAATATAACAAATAATTATGTTATTGAAGAGGTTGAGTGGTGTGTACACACTGGGTAATAAGAAATGAATGTGACGTATTTACAGACAACCTAACGGCCTAGCAATGGGCAATCCTCTTAGTCCTTTGTTAGCAGACTTATTTTTAGATCACCTAGAAACCAATAAAATTCTGATTAATTCCCCTAACAACCGAATCTTACACTGGCACAGATATGTTGATGACATTTTTGCTATTATGAATTGTAACGTCTCTGAGATTGATGACTTCTTAATTTTCATCAACAATATCCATCCTAAAATTAAATTCACAGTCGAGCTTGAAGTCAACAAATCACTTAATTTCCTAGACCTTTCTATTAGTCGTATGGATAATAAGCTCGAATTTGAGGAAACCCACTCAAACTGATCATCTAATTAATTTTCACTCTAATCACTCTTATCAACACAAGTTATCAGCCATATACTGTTATGTTCACCGTCTCCTCAATATACCTTTATCTAATCATAATTTTAATAAAGAAATCAACGTTTTAAAACAACTAGCCTTTAATAACAACTACTATCCTTCTATTATTGACATGGTTATTAATAAGGTCAAACTTAAGAAAAGGTCTCTGCTTGCTTTTAATCCTACTAATGATTCTCCTGCTAATTTTAAATACTTCTCACTACCTTATCTCGGGAAAATTTCCAATGATATCGCTGCAGTTTTTAAAGATTGCAACAATATTAAAATATCTTTTAAAAATGTTAATTCAATTAAAAGCCAACTATCACACACTAAGGATGAAATCGAGTTGCTACTCAAAAGTGGTATTTATAGATTAAACTGTAACGATTGCAATACTACTTATATAGGGAAAACCGAGAGAAGACTCAATTTAAGAGCTGGTGAACACATTAGATATCCTGATAAGTCCACTTTTGGACATCATATTAAATTCAATAATCACAATTTCACTCCTTCTGAGAATGTCACTGTCCTTCATAATATTTTCAATTGTAACTTTAAATTAAATCTGCTCGAAGATCTTGAGATACACCGAGAGTTTAATAAAACTAATGTCACCTGTGTTAACACTCAAATCCATCTCAATAGCAAAGTGCCTCCTCTCTTTAAGAGTATTGGCAACGGTTGGTCTGAAGTTACCTAGCTAGCTTCTCCTTGAATCTTCTTACAGCAGAGTTGATCTTGTCTTCTCCGGTGATATCTGATTTCGTGGTCAGGACGGTTTTTCCTCCTCTTTTAGTTGGAAAAGTTGGTCTGCCTGGGACTTCTGTTTCTCTGGGGTCGGCAGGCTCAATTCTGTTGTTCTAGTCAGGCACCTTCTTAATTTCAATAATTTTATATCAAAATGTTTTTTACCTTCACTCAATGTATATTTTATAATTCTACTTATTTATTGTAACGTTTGGTTAATTTTTAAAAATAATTTAAAATTTAAAATTCCCTCCATAACTTGTGCTTGCTACTTCAGTGGTTCCAACCCACTTTTATCTTTTTAAATATTAACTTTGATCAATTTTCATGAAATTTATTTGTATTTCTCAAGTTGGCAATTGTTTTGACAACTTCATTGTCAACTGTCAATTGTCACTCAGTTCTTTTTTTGGCACTGTTAAAGTCAAGATGGTTACTTTTTCGTCTTTATTGCATTCTACTTCTTACGATTACCTGTGCCCCAACTTGCCTCCGCCTCACGGTAGCTATTTTGAAAGGGCAGCTGGCTTCAAGCTGAAGTTCAGTTTTTTCCATCTCTCTTCCTTGGTTAGGTTGAGACAGTTTATTTACACGTGTTGGGATGAGCCCCCACGTTTCTTTTCAATTTTCAACCACCTGTTAGGATTGGTTTTGCTTCGTTTCAAGCCTCAAGTTATGGTTGAGAACCAGGGACCGTATTGTGGCAGCCCTTTGAATCTAATAAATAAAATTTTAAATAATTAATTTTCATGTACCTTCTATATTTACTGACAAGTAAGTTGTAATGTTTTTTTATTTTTTATTCAATGTTTAGGAATATCTCGATTTGACTATTGTTATAGCTCCGTTTTTTTTATCTTTGTAGAGTCTCTGATGATGGCCTAACCGGCTGAAAGCGCTAAGACTACTTTTACTGAGTTTTATTAATATTAATAAAACTACCTACACACTTTAAATACGTCACATTCATTTCTAATTATGTTATTACTCTAGTTAATGATTTTAACTTGAACTAGATAATTCAAGGTAGAGCGTGACATTTATAAAAATAAAACTCATGTAAACTTTGGGTTTATTTATAGAGACGAGACAGAAAGAAATGACTCTCGAGTACAGAAGAAGGTCCAGAACTTTCGCCGAGGGCGAGAGCTTTTGAGACTCTTAAGGAGAACGTGGAGGAGATACTGCTTTCCGTTTTTTTTTGCATTATTATATTTCGGTTTTTAAATAGAAGAATTGGTAGACTGGAAATTGGGAAACTAAGAAGATGGTTAAGGAAGAAATTTTTTTTAAATTATTCAATACGTTAAATCTATTATTAGTAACTACTTTTAAATAGGAGGGATTATTGACTAAAGCGAATCTTTAATAGTATATTACATTACGAGTGTGGAAAGTGACATTTTTCACACGAGTGGGAAATATTGTCGCACGAGGCGCAAGCCGAGTGCGACTATCACACGAGTGTGGAAAATCACTTTTCACACAAGTGATGTACAATATTTTTCCTACGACCACAAAATAATGTCATCAAAAAAATGTAAAACCAAGGTTATTATTACTATAATAATTAAAATGTATTTAAAAAAAATAATCAACAATAATCGTATTTATTCAATTTTCATATTTTCTAAACAAAAAAAACTAAAAAAAATAAAAAAAAAATAAAAAAAAATTCTGCCCCGACAGGATTTGAACCATAGATTGAACGCGGTCGAAAAATGGCAAAATTGATAAGTTCGACATCCTAACCAGCTGAGCTAACAGCCCTTGTGTCAATTGAAAGATCTAATCGGTTATGTATTTAACCAAAATAAAGAGCAAACATTATTTTAAAATTATTTTAATAATAATTATTAAAGATAAATATCTAGGATCTAATTTACAACAATTTCAATAATTTAACAATCATATCGATTTTAGTATTAATATGGATATTACATAGATCAAAATAGAAATTAGCTTACAAAATAATATCAAAAAAATGTAAAACCAAGGTTATTATTACTATATTAATTAAAATGTATTTAAAAAAATAATCAACAATAATCGTATTTATTCAATTTTCATATTTTCTAAACAAAAAAAACTAATAAAAAATAAAAAAAAAACAAAAAAAAAATTCGGCTCCGCCAGGATTTGAACCATAGATTGAACGCGGTCAAAAAATGGCAAAGTTGATAAGTTCGACGTCTAAACCAACTGAGCTAATGGGCCTTACGTCAATTGAATGATCTAATCGGTTATGTATTTACCCAAATTAAAGAGCAAACATAATATTAGTTATTTTAAAATTATTTTAATAATAATTGTTAAAGATAAATATCTAGGATCTAATTTAAAACAATTTCAATAATTTAACAATCATATCGATTTTAGTATTAATATGGACATTACATAGATCAAAATAGAAATTAGGCGTTTGACATTTTTTGACAACTACTGCGGAAAGTAACATATTCTCACTTGGGTGGAAAGTAAATTCTTAGTCATACGCGTGTGATATAGGACCATAGCCCTCAGAAGGTCTAGATACCGCATCGTAAAAACATTTTGACCCCCCATATGATGGGCGCCATGATAAATAAATGTCAATAAATTTTAAGTTGGCACTTCTGACAAGACAGAATCGGCACAAGTTTAGTAATAAGCATAAGATCAACGTTAGACGAATCTTTCCTCCATGGTTAGACGTATATAATCGATTTTATTATCTGTTGTGTTGTTTATTTTGTTCTTCTAGTAAAGGTTTTATTTAAAACATTATTTTTTAGTTTAGTCGTTTAGTGTTTTATTTTAATAAAAAACATTTGTGGTTTGGTGTTAAATTTTTACAGGATTTTCAAAATCTCTTGTTGTTTTGTACGTGAATGTAACAATGCATCCAACGGTAGAAGATACAAGGAAGGAATAACATTTCACGTGTAAGTTTTCAAAAATATTTGTATATTTTCAAAATCAAATAATTTGTGTTTTGTTGTAGCATACCAAAAAATTTTAGGAAAGAATAACTGATAGCCATAGGAAGACCATTGAATCATTTTGTGACTTTAGTATAAGCCCAGAAAATTTGGGGATACTAGCTGAAACGGCAAATGTGTTATTGGCTCCTTGTTAGTGACCTATTGTACAATTTTTCGAACACACGTTCCATGATCCTTTGAACTTGGCTGCACCGTACTGATGAAGACCAATAGTCAGAAAAACGTGTCGACCGTTACTTCTTTTTTACTTTTTTTTTATTCGGAAAATGTCCACTATTACTACCTTGATACAATAATATTAGTTCCGTTCTAAGTAGGTACATATTATAGTTTGTATGTTTTATGCTTTATTTTATTACATGTAATAAATGATAGGAAATATACTTTTATAGTAAATAAATTGATTAAAGCAATATGTAAGAATAAGTTTATCTAAGGATTAAATTGTTAAAGCAATTTTTCATATCCATTGTTTATTAATTTGTTTCATTTAATTCTTTCTTATTGAGTAAGTTATTTCATATAAATATGCGATACTTGTAAAATGTAATATTTTCTTTTAAATATACAGTATGGTTCAAATGAAAGGAATAAATTCATTATAATGGAAGTAGTTGGTTTTTCGAAAAAATTCTCGGACAGGTCAATTTTGTTAGCTCAAAGCGCAATTTTTAAATAGAATTCAATTTTCCCCCACTTCCTGTTTTTGGGCAGTGACGTCATTGACAATTTTTTAAATAGTAACCCCAATTTTTTTTTCTTGATTTTGAAAGATCTTGCAATTTCCTACTCGAAAACATAATATTGGAAATATCTGAAATAATTTTTTTTTTGAATAAAAGTCATTTAAAGATCAGATACATAAATTTTATTTTATTTTGAAACACAATAAATGAATAAAAGATTTTTTGTAATTAAGTGCTTCATCTAAAAATATAATAATAATAACAATAATAATAAAAAGAATTTAATGACAATTTCACAAATTCTTTATTATTATTATTATTATTTTGTTAGATTAAGTACTTAATTACAAATAATTATCTTTTATTCATTTATTGTGTTCTCAAAATAAAATAAAATTTATGTGTCTGATCTTTAAATGACTTTTATTCAAAAAAAATTGTTATGTAAGATATTTCAAATATTATGTTTCCGAGTAGGAAATTGCAAGATCTATCAAAATCAAGAAAAAAAAAATGGGGTTACTATTTAAAAAAATTGTCAATGACGTCACTGCCCAAAAATGGGAAGTGGGGGAAAATTGAATTCTATTTAAAAAATTGCGCTTTGAGTAAACAAAATTGACTTGTCCGAGCATTTTTTCGAAAAACCAACTACTTCCATTATAATGAATTTATTTCTTTCATTTAAACCATACTGTATATTATGTTTGAATAAAATATTGTTCAGTTAGTAAAAACAGAAATATTTTGTCTTTTATTCAAAAGAAGATTGAACTCAATGTAACAAATTAATAATAATAGGTATTCTCAAAAATATTTAAAAATAAAATCGAGATGAGACTCTTTTATAATTTAGTGACTATTCGCCTATGGTTAGTGCACTGCTGTATGTCCTTGGGTTTTCTACATTAGAATAATACTGCTTCTCCACTCTAGCAGTATTTTTTGCATCTCACAAGATTATATTTATTAAAAAACCAAGGAATTGTTTTGGGCCTATTGCTGTGCCCTTTTCCAACATTCCCAAATTTTTTTTTTACTTTCTGCTGATTGGATCTCCGATAACGTGTGTCTTTTTTTCCACCGGTTTGTTGCAACCGTTGTTTCACCGATGCGGCCTTGAACGTTTTGTGTTGGATTCTGGTTGACCGTTGAAATAAATAACAATTGACATACCGCACCGATGCCAACGTTGCTGCAACAGTTGGATAAAAAGACACACGTATAGCGACAACTCCATTTGTTGTTCCACTAGATTTTTATCAAATTTTTAAAATAACTTCTATATATTTATCTTTTGCAACGACTTTGCTTACTTGCTTCATAATCTCTTCCCTATGCACCAATTTCTCTAACAGGTGAGATCTTATACTCGCTCTATTAAATCAAATTATCATTATAGTTTATTTGAAAATGCTTGGTAGCACAGTTTTTATGGCAAAGGTCCATATTTTTATATAATTTTGCTATTATTCATTTTCAAATAAACTATAGGAATAGGAGTAATCTATTAGTTTTTCCAAAAATACCTTGTTACCGATGTAAGTAAATCTTTCCCTAGTTAAAAAATTCGAGTTTTTATTTTCATAATATAAATAAATGACCGGTTAACAATCACATTCTTTTAAATAGTACATTTGACATTGAAGTAGGTATTTTCTCCATATTGCCAAACAGGAACAGATGGTTTACTTGTAATTTGAATTATATTACATAAATCTCACTGAATTTCTCTATAATTCTCGTAGCAATATGTACACAAAACACTTATCCAATAATATATATAACCATGTAAAAATAACATTTCAAGAACGTGAAAATTTATAAAACCGGTCCTGTCTGAACAGATCTAGGAAAATCAAATAGGTTTGTCAAAGTTTTGTTCTTAATTTGAAATTAGAAATTGTGCGTCTCACTCACTTATAACTAATAACAAAGTGCAGATTATCGGTGTTCACGTATTACAGAACACACAAACTAAAAATCAGTGTAGCCAAAACATAAATTTACCTAACATGGCGACAAGCTTGAATGGGGTCATTTTTTTGTATTGACAGCATACGCCAAGCGGTATCTAGACTTTCTGAGGGCTATGTATAGGACACTTTCCATAGGACTATATAGTGTGATATGTGTCACTTTCCTAAGTGGTCGTAGGAAAATAAAAATATTGCGTCCAATAGAATGACTTTTATTCTATAAAATTAGAAACCTCATTCATCACTGAGACATCTATTTATATTTTACAATATACCGGATGCTTTAAAACTATTAACGATAACAACATAATACAAAAATAAATATAACATTCCCCGATGAATCTCTGATCCATTACGAATTGATGTCCATCCTAGATCTACGATTTCGATATGCAGTTAGTGATCTTCCAAAATCCTCGGCGATTCTGCCCTTGTAAGTTGATCTGTCAGATTTTTCTTCGGTTTAATGTATCTTATAGTAAGTATTTTTATATTTATTCTGTTATATAAAATTCGATATATTTGGATCTTTCAGATTTCGTGTCATTTTCAGCCAGTTTTATTGCTCCTTGATTATTAATATTAACAACAAAAATGTTGCAAGAATAAATGTTCGTTTTTGATTTCTTGGTTAAGTTTCTTTTGATTAAACATTATCTTGCCATTACCTCTACTTACACTTATTGATTAAACATATTTTATATGTTTAAAACAAAAATTCAAGTAACTTCTCCTCAACATAATCACCCTACTAGAGGTAAATGCACTTACCTTTCGACCTCAAAGACTTGGTCAACGCTGTACAAATTACTTTGCTCCAAGATTATCCAATATGTTATCAATCAGACTACATTAGGGAAATTAATAAACTCTTACGTTAAAAATATTCTATAGCAAGTAGTAACAGATATTATTATAAAATGGAGCAATTTGTTAACTTACTTGTATCCTACGAATGAAAGACACCTTAAACAATTACTGCTTAGAAGAATTGTGCTTAAAAATAACTAATAATTAAATAATTAATAGATTTTTTTTCACCTGAAAAGTGGAGCAAAGTCTCCCATAGCCTGGGGTTACTTTGCTCCACTCGTTAAATATCGGCAAAGCACTTGTATTTTGCATGTTGGGGCAAAGTTAATCGTACCTTTTTCTTACTTTAAAAAATATCAATTTTTATAGTTTTTATTGCAAATAACCAAAATGTTCTTTCAAATTTATAAAAAATACATATAATAACGAGTAAGAAAAAATAAATGTAGCTATGGAAAAGTCTTAAAAAATATACTCCTGCACATTTAGACACTTTACCAACATGCTAGCTCAAGTAGAGAAAATGTACCTCTCATTGTAATTTGTTTAGGGGGTTTAATAGATCCCAGAACATCAGACCATAAATAAGTAAGTTGGTCATGCTTTGAGGACGATTTCTACATATTCAACAATTTCTGCTTTGAATTCATCCGCACATCATTATTGTTAAGACCTCTTTCAGACGAGGATATTGTATGCGAGATACGCGTATCCGAGATTCAGGCTGACCATACATTTCAATGGAGCTATTCACAGGGTACGGGTAACGAATTCAGATCGTTGTTCAGCTTTTAGAAAACCTTCATCTTCCGAACCATTTAGAACAATTTCACGTCCAAAATTTATTACATTTGGAGTTACACCCGTTACCTCATGTTTCGAACATCTTAGAGCACACGTTATCTTTGGAAGATAAGTATCCCAATGACGTTGGTCATCCGACACATAGGCCGTTAGTATCGTTTTAATGACACGATGAGTTCTTTCTACAGGGTTAGCCTGAGGATGATATAAGGCTGTGAATTTTATGGTGACATTATATTTTTTCATTAATTCTTTGAAAGGTGCGCTACGAAATTGTGAGCCATTATCAACAATAATACGTTTGGGCGATCCGTAAACTAAAAATACCTGATCTTCTAAAATTTTAATTATACTGGCCGCTGTGGCGGTTCTAAGAGGAAACGTTAACAGATATTTACTAAAACAGTCTAAAACAGTGAATATAAAGGAAAAACCCGTGGTTGTCCTTGGTAACGGTCCTACGAGATCGCAACTTGCGAGTTCCCAGGGTCTTGACATTGTTATCTGTGAAAATAGCATCTGCCCGATGGGTAACTTTTGTTCTGGCTTGATCCTCTGACAAGTCAAACATTTACTTATAAACCGTGTTACATCGGCTCTTAATTTTGGCTAGTTATACCTTTGACGAATCCTGGAGAGAGTTTTAGAAACACCTAGATGTCCTGCAATAGGGGGGTCGTGATTTTCCTTTATAAGATCGAATCTTTGTTCCTTCGGTATTACCTTAAGCCATTCTGAGAAAGATAAATCTGGGTATCGAGTTTTTGTATGATGATACAAATTTTCACCATCCACTCTCCATAACGGGTACTTACTTGGTGACCCTTGGGTTTTTCGCAACATATTTAGAAACCATTTATCTTTTGATGGAAGGGAAGTATTCTGATTCACATCCAATAGATCCAGACATGGCACAGCTCTTAATAAAGCATCAGGCACTAGGTGATCTTCACCTTTCCTGTGTACCACCTCAAAATCGTAGGCTTGTAGACGCAATGCCCACTTAGCGAATAATAATCACTTACTACCACAAATTTACTACCTTCCAAATGAGGGCGTAACTTCTTAATAGCGAAAATGACTGCCAAACATTATTTCTCCGTTGTTGAGAACTTTCGTTCATTCTTGGTGAAAGACCTACTCAGATACGCGATCACTCGGTCACCGTCTAAGTAGTTCTGGCAAAGAGTAGCTCCAATTCAATTTATTGAGTGCATTTTCACAGTTTTGATCCCACACAAATTTTCTATTTTTCTGTGTGAGTTGGGTAAAAGGAGACAAAAGGTCTGAAAAATTTGAAATAAAACGGCGATACCGTGAGGCCATCCCCACAATACGTCTTACTTCGGCTACTGAACGAGGCGTTGGAATTTTTAAAATTGCCTCTACCTTTTCCGGGTCTACCATTAGTCCTGACTCGTTCACCACGTATCCCAAGTACTTTAACTCAGACCGACAAAATTCGCACTTATCTCTATTAAGTGTAAGACCAGCGTTTGATATACGCTGAAGGACAGTCTTGAGTACCTCGAGATGTTTGTCATAAGTCTGTGTACAAATGATGACGTCATCCAAATACACAAACGAATAGCTATCAAGGTCAGCACCTAGGACTTGGTCGATTAAACGTTGCCATGTTGCAGGGGCTGAATGAAGACCAAATGGCATCCTTTTAAAATGAAATAATCCACGGTTCGGTACAGTGAAAGCTGTTAATGGTTGTGAAGCTTTCGCTACAGGAATCTGCCAGTAGGCAGATTTAATATCAAGGGTGCTTGAAAATTTTGCATCTCGGAGTTTATCTAAGATTGAACTAACGTACGGAATAGGATATGCATCAGGGGTACTAGCATTTAGCATTTAGCTTTTTATAATTCACGCAAAACCGCCACCTACCGTCTGGTTTCTTCACCATCACAATAGGTGAGCTCCAAGGGCTCTGTGAAGGCTCTGCTACACTCTTTTTTTTAATTACAAGAGTATTTTTATTTAATGGTCTTTGGGTGATAAATATTACTATATTTTTATTTAAAGTTAATTGTCAGTAGTTAAAACATACCTTTGGTACAATATAAACCTTTTAGTATTGGTTATTTTGTTTTTAATAGGGAAATATCCTTATTGCCAGCCGTGCACTTTGTGTATTTCATTTCCGTATCACATTAATTTAATATGTATAATAGAAATCCCAAATTCAGAGCTAAGTGCGGTTCCGTTTATTTTTATTTATGGTTAGAATATATGTCAGTAGGTCAATGAATCGTTTCT
The DNA here is from genome assembly GCA_927349885.1 of Psylliodes chrysocephalus. Lineage (NCBI taxonomy): Eukaryota > Metazoa > Arthropoda > Insecta > Coleoptera > Chrysomelidae > Psylliodes > Psylliodes chrysocephalus. The sequence continues at coordinate 76,169,297 of OV651816.1, read as the reverse complement.
GTGTCGCTCAATCTCGAGCAGTCACTTAGCTAGTCGCTATAAACCTTTTCTTTGTCTGAGCCGCACTGAACTATGTAGCAATACAGCCACTTAGATAATTTTAATAATGATATTCTTTTGATTAAGGGTTTACTCTTGGGGAAAAGTAACTTTGGTAGATTTAGGGTTTTTAATAAATTAAGCTAGTTAGGTAATTAGTTTTCTAGGTTTTAAGTTGTGTATAATTTCTGTGTGCCGTTATACTGAATAGGTCAATGGTTCAGGCCATTTTCACCAAAAAGAATGTCCAACTAGAAGTTGGGTTTTTGCTTCCTGTTTCCTCTCTCTTGGTACTGGTGACATACCTGGGTACTCGTGTTTGGACGCTGTGAGGTGGTCGAGTCATATATTTTTGGTTAAGCAACTGTGAGTTGGATTTTGATTCTATTTACCAATACCCTTTTTATACCCTTTATCGTGGTTGTGGTATATAGTTTGGATAGGGTACGAAATATTCTTTTAAAGAAGGATTTAAACCGGCGTTGTATGACGAAGAGTGCTGACGCGGGGACCTACCCACCATTTTGTCATGTTCGAGTTCCAGGCCGGTGGATTTGTCTTTTGTGGATAATCCTAATATTTCTGACCGGCGGAAAGCTTGAAAACTTCACTTTGACTCTCTGCGAGGAGAGAACACCGTGGTCAAATCATTCTGAACTAGGGAATTCCGAAGTCTCCTTAGTGAAATCTTGGTCGCTACCTGAAGACCGGTCAGCTTTGCGGTCAGTTCTCCCTTGGTCCTGGCAGTTACTTGGGAACCTGTCAGTTCTTCTGTTCCTTTGGTTGGAATCTGGGAAGACAACCTGGGTAAGGTACTCAGGTATTCTAATCAATAAGAAGATCCGGTCAACCGCCCATGAGCCAGTGCCTAAGCTAAGTATTTTTTTCCGTTTAAGTTCAGTGTTACCTTGTTGTTATTATCAAGTGCTTCGCCCTTTGGTGATATAAAAAAATGGCACCTTTATCTGTGGGATTGGTGGAACCAATCTTCCTATGTAAATTTATTTAATTGGGTTATGATAGTAAATTTTATTGTTAGTGGGGTTCATATTTTATATAATATATATGTTTAAAACTTTTCATGTGTGGGGGGGGTACCATTTTTCTGTTTTATTATAGCCACCAAGGCGCTGATCTGGTAACTCTGTAATGAGGGCTAGTAATTTGCTTGCCATTTAGTTTGGTTTTATTTTATTTCCACTTCAACACCTTATGTGGTTGGTTTATTTTTAGGTATAAGATATTGTGGCTACTAAATGCCCAGTTAACATTTTGTTTCTTTTGTCAATACAATGTTCTAATTTTCTATTTTTGTAGATAGCAAACCTTGTACGCCCCTTTGTTCGAACAAATGGAGCCTTAATGTTGAGATACTTGTAGGCAGTTCTGAAAATAAATTCCCCATTAACAATAACAAGCGTTCTTTATTTCTAAAATTTAAAAGAATAGCTGGCAGTATAGTCCAGTGAAAGACTGGACCTTATAAGGTGAGTTATCTTTCTATTTTGTGGGTACTTATTTATTATAGTCCAGGATTATTATTATTTGGGTCAACATTAACGGTTAATAATAGTAACAAGTTTTATTTGAGCCTAAATTTATAGTCAAAATTGTAACATTGATAAATTGTAATAAATTTCTAACATATCTTGGTTAAGTGGTTGTCTATCCTCTAAACAACGAGGAACTTTGTAGTTTGAGTTAGCCCATCAAACCTCTGGCGCGTTAAAAATTCAAGAACCCCAGCTCCTGAGCTAGTCGGTGTGTTCACAAGCGTATCAAGGGTGGTAGATAATTTGTAAAATTAGTAAATTCTTTTAAACCAAAAACGCTCGTAACAGCTCTATAATGTCTTTTTTTAACATGTCATCCAACTCGGCATTGACATCCCTTTGCAGTGCATTAGATATGGGATAGTACCTCTGTTTAATAGGTGGTGAAGTTGTGTTAATAACATGTTTCACAAGGTGAGTACATCCAAGTTTATCACCCATGATCTCAAAAGCTTTATCAATAACGTTATTAAGAGAGGTAAGTTGTTCTTTAGTTAAAGCTTCAAGTCTATGTATTCCACACGTATCCACCATATCAACGCTTTCTTCTGATCGAAAACTCCACTCTCCTGTATACAGATCAGGTATGATACCCATATTCGACCAAAAATCAACGCTTAAGATTAGTTTATGAGGTAAAGAAGGAATAACTATTGTTTTTATTAAACAAACACGCTCTCTTAATTAAATTGGCAGAGAACAAAACCCGATACTTTGGCAAGATTGCCCATTAGCAACAGTGCAAGTAATTGCATTATTCGAATCTTACTTACAAATTTTTCCCAATATATCCCAACCGGGACCACCTCCAACGGTCCTAGATGCCCCACTATCCAATAAACCCAAAAATTCTTTACCTAATATACAGACATTTAAATACGGATGTTGGTCGCCCCTCACATGGGCTAAGACATAATTTAATACCGGAATACCATCATAATAATTGGTCGTTGGAAATAATATCACATCCTTAGACAGCCGACCTACTGAGAAGGAGTTCGTAAGTTTTTTTGACAATTTTGGCAAGATTTACTTGTTACTTCCGGCCTACCACAGCGAAAACAGAAAATATTTTTAGTTTTTGTGCATTTTCTAAATCGATGTCCCGTTTCCTTGCAGTTTGAACACATAGGAATATTTTTTAAATCAACCGCCGAGACAGAAGTACCTTGATCGCTAATAGGAGAAAAGTTAAATATAGGGTTTGATGGTTTCTTATAGGCTAGTTCTGGCTCTAATAAATGCCGTTGATTTTTGATCGAATATGGATATCATACCTGATCTGTATACAAGAGAGTGGAGTTTTCGATCGGAAGAAAGCGTTAATATGGTGGATACGTGTGGAATACATAGACTTGAAGCTTTAACTAAAGAACAACTTACCTCTCTTAATAACGTTATTGATAAAGCTTTTGAGATCATGGGTGATAAACTTGGATGTACTCACCTTGTGGAACATGTTATTAACACAACTTCACCACCTATTAAACAGAGGTACTATCCCATATCTCCTGCACTGTTCTTCCAGTTTAATATATAGTTCAGTGGATGCAGAGAGTATCGCGCCTCCTTATATCCAAATTGGCAAAACATTTTTAGTGAGGAATTAAAATACACTTTTTTCGCAATGTAGCAATGTAACACCGGGGGAGCAAAGTAACTCCGGTTTACGGTACCTAAAATAATTCAGGGAGTCATCAGTATTAACATTTAAATGTATACTCTATTCGTACTTTCTTATTTCATATTTATTTACATTTGTACTTATTTAATTTTAATCGCCTGAAGATGGCCCTGTGAGGTTGAAATTAGTCACTCCTGTATTTATTTTTAATAAAATTTATGAACCCAGTTGACTTTCATTTAATAATAAAAATAATGATTACTATACTTTCCTCATCTGTATACAAACAAGAAAGTAAAATACACAATGGTTCAAAATTAACCAAAGTAGAAGTACCTATTCATTGCAGATTAGATTATAAATTGCAAATGTAAAACAATTAACTAATAATTTCTAAAGAATATATCATCTGCAGCTTCTTTTTTGTAACCAAATTTTGTTTAAAAAAATTGAATTCAGTATCTCTAAATGAGATCACGAACACATTCAAAATGGTCAAACGGAGACCAAGAGACATTAGAATTGAATTTGTGTAGAAACTTGTTAGGCAAGCTTATCCCTAACGATGGACATCCATGGAATATTCATTGCAGAGATTGATATGCAAATAGAACTTCTGGTATGTACGTAATTTAGTCCATTTGATATCTTTCACGATGCGAGGGTTTTTCTGTAAATTATAGGTCAGGGATTATGCAAATGTATCAGTGCAGGTAGACAGAACTTCGGTAAAATATTCAAATATATAAGCCACATTTTATTAAAAATTAAATTAAATTTTGAACAGGTCCGTCATACTGATTTTTTTAATGACAATATAGTTCAATATAATTACAATTAGAAGTTTAGGTAACCGATGTGAGACATGAGCGTGAGAGCCAGTAACACGTTATATTAATAATGCAACTTAAGGTTTTTCTGGTTGATATTTTTAGAGATTTGTTTCTTAATTTTCAAATTATTCATTACTTTACAATAATTAATAATGGCGTAATGTCGTGCCTCGAACGTTCGATTAGCGAACATCTGAACATCAAATAATGGACATCCGAGCGTCTGTTATAATATAATAATAATAATAATAATAATAATAATAATAATAATAATAATAATAATTTATTCACAAAAAAATACAATAATAATTACAATTACAAAGTATTATACAAATTTAAAAAACGGTATCTGTGAATAAAATATACTCGATAAGCGTATAAACGCTTGTTTCGAAAAAACAAAAGAAATATATTTAAAATCTAAAATAATATTTAAAAGTAACATAAATTACTAAAATCGATTTAAACATAAATAAATTAAAAATATAACATAATGTAGGTGCTATAAATTATAATAGCATTTTTTATTTTAATATTTTAATATAAAAAACTCAAAAATTTAAAATCTATAATCTAAAATCTTAAAAACCTGCACAATCATTTTTTTTTGGGATAATGTTTAATTTTCAAAATAACCATGGATCATACTGCGAGAGTTAGCTAAAATAAATTGTTTTAGTCTTTTTTTAAAAGTGTACAAGTTTGATTCAGTTTGAATGCTCTCAGGAATTATATTGTACAGTTTGGGTGCGAAATAGGAAAATGATCTCTGTGAAACCACTTTGAACATTAATGGAGCTAAATAACGACATTTTTGTCTTGTATTATATTCATGATATACTAGACCTTGAGGTTTACGAACATGATATTTGTTGCTACAGCAAAAAAATACAATTGTCTTATATCCATTATTTTTGTTACTTCAGAAATAGCCTTTGTGTGACTTCTAAAGAGTAAAGGTGTGTTTTCAAAGCTGCACCCCACACAGTGATTGCATAACGAAGATGGCTTTCAACTAGAGCACAATAAAGGGTTTTAAGATGATGTAATGGTAAAATATCTTTTAAAAATTTGAATTTGTACAAAATACTGCGTAGTTTATTTACCGTGTAGGATATGTGTAGGTTCCATTTAAAAAAAGGGTCTATTATTACTCCAAGGTATTTAATTTTATTTTTATTTGAAATGAAAAAAGAGTCTCCGCCATCAGTAATTTTTAGGTGATCAAACGGTGGTGCACCATATGAATTGCAGCTAAATGGTAAACAATGTGTTTTTTCTATATTTATAGTCAATAATTTTTTATCCAAAAATTTTTTAATAATTAGAAAGTCTTGTTCCGCTTTAGTTTTTAAGTTAATCCAGCTATCGTCAGAATAGAAAATAGCTGTGTCATCCGCGAACCCAGTTATGTTTCCTATATTTCCCTGTAAAAACAAATCATTTATATATATGTTATAAAGAATAGGACCCAGTATAGATCCCTGTGGTACCCCATATTCGATAGCTTGCCATCTACTGGAAAATCCATCCACTCTTACTGCCTGAAATCTCTCACTTAAATAGTTTTTAAACAATTTTAACGAATTACCTCGTATGCCAATGCTCTCTAAGGCTTGTAGGAGTAGATTGTGACATACAGTGTCAAAAGCTTTCGACAGATCAATAAAAATGCACAAACATGGCTTGCTTTCATTTGGGGAAGTTGTTATTTTTGAAGTTAGGTTTAGAATAGCATCTTCCGTTGATTTTTTTTCTCTAAATCCGTACTGCTGTTCAGATATTATATTAAATTTGTTCAAGTATGATTGAAGCCGATTTCTTATTAGTTTTTCGAAAATTTTAGATAAGTGCGTAACTAGTGAAATAGGTCGATAATTAGTAGGAGCCGTTATGTCCCCTTTTTTAAATATAGGTGTAATAATGGTATTTTTAAATGCCGAAGGATAAATAGCTTTTACTATACATTGATTTAAAATATATGTTAAAGGTTGACAGATATATTGTGAAATTGTTTTAAGAGTTTCAGCTTTGATATTATCATTTCCAGTAGCCTTATGATTTTTGAGTTCGTTAATTATCACTTTAACCTCATTGATTTTGACTGGCGCAAAGAAAAAAGAATTTAGAGAGGAAGTTTTCCTTAATGTAAAATTTTTATCAATTTTAATTTTTTGTGCAAGTTTTTTACCCATATTGGCATAAGTGTTATTGAATTCATTAGCTATTTCATATTTGTCTGTCAATGGATTACCTAAACTATTTTTAATTATATCAATTTCTTTTTTCTTAACCTTCGATTTACTAATGTCCTGTATTACACTCCATAGGCCTTTAGAGCTATTTTTATTTGTATCAATTTGCTTATAATAATTATACTTAGCCTTATTTATTAACGAGTTAAGTTTATTTTAAAATGTTTTATATTCTCGTAATAGTTCAATATTATTTGGATATTTTTGAATATTGCGAAACATTTTATTTTTTTTATTAATCGAATTAAGCAGGCCATTTGTCACACATGGAGCAATTTTAACATTTTTTCTTCTATTTAGGCGCCTTTCGGTACATAATGCAAGACTCTCTTGAATTATGTTAAGAAATTTGTTCGTTGCAGTATCTGGATCGTCTGAATTATATACAGGGAGCCAACACATATTTTGAAATATATTATTTAGTTTATTTGTGTTAATAAAAGTTGAATAGGTATCTTTATGTTTTTTAAATTCTGTTTTTTTTCCTAACATGACTTGCAGAATTGTAGTGAAATGTTATTTGGCTTTTAAGAACTAAAGGAATTATTTTATCACTGACGTAATTGTTTGATAAGGTTAGAGTTGTTAGAACTAATTTCAGTACATAAATGTAACTGAAGTTATAGTTATTTAATTTGCTTTAACGAAAGAAATCAACTACAACATCAATAAAGTATCACCAGAGTTCACAACTTGAGGACAATCTATATACGAGAAGTTTGTGTGTGTGCATGTATTTCTGTTTGACATTGGTTTCAAAACCAAGCTTAAATAGTCAAAGCGATAGGTAAAGAATAGGGGGCCTATTCGCAAAAAGTCTAAAAGAAATGAAATTTGGTGGGATGGTAGACATGGATCCCTGATACTAGACCTAAGTTTGCGACCTCGGGGGATTGCCCTCGAGGGGTGGAGGGATGAAAACTCTGCGGCGTGACACTTTTCGGTATATAGCGCCGTTTAATTTTAATATGTACAGGACAAAATAGTTCACAATTTTGACATTAACTTTTTTTCGTCTGCGACCAATAGTTCCCGCTCTATGACGCGTTGATTTAAAATTTTTAACAAAATGAAAATTTCAGCGCGGATTATGACGAAGATCGCTATAAAATAATTATGTAATATTTTTTTTCCAAAAGAGTAATTATTTCTGAGTTTGCAGATGCCCGATTTGATACATTTGGTCGTATACAATAAATGCTATGAAGTTTTGAAGCGCGCCCCTACATATTCTGATGTAAAGATTTTGTAATTATCAGAATCTACAGTCAATATTTCCTTATTATTGTTGATCTAGGCGCCAAATTTGTTATTTTTATGCATTAGTTGTCATGAATATCCTGTTTGTGGTAAAGCATACGTGTCCCTTGTTCAGCCTCAACTTATTATGTTTTATTATTTACAAGCATTTATTATTATTTACGAAAATTCATTTAATTTGACGGCGCTGCCACCAACATCAGATACATGGTCATCATCATTCATTGCTTACTTATTGTCAAGTACAAAGCTGACTAAGAGTTCAGATACCTCTAGAAGATCATGGATGGCGAAGAACAACCAAAGGACTGGATGCAGTACCATAGGCGCCGAATCTTTGGGGCTCTGGGTGCGCAAGCAGCCAGAGCAGTTTTAAACTGGGTGCAGAGCACCCATAGCACAACGTGGATAAAAAGTGCCAATAAGTGAAATAAAGAAGCCGTCATGGCCCAAGTTGGTAAAATGACAGGATGCCTCGATTTCTTAGATTAGAAAACGATTTTTTATTCGAACTAATACAAGACGTCACTTTAAATTTCTATCTCCTAATGTCAACAAATACGTAACAGGATGAGTTTAATAAAACGTATATCTCGATTTAGCACGGTTGCAAATTAGCGCCACCTCATCGGCAGTACAGTAGTTTACGGTTTAGCTTTTAAATACTATAAAAGATGGTGGAAAGTCCATAGCTTTTAAATATTTGTTAAATATCACTTATTAAAATATACATTAAAAGTAAAATAAACTATAGACTTTCCACCATTTTTAAAAACAGTTTCTGAAAATATTATTGTTGGAGCTATATTTTTTGTGATAAAAAAAATCGCCGTCACTTGTCATTGACATCGCGTTGAACTTAGACTTCAGGGTTCATTATTTTTGGTGTATAAAACCCTGCGACGTCTAAAAAGAATATCTTATTTTGAAGGTATTTTCACCTAGATGATAACCCCCGAGTTTTACATCGCTACTATCTACATAGCCCATACAGTGGCTCACCAAAAGTACCAAACCGGTTTAACTTAATTTTTACATTGTTATTAAAAAAAAAATAATTTTTTGTAACAATTATGTGACCGACCTTCAATTATTGTTATCAGATGACATTCTTTGGTCACCGTAAAGTAGTAAGGTTTAGTTTATTTCATTGTAGAGTCGACATAAAAGTGGCATCAGTGATAATGGTTTACTCAATTGCTAAGAGGGTGCAAATAATTTAAAAGAATGTGCTAATAGAAAATACCTGTTTAACAAGTCCAACGAAGGTATATTTTGGAGTTAGTCCAAAGTTTTTGGGAATCGGGGTCAATAGCTAACAAATAACGTGAAATGGAAATTGCTGCAGTAAACGAAGCTACAGAGGTGGCGATTTTAGGCCATGTTGTTCAAGAACCCACAAGTTTCATCCCTACAAAATACCTCTGATACAAGAACTTAACGAAGACGATTTTGATAGTCGGTTAGAATTTTGTGAAATTATGACTGAACGGGCAATAAATGATCAGCAATTTCTTTTCAACGTGTGTTTTTCTGACGAATGTACTTTTTCTATTTAAGATTTTAGTACCTAAGTTTCACCTCCGCTAGAGGGTTTCCGTTAAGAGGGTGAAACTGTCAAAAAAATGTTTCGCCCAAAATCAAAAATTGACGGGTCAGAGCGTTTTTTTCGTAAATGACCTGGAGTGTCAAAAATTGCCTGTTTCGTTTTCAAATGGCCACCCTGTATATATACATTGCTCCATTATGTGTGCATTAGTAAATCATCAAAAATCTCCTTCTAAATTGATGATAGTTAATAAATATTTTATATTGCTTTTCCACTTATTTCATTGGTACTCTAGCACTGCAGCACCACTGAATACCAGTGGTGGCTGCACCGAGCATATATGGTTGCCAGATATCCCGTGGGAGCCTCCAGCCTTCCGATTGTTGATACTCCCGTCTGCCGCTTCAATCCTAAAATCAACGCTTTAAAATAGCTTTTAAAGTGCTTTTAAAAAACCGGTGATGATCCTAAGTGGGGCATGGAAGGTGGGAGCACCCATTTCCTGCATAGAGCGCCCAAAGCAATTTTTGAGTTCCGGCGCCTATGTGCAGTACGGATGGCAAAGGAACTAGCTACAGATGTTTTACTTAAGAGCATCTCGTGCAGATGCAAGAAAGATTGTGGATCTGCTTGTAGTTGCCGTAAAATAAGAATAAATTGTTCAATTCTGTATTTGCACTGTACTGGGACGTCCTGCGAAAACATTCCGGACTAGATTGCGTTAGACGACGATAATGCAGAAGATGTCGAAAACGTTCACGATCAGTTACAAGACGATGAGGACCAAACATACAACGCTGAGTTTGACGAATAAACCCAAATATCTACTGTGGATTAGGCTTCTTGTGGATACCACGTTAAAAAAAAGCGCAAATCAACTCTACCTCAAGGGTGGTGTGAAAACGAGTTGAAAGTGATAATGAACAATAATAAGGAAATATTGACCGTAGATACTTATAATTACAAAATGTTAATATCGGAATATAAAGGGGCGCGCTTCAAAACATCATCTCATTTATTATATACGACCAAATGTATGAAATTGGGCATCTGCAGATTCAGAAATTATTACTTTTTTAGAAAAAAAATATTAGATAATTTTTTTATAGCGATCTTTGTCTTAATCCGCGCTGAAATTCTCATTTTGTTGAACATTGCAAATCAACCCTACTTCAGCGTGTCGTAGAGCGAGAACTATTGATCGCAGATAAAAAAATGTAGAAGTCAAATTTGTGCACAAGTTTGTCCTATACATAATTCATTTAAACTTTTTTTCGATAGCACTTACCACAACGGCGCTATTTTACTAAAAGCGTCGCGACGCACAGTTTTCATCTCTCCGCCCCTCGAGCAAGATCCCATCAAGGTCGCAAACTTAAGTATAGTATCAGGGGACCCATGTCTACTATCCTACCAAATTTCATTTCTTTCCGACCTTTTGCGAATAGAAACCACCCACCGCTTGGACTATAAATTAGCTTTATTAAAATGTATTTTATGTTTATTAAATTACAAGTTCTATCTGTACATTAATTCATAGTTACATTTTATTTCTATTATATAATTTTTTCTAAATACATTAATAAGGATAAAGTCCTATAATTGTTTTTTTTCAGCTCATGAGTTTTTGTTTGCTTGTTTTTGTTTGTTTTTTGTTGTTCATTATTTTGTGTTTTTTTTTTTGTATATGTATGACTCATTTTAATTTGTTTTTTTTTGAACAAATAAATTGATTTATAAAATAAATGTGTTATACTCTTAAACTAGGAGAAGCGAATTGAAAAGTTCTATTTACACAGGGAAAAACAACTAAAAAAGTACCTAGATATCATTTTAGCGGTAAATTTGAATTTGTCGTGTATCTTTTCAAAAAAAACATTTCAAAACTTTGTTATGAATGCACTGAAGTCAAAGTTTTAGATAACGAATAAAGATGACACTAAATTGTGCTCATTCCGTTTTTGATTTATAATTATTTTATTTTAGTTGTACTTATTTTTTCATTACTTCGTCTCATATCGCAGCTCGCACCAGTATGATAGCGAGAATCACCCAAGCAGCGACTAAATGTCAGTAAATTGAGTAAAATGTCGCAATACAAAATACAAAATATTTTTTACATTTTGAGTTTAACATAGAATTTCAATTCGATATTTTATTCATTGTTTTATAAGTAACTGTGATTAGAGATAATTACCTATAATAACAGAAAAGAAAGTAAATAGTAGGTATTTCAATTTAACGGAAAAATTAGATAAATAGGTATGCCACTTCTATTTGTTGAAATGAAATTAAGCACCTATTAATACCTACCTACCTACAAAACATATTTAGGAGGAACTGTAAAATATTATTATTATTATTATTATAATTTGATAAGAGCAGGGGCCATAAGACCCATAAGCCCATATTAACTGAATATAAAACAATTTTACTAAGAACTAAATCAATAACAGGTACAACCGATGAATAAACAATGAAACAAATGAAATGTCAATTAAAAAATAGAAAATTATCAAGTTCGTTTTTGAAAACATTGACATACTCCGGTAGAGAATTCCAAGTGTGGAATATTCGATTTAATAAAAAATTTTGCCTCGTTTTCGTAAAAAATTGTTCTTTTTTCAGCTTCCATTTATGGCCACGTAGTCGATTTTCACTGTCCACGATGAACATACATTTTAAATTTCCAAAATTATATTTTTATATGTAGTCAAAGAAAAGCTTATTTAAAAATTTGGCAAGTACAAAAAAAATAATGTTTATTTTTATATTTCTTTATAGTTATAGTTTTATTATTTGTAATATTTTTTTTTAAATTAAACTAAAAGATTTCCATTAGTTGTTGTATGGATTTTATAATTAAATAAATGTTCTTTCTTCAGGTAAAATATAGTAAAGTTTTGAAGTATATTATACGATATGTTTGCAATCAAATAAATCAAATGGACAAGGATCATAATTATACGAATTTTCGTCTCCACTATGTTATGTTGATAATGGGGTGTTAATACACTGCGACCTAAAAGATCTATTGTGCCCCCTTCTGTCGCCACTGCACTAAGGAAATGTCTCAATGCCTATAGCGACCCTTCCAATCCTATTTTCTCAAGGAAGTGTAGGATTTGAAGTGGCTTCAAGTTAGGTAAGTCTCCCTCTTCTATTTGATATCCTCCTAGATATAGTGCCCTTGGATTCTGGAGTGCTACACATTTAGTTAGGATGTTAATGGAGGTTTCGTCCTCCTCCTCACAGAATCTGCACTCACTATCCTCTACTACTCTCAGTTTACTTAGGTGTCCTTTTAGTCGGCAGTGCCCGGTAAGGATCCCTGTTACAATACGTAGCCTGTTCTTGCTCAGGCAGATGCAGGCTTCCGATCTTTTTTGGTTATATTCACCCAGAAGTATCTTGGCCTGTCTCAGCCCCAAGAGATTGTTCCAATTATCGGTTCTTCTACTACCCAATTCTTTTTTAATCTCTTCTAATATTATGTTACTGCTGATACCGCAGAACGGCTCAGGTCCTACAAAGGGTGTTTGAGCCCCTTTCCTTGCTAGACTATCTGCAATCTCGTTACCCTGTACCCCGTTATGTCCCGGGACCCAAGTGAGAGTAACTCTATTTTTCTCGCCTAGCTCATTCAATTGTTCTAGGCATCTCCATACCATTTTTGAGCTGATTACGTAAGAACTCAGCGCTTTGATGGCTGCTTGACTATCGGACATGATGATAATCTCTTGTCTATGATAGTTTCTCTCGATGTTAAACTGGATACACTTCTCGATGGCGTGAATTTCCGCCTGGAAGATGCTTGGGTATTTTCCCAAGCTTTCGGAGTGCTTGGTTCTCGGCCCATACACTCCTATTCCAGTTCCTTCTATGGTTTTGGAACCGTCCGTGTACCACTGAATAGCACGTCTTTCGGTTGCAAGCGCGATTGATTCTTGGCTCCATTCTTTCTTGCAGCCCAGCTCTGTGGTTTTGAAGTTTTTCACAAAACTGTACTTCTTTTGCATTTCATCCTGGGGCATGTCCCAGGTATCTTTAGTCCTGAAGCAAGTAGACTTTCGTCTGATTACTCCGCTCCTGATCATTCTCCACTAACAAAATGTTATATTCAACAGTGGAAAGTGTAAACTTGTTAGCAACAGGTTATTAAATGTATGTAGAAGTCCAAGAAAGTGTAATGGTACCAGATTTTACTATAATAATGGTTTTTATCATTCTCCTGTTAATTGTTGCATTAAATTCCACATTGTGTATCAGAACGTCTTTGGTTTTCTCGAAAATATTATTACACAATATGGTATATTATACAGATGCTATATTTTTTTGAGACATCCTTTTGAAAATTAAATGTTTATTTGCAGGTAAGATAAGTAAATATTATTAAGGCTAATCATAAAATAGGTAATTTGTAACTTTGTTTCAGCAGAAAGATTTCCTACAACCAATTTAAAATATTTTTTTAAAAACAGAATGTCTTTGGTATGATAGGTAGATTATATTTTTATTAATTCAGCACTACATATGTTTCGGAATAAAATTCCATCTTCTGGTGCAGTCACACTTTTTTAAAATTTAAAAAAACATTTAGGGACAACAAATACTTTAAAATGATCATGGACGAAACCCATATTTTTATTTGTGACAGTGTGTAGGCACCAACTAGTTGATTAAATTAAAATAAATGTTTGACAAATCTTTTACACAATTACAGAGTTTAATATGTGTAAGTGTAGTTATAATCTTTGCAGTCTATTTTATAAACAACAATTAGTTGATTATCTTTTTTGAGTTTGGGTTTAAAATTTGAAAATAAAGTTTTATCGTTTTGTTTACGAGCAATTTTGATATTATATCTAGAGAACATTTTTGACACTTCTTTGGAAAGTCCTTTTACATATAGCAATTTAATGTTTAAAAAAGAGTGCCGAAACAAATGTTACAGTAATAACACTTTGTTTTTGACTATTTAAGTACCAAGCTATTTATTTAAAATAATAAAACAAGTTATTTTTTTAGGTTAAATATTGACAATTTTGAAGGCCACAAAAACGGAATAAAGACCACAAATTATGAACATATTCAGATGGGAATAGCACTTTTAAGTATATCCAAAATATTTTGTAGGTTTTTAAGTGGTAATTAACAGTTTTGTAAATGGTTTATTTTCAAGTAAATAAAATTTACTTGAATATTGAGTTACATTTTAATCATTTTGAATAAAAATTTATCAGTAATAAAGTTGTAATTTTATTTAAGTAGAACACCCAAAAAGCAATGTTGACCAATTTATAATATTGCGGAAAAAATGCTACCACATATTCCTGAGGCTTAAATATAATGATTTAACTCAACTTACATTAGTCCAAAAGTGAAAAATTTCGGAAATACAGAGTGTTAAAAGTTCAATTTAGTTTTTCCTAAATAATTTTTTTAATAATTGGTGTATTTTCAAATTTTTTGGCTTGCAGGGGTTGCCGAATTAGGTGTATCACTTCATATTTTATAAATTTAATATTTTTAGTTTGCATCCTCTAAAATTTAAAGCTGCTCTCATTTTTATTGTAAAATTTAAAGGAAGCCTTTCTATAAATACAGATATTTCCAAAAATGGCTGCTCAGTTCTACTCTTACTATTTATACCTTGCAGAACAAGAATTTTTATTTAAATGGTAAATACAGAGTGGGTTAAAAAAGTAATCGTTTTAAATGTAAGGTAGCTCCCTTTAAATTTTACAATAAAAATGACAGCAGTTGTAATTTTTGTATACTACACTGTACAGTTTTGTAGTTTATATTTAAAATATAAGGTAGAAAAACAACATGAATAGTAGTATCTTTATTTTGTTTGAAAAAAAAAACAGAAAAATGCATAAGTGCCTATACAACATAATAAGTGAAAACACAAAGTGTACATCTTAACATTTACATTGAAACAGAAACAAAAACCACAAATTACTCAATATTTTAATCTTCATTAGAAGATTCGTTGTGTTTTTAGCTGCCACCTCATTTATTTGTGCCTCTATCAATTCTATGGGATTTAACTAGCAGTGATATGAGGCAGCCACTACACAACTTTACTGGTTTCTTTAGCCATTTCATCAGCAACATACACATTATGTACATCTTTATGTTGACGAATTGGGCGTAAAAATTGATATCGCTTCATATTTAAATAAATTTAAAATTTTTAGTTTGTAACCACTCCTGCATTTCAGATTTTTTTGATGATAAAGGAATTTTTCGACTATGATATGATGCATTTTCCATCACAAACATAGCATCATTAGGAAACTTTGTAAAAAGTTACAAACTTACTTAGTGAATATGTCTCAAGAAAATGTTTCAATTCTTGCAAAATTTTATTCAAACTAGATAACCTCGCATCAAATGTGTTTAGAAGTCCTCGTCTTTCATAAATACTTTTTGGACTAGATATTGTTCCATTGCGGTATTATTTCAATAATCGGTAACTTGTTGACTTTGCAATACCTATAAGAAAAATGTTGAGTATTTAATATTATTAATTTAAAAATAATGAGTAAAACTTACAGGTGGCTTGAAAAATTTCCGATATAACATCAACAATTTTGGTTTTTGTATTATTATCCAATACCTATTTGTACATATTTATTGCTATGTACTGCTTTTCTGAGAGACTTGAATGGCCTAAACTCATTCGTTTTCGTTGTTTTGATGGACTCTGCGGGAAACTGCTATAATAGTATTCGATGTAAAAGGATCTATAATCGTAGACATCTAATACAATTGCTTACTAAAGTTTTGTAAAGAAATAAAATAAAAAGTAAGTAATAATGATGAGATATCAAAGCAATAACAAAACTTAAAATATAAAATGTCAGGAAAGAACTGTCAACAATAACAATTATCAGCTAAAAAATAATGTGTGAAACTGACTGCAATCTGACCAATCAGCAGTCTACAGAACTGACAACTTAATTTCAAATCGCTCCTTTTAGTTTAAAAACAGAGTTATTGAAAATAAAAAACAAACAGTACAAATAAATAAGTGTTACTATCTTAATCATATTTTTTTCAATTGTTCAAACAATTATAATTCAATTATCCAATTGTATAAAATGCTCATTAATATAAATATATTCCCGCCCTATAATATTACGTACCAACTTGCTCTTGAAAATAAATCAATTAATACATATCTCACTAAGTTTCTATCATCAATTAACCTACTAATATAATTTGTTTTTAAAAATCATTTTAATAAAGTTTTTGTATATATATTCCTCATTTTGTGGCAAACATACTTAGTCTAATGCCATTCTCTCTCTCACACACACACACACACACACACACACACACACACACACACACACACACACACACACACAACTTCAAATTAAAATTGTACACAGTATAGTGACTTTTTCTTGGATATGTCCTATCAATATCATTTTATACAAAAATACTTTATTTCACATATTATTTTACGGATACATGATAATAATGTTAAAATTAATGTTAAATAAATAATTCTATACCATTTTCAGATATTTATCAAATACCCGTCGTAATAAATCAAATATTATGTTATGCAAATTTCTACATATAAGTGTGGCTGTTGGCTACCACTTACCATCGTTCGTCTATTTCCATTATGCTAACTTATTCTGTTTCACTGAAGAGCAAATTTGTAGGTCGGCTATGTTATAATTAAATTAATTTAATATACGATGAAGGGAAAATTACTAATTCACACGAACGTGATATCTATTTAATGCTATATCTATGATAGTGTTGATATAAGGCATTTAATGCCTGTATGTATAAAAACTGATGGTTAGTTAATCAATCGGTGCGTGTTTAAAGATATCGAATAGAAGTGGATAGAATGGGTAATATTCTACGCACACTGATAAAACTAGCCGTTTTTTTTCAAATAAATGAGTTATTTGTCGAATATTTATTGGTATTAAATTAATATTATTCAAATTAACAGAAATTTATTTGTTTAAAATACCTCAAATGATTTGTTTTTTTTTGTAAATTTACTTGAAAATATATATATTTCAGTTAAATATCGCAGTATTTAAAGTAAATAATTTAGCAGCAAATAATCAAATGACTAATGCCAAATGATAATTTATTTGAATCAAAAAATGTAAAAAACATATTGAACAAATTTAGGAATTAAGTTAAATACATTGTTGTTTTTATTTCAAATATTAATTATTATTAGGTACTAAATAATTAATTATTATTCAGGATTTTTAAATCAAATAACTCTTTCCGGCAAACCTCACACCTGTTATCGTATGATCGCAGTGTTGTCAAATAAATTTCCACACATGCACAAAAAAAATCCATTTTCCCCACACAAAATTTTAATATTTCCACAATTTTTTCCCACTTTTGTTTTCATACATTTCATTTCAAAAAAGATAATTCTTGAACTAGGTACTTTCCAAAAAAAAAAATTGCAAATTTGACAGGTACTTTTAACTAATGTCAGAAGCCACGTTTGGATTAATTTAAGTTTTTGAATAAACAGAAGTGATTGCCGGCGACGTTTTTTTTCCAATTGTATTGGTACCTAAATAAAAAAAATACTCATATGAATCCAACTTTATGAAATACACTGTTAACACATAACGACACATCAGAAAATGAAAAGCAAAGAATAGTAGGTGTAAAGTTGTAGGTAGCGAGAACGCCCAAGATCAATCAAAATCAACGTGGTCGAGCATAATTTCCATATTGTAAGTTTATTTTCATTTTTTTTTTCATTTTTCCCATTTCCATATTTTTGTAGTAAAATTTCCTATAATATGAGAAAATTTCCACAGGTTAGCAACGCTGTATGTAAGGCTTGCTTGGCTTAGGGAGTAGGGAGGGCTTGAGCTTGAGACTAAGAAGAGACAAGCTTAGACAGGAAATGAAGGAAAGCGAATTAGAAATTTGAAGCATAAGCATAATCTACCAATTTCTTTGATTCTTCTCATATTGTTCTGGGTTCTGGGCCTGAAAGTGATAGGTGGATGTTGTGCAGTGAAATTTTAATAAAACATTAAAACCTATTTGCGGATTTATTACGTGTTAGGTGATACCATAGTATTATTACCTTATACCGGTAAAAAATGAACATTCACATGGATATAAAAACACTCTTGGCTAAATGGAAATTAATACATTTATGGGAAATATTTGCTGGTAAGAAAATTTGTAAATTTAGAACATACTTTATTATATATTTAGAATCGATTAGGTATGCTCGTTATTTTTTAGTTTTGTTATAGTTATTAATATTTAGTGAATTATTCAGGTAAAATGTAAAAATAGGTAGGTAATTTTAAACCGGTACTTTTCTAAGAAGCCGTTTGCCCGCCATATTTGCTTCTAACAAATACTTAAATAAATAAAATTATTTAATCTAAATCACCTATATTCAGAATAGGTATATTTGAATAAACATTATTTGAAATAAAAGTACATGTTTACTTATTTTCAATACAAGGCTGGGCGTTGGCTTATTCTTTCATTGAATTTGTTGTTGAATCATTTAAACCGTGAATGTAGGTAAGTGTAGTAAAATTAGATTACATTTATTTTTTTGGTAATATATTATTCTTATATTATTAGTCATGTTACCAGGAATAATTAATTATCATCGAGTTGTACACATATTACCTATATAGGGTGGTTTAGTTAGTAATCGGCCACTTTAGAAGTCATTCAAATTGAATAATAAATTGCTAAAGTGTTTTTCAACTCAGGATACTAATTCTGAGATAGTAAGAAAGCATAACTAATATAGGTACTATTATGTGTTTACAGAAAAAATTATGCAATTAAGAGAATACTTTTCGTTAATTTTTTGATAAAAATATTCGGTTGGGGTTCCACTCTGGGGGCTAGGGCCGAGATATTGAGACCAAACCTGGTATATGGATGTATTATCCCATAAAAATTAAAATCACATTAAAATCGCATTAAAATTCACCCCCACTCCCTATCTGATATGGTGGGAGTGGCATCCCTAAAAAATCAAGTTAAAACTTTTTAAATAAAACATTTGAAATCTACGATTTTTTATACATAAAAACCCAAAATTTCAATTTTTTTGATAAATTTTACCTGAGCCATCAGTTCGGATGTGGGGGCTGGCATTTAAAAATAGTTACAGAGGACATAAAAATCTTATTTTTGGCATATTTACAATAGAAATGATTTGCAACATCTTACCACTACCAACCACTAGAGATAGATGGAGGAGGTGGCATCCCTAATAAAGCAAGTTAGAACTTTTTAAATAAAACAGTTAAAATCTACGATTTTTTATATATACAAACAAACTTGATTTTGTGGGGATGCCTCTCCCTCTAGGGGTTGGTAGTGGTAAGATTTGTACACAAAAATGTTGCAAATCATTTCTATTGTAAATATGCCAAAAATAAGATTTTTGTCTTCTGTAACTATTTTTAAATGCCAGCCCCCACATCCGAACTATGACGGTTCAGGTCGAAATTTTTTCTAAGTCGAAGATTTCAACTGTTTTATTTAAAAAGTTCTTACTTGATTTTTTGGGGATGGCACCCCCCACCATATCAGATAGGGGTGGGGGGTAAATATTTATTTGATTTTTGTTTTTTAAGAATATATGATGAAATAAATATTTATTTGATTTTTGCTTGCAAGAAAGTACGATGAAATAAATATTTATTTGATTTTTGCTTGCAAAAGAGTATAATGAAATAAATATTTATTTGATTTTTGTTCTTAAAAATTTTTTATGAAATAAATATTTATTTGATTTTGCCAACATGTGCTAATTATTAAATACATATTTATTTATAGGACATTTAAAGCAAATAAATATTTCGTTGAGTTTTGTTTTGTGGTAGTAGAGTGAAATAATTATTTGTTTGAATTTTCCAATAGATAAATAAATTTAAATAAATATTTATTTGTTTGTGATTTGAAGCAAATAAATATGTCTTTGAATTTTACACTTGAATGGATTTGAGGAAATAAATAAATGTTTGATGTTTCCACAAAGTGAATAAGATTAAATAAATGTTTATTTATATGACATTCATAGCAAATAATTATTTGTTTAATTTTTTCAGTTAGTAATTAGGACAAGTATGTATTTGTTTGATTTTGACTAGTAGTTTATTATAATGGAATATCGATTTATTTATCTCAAATTATTTAAGGGTACACATGGCAAAAAAATCCTTAAAATTTATCAAATAAATATAAGTTTGGACCATAGGAAACAAATATTTATTTGAGTAAAAAGATATTTTTTTTAATACAAATAAATAATTTTATCAGTGCACATACAACAAAACGAAAAAATAGGCCATTGCGTTTAATTGAACAAATATATTTTATAACCATTCTACCTAATAAGAACATTGCATGGATATAAAATGCACCAATGAAAGAGGTTTATGGTTTGTTATTGGTTATGCAGGATATAAAGGTGGATTTCTACCTGGCGCCGCGCATGTTTTCTCGGCAAATAAGAACATTAGCGTTTATCATGAAGAAATGATCGCCGACTATTTTGAGCAATTGTTTGAATAGTCGCTCATTCTTAACTTAACCAAAAATGGACAAAAGAACGTTGTTGTTATGGATAACGCTTCGTATAATTCCCGTAAATTTAGTTTATCAGCTATTTCCTGACGGTTTTCAACTAAATGGACAAAACAAAAACAAAACAAAAACTTGTGTCAAGAAAAACAAAACTACAACTTTTCTCAAACTTTTTGAAGACTGGCTTGTTTTGCGACAATTGGAGTTTTGTTTCGGGAGCGGTAATATCAAAAGGTTTTGACATATTTTAAAACTCGAGTCTGTTTACTGGAAAGGGTCGTGATGTGTAGTCCATATTTAGTTCCAAATTAATACCTATAGGTAAGTAAATAACGAATTTATATATAGATAAGTAATTCGATCAGTATAAATCTTAATAACTGGTTATGAAAGCGAGCCTTTATTGTCTAAAATCATAATATTTGACTTATTTGACAGACGAAAAAATAATCACTATTGAAACAATATTCATTTACAACTTTATATTTATAGATACAATAATTTTATGAATGATAAAGCGGCTCCATTCGTCCAACCAAATCCAGTCTGTACAGTATATTCACCGCCGCCACCATATTGTCCAGAAACAGATGCGTCATATTTTTCAAACATTTCGGAAGTAGTTCGAAATCCTGTTATATAAGCATCCAATGAATAAATAGCATATAGCCGGGCTTTTTCAATTCCTGCTGGAATTTTCGTATTTAGTAAACCAGTGACGATCATATCTTGTAATGGTGGCCAAGCATTTGGATAATCCCACTGCTGACCTGTTTGTAATAACGATGTCGGAATTCCACCTTTAAAAGAATCTATATTATTTTTATCTAAATATTCAATAGCACGGCGTCCGTAGTATTCCTTCATATGAGGTTCAAAAGATTCTGTAAATAATGGAGATAAGTTACTAGGGAAAAATCCTCTTCTAGGTTTCGATAGATTAATATCCCAATCGTACCAAGTGCCGTCTTTAGAATCATAAAGGACCCGTGAAATTCCATCCATCCATACCTGTTCTCTTTTCCGCCATTTTTTTGATTGCCAAGCATTACCAAGCATCTTGTAAAATCTTGAAATTTGACCAAAGCCTCCACAAAGGAAAGCATTTAAATCTACTGGAACAATTCCAATGACATCTATATCTTCAAGTTTTAAAGAGATACTTCCATCTGATCCAACCAGCCATCTTGATGAGAAATCCCAACCAGATTCTGCTCCACTTTTGAGATTTTTGTAACATTTTATCTGAAAAATAATACATAAACGTTTAGAAATAATATATTGTTTAAGAATTATTACTCTGAACCCTTTGTCTTATAGTTTCACAGGAGAATCATAGCAGGTATATTCTTTAACACTACCACTACCACCATCGTATAAGTAACTAGCGTACGGTACGCATTAAGCTACGGTTTGTTAGAACCATAGATAAATTAATATGTAAGATAAATCGTTTAAATGCGCGGCATCACTAACAGGTATTTAGGAGTTTAGTTTCTCAGCATACTATTTGGAGCCGCCATCGCAATATGCTAGGTCGGTGTGATGTAATTTTGGTTCCACCGACATTTAATTCTAACCAAACTTAAAAAAAAAAAAACATCAATAAATTTGACGTATACGTTTTTACTGTTTTTAGTTTATTTTTAAATATTGTTTACAGGTTATAAAAATAGGGTTGTCAACCATCCTGCATTTCGGTGGACGTCAACCATTGTCCAGTGTCCTTCAACAACCTATTGTCGGACGCTTATTGTACTTAATTTCAGTTTTACTAATAATATCTCAAATTTTATATATTTTCTTGCATCGTCGCTCATTTTGCAATTTGTATTTTATATATTTGGGTCCAATGCTGACGCTGAATGGATTTTTTCAATGTGTTCAGCTTCGTGTGCCGACGTGCTTAATCAGTTTTTCAATAAACCCATGTATGCCGAATTTCAAATAAAGATTTTTTGTAAAAGGTAACAAGAAATTAATAGTAGCTGCAAAAAGTCCTTTTTAAATAAAATGTTTAATCATTAGTTCCTTTTTTCCATTCATCTAAAGAATCCTTGTTTTTTTATTACTTTATTTTTTTGTCGAATTGTTTATTTTTAGGTTTTATCTTTTTTGCAATATCTCATAAAAATGTCCAGAATTTATACCGTATGTCAATTTTTATTATCCTCGTCCAGAAAAATTAAATAACAAAATTGGCAACACTGCATAAAAAATAGTTTAAAGGTATGTAATTGGTAACTAAATGATTGTATATTTGATGCATGTTATCTACTTACTTTGGAATATATTTATAAAAGTGAAGAAACGATAATAATTTAGGTAAACAAAACGAACAAAACGCACTCAAAAAATCTACTGTCACTTTGTCAGTAGAACCATAAATACATCATCACTGAACTAGCGTATAAGATGAAAGCGATGTTGCCAGTTTCCATAAACTTTCATGAGACTAGAATTATTTGAAACACCTTATTTTGTTTTTTGTCAAGCTCGTTACCATCCATACAATGGCATACTATTGCATACTATTGATGGGATATTTTAAAGAGAGGTTTGACAACATTGTAAAAATTAAAAGCGGAATGACAGGCGGAAAGCGAAATGGGCAAATTACAATTAATATAAATAAATAAAAGTTATTTTATGATGTACGTTCCATAGGTAGGTAAGTTATTTTTAGGTTAAGAAGATTTATAAGTGATGATTTAATGTAATTAGTAAGTATTAACAATTTAATTTAATATTAGGTGTTAATTTGTTTAAGGATTTTGTTTATCATTGTTTTCTTAGCCTTAATTAAAAATAGGTAATTTCATTTTCAATCTATTTTCAATTCTTTTTTTAATATTTTTGTAACAATATCAAAACATGTCTGACCCGAATAAGACATCAAAGGGTAAAGCAAACCTTACCCTGGTGAGAGGGCTTGCAATCTTTAATTATTATTATTACAGAATTTAAAGGATATCCTTTTGTTGTCTGTCAACAATTAAATTCTAATTTGTTAGATCAACTAGAACAGATTTGTTTTAAAGGTAAAATAAAATTCAAATTAACTATTGCACTATGAGAAATATTTTTTTTTATAAACTAATTTTAGTCTAATTAAAATTAACTTGTGCTTATATGAATTGGCAACATTTTGATAAGAGAAATTTTTTAATAAGTTATGTACACTTTTTTTGTTCTTATAGAAAACGCCCAGAGAAAACACCTAACAACTGCATCGAAAATTGGTTCATTTTCCAAGAATGAGAGGAGACTACTATTAATGTCACTTACAATTATTTTTATTTAATATTGAGTACATGTTATGCATGTAATAAACGTTTAAATGCACCTTACTTATAATGAATAAACTATACCAGTGTTTCAAGTATTTTAGTATAAATATTTCTTAATTAATATTTTTTTGAAGTTTTAATACTTTAAAAAACTAATATTTATGTAAAATGTTTTTTTTGAGTATTGAATTCCAAAAAATGTAAATAAATAATAAAGTACATTTGAATGAACCGCGGGAAAACTAGACACTCTTCTTTGTATTTTTTTCTTTTTCTCTGCTGCCTTTAACTATCAAGCCAACCAGCCAATTGTGTAATGTGCGATGGTGGCTCTAAATAGTATGCTGAGGAACTAAAACGTGTTATAATGTAAACGATTTATCTTGCATATTAATTTATCTATGGTTAGAACAGTGTGTGGGGCAAAATCCATAATCTGCTGAACGCTGCGCACGTCCGCTAAAATCTAATAATATTAATACTATGGAAATGGTTTGTTACAGTCAGCACAGTTAGGCAGGCAGTAATGTACGACTGGCATTATTAGTGTTAGATTTCAGCGGACAAGCGCAGCGTTCAGCAGACTGTGAGTTTTGCGTCGCGCACTGTTCTAACACATTGTATCTTTAAACTGACTCAGAGTGAATTAAAAGAATCATTACGCATTGTGCTGTATTAGTAGTAGTGTTATTAAAAATAAGTAGGTATTTTAAATAGTGTATAAGGTGGTGTTTAATAGAAACGTCTAGAGAAAGAATGGTTCTTATACTCCTATTAAGAGTAAGAATTTAAGAATAATTGGTCTTGTTCTTGTGTTTTACACTGAATTTCTTGGTTGTTTCATACAAAATTTTTGTTTGATTTGTGGACTTTCCGTCTTTAAATATAGATAGTTGGGTGGCCTTTTCCTTTTTTTAAAGAAGGGGGTCTTCATTTGTTTGGCTTTATTCTGGCTTTTTTCGTACCTTCCTTCTTCTTTCCTCGTCTGGTTCAAAGTCTGAGTTAGGTACTGTGTGTTTGGCTTTTTCTTCTAAGAGTGTATGGAATCTGGACAGTTTCTTGTAAGATTGGAGACACCAACACGGCAGCGTTAATAACTTGAACATCCATCCCTTTATCTTTAGAAATATTGGCGTGTTCGTACATTTTTTTTTTGGGGAAGAAAGAGGCTCCTTGGAGAGAATTTATTAACTGCTTGGGACCCAGAGGTTTTTATTTTGTTTTTGTCCTCGGAACAGGAGGTTACATCATCGTTCCCTTGGCAGCTAAGGATCGACGTATTGTCTTAATAATTAACTTTCCTTTATTTGTTATGTTGTTCGCCTCACTTTTATTTACCACACATTTTTACACGTAATTTTCTTCTCATTTTAAATGTAAAAATCAAGTATGCCTATGATTTTTTAAAAACAAATATTAGAGTAATATTTAAGGAACAAAAATAATTACCTTTTCATAATAGTCGAACGCTCTACAAGTTTCGATATCTTCCGAATATGACTCTGGTCTTGGTGTTCCACTTTTCACCGAATATTGGGCTAGTCTGTATTCAGTTCCTTGTTTCTTAACCGTTACGGCTCGGTTTTGCAGCCACCATAGCAGCTCAGTTTCAATGGCATCAATATTTTTCTTCACCCATTTTTTGTCGTTGGTGTAATTGAAATAGATGCCTACCATTGCTGATAAAAGAGGAGGTTGTGATCGGTTTAGATAGTAAACTCTTGTACCATTGGGAATAAAACCAAACCTATGAAAAGCGGATTAAAATTGAGTTCCAGTAAAACAATCGTATAAGATTAGAAATAATTTAAAAAACTACTCTGGGAAGAAAAAAATATGATTTTACGTTCAGTAATGTAGTTGTGATTTTCATTTACTTCACTTTAGTAGGGGGCTTAACGTTATTTAAATCTAAATTACAAAGTTGATTTATATCGTAACTGAACATTTCACATAACCTTAACTGAAGAAAATGTAGAGTTCGACAATAAATGTAATTTGGACGTAAGAAGTATTTAGTTAATTACAGCCTTTCTAGTTACTGGGACATGTGAGAACCAGGGACCAGAAGCTTCTTTAATAATATATGCATCCATCATGTCCTGTATCATATTTTCTACTTCTGTCTGTTCAGCAAATGGGAGACTTTTAGATGCTTGCCATATTGTGCCTTGCTTAGCTAAAAGGTTCTATCCAACATGAGAAAAGTTTTAAGCTAATAATGATTTTGTTTTTATATTGTCCACTGTGTAAATATTAGGACGAAATTGAACGTAAAAAATAAGTAGTTTATATGGTGGTAAGAACGTTTTTGCGTAGAAAAACATTGTAGATGCATATCTGCATCACAAATATGCCTCTAACTCACAAACTAAAATTTTTTCAAAAGAACGTCGATAGGACATTTTAGCTAAGCAGGGCAGTATTGGCCTTTCATCGCTGGACAAGACTGGTATGCTCTGTAGATTTTCCTATTTCAAAAATTTCACAGTTGGTGTTGATAAATTCTTCGAATTTTCTAAGTTCTTTAGCTGTCAGATGGTCATAATTTTTAAATAGCCGTTTCACAAAGATGGCGTCAACTAAATTACTTGTGGTGGTTTTCCCCGTAGAACCGCTTTCGCACTTGATTACGTTTTCTACTGGCGTACAGAGCCCTATCAGTTGATTTACGTTAACGAGATATCTAGCTACCAGAATTTCTTTACTTACAGATTCTTCACTTTCTACAATGCTCACATGTAAGCTGTGCAATTTCTCGCTGTCTCGCCGAGACGACAGTTTCAGAATTTTCAGGTACTTCTATATTTTCTTCCACTAGGACCTTTAACTGAGTCTTTTCTCCTGAATTTAGAACAATTTCCTCGTTTTCGATTACCAAAATCTTATTTTGAAGGTCGATGATAAACTTATTTTGCATACCGAGGACACACTGATCCTTAGTATCGGTCACCAGAAATAAGTGTTGTATCAGGGTAGTACCACGTTGTATGCTTGCTGATATCTCGCCTTGAACAGGAGTAGTGTGCTCTGTAGCTGTTTCCAGTTTCGAGTTGGTCGTGGTTTTCGATGCAAGATTCCTGTGCATTAAAGTAGGAATGTGCCTTCTTGGTTATCGATATACACCTTGACCAATAGATTTTGTTCGTTTTTAATAAAGATATAAATGCGAATTTTGGGTTCCTCTGTTACAGCCGATGCCTGCCCCGTAATATCGACCTTTATTTGTTTTCCTGATTATTGCTAGAAAACCGGCTAAGTGTGGTTGACCGGCTCTCCGGGAGGCCGGTCTAGGACGTTTCGACGCGGCCATTTCGGCGCAGCCGTTACGACGCGTCCGTTTCGACGCGAGGGCATTTCGACGCCGGCCGTTTCGACGCCGGGCCGTTTCGACGCCAACTGTATTTTTTCAAGTAGGTAATAATTCATACAAAATTATATATTTGAAATGTCTTTTTACTTTCCTATCTGTATACAGATATAAGGAAAGTATAGGAATCATGATTTTTTTCGACCTCGAGTTTTCGACGGATTTTTACGTTTTGAGGTCCCCTAAATGATGTCTGTGTGTGTGTGTGTCTGTGTGTCTGTGTGTGTGTGTGTGTGTGTGTGTGTGTCTGTATAACGCATAACTCATGAACCGATACACAGAAAAACACCAAATTTTAAACTTAAGCTTTGTTTCAGCGTCCAATGAGCTGATTAGATTTTGGGCAGTGTCGGAACATCTGGGGGGTACTTTAGAGGTGGTCATTTTTATATTTTATGGAATATATCTGTTATTTACGTTTGGAGAAGAAAATTCTTCAAATAAAAGTTACTTCTAATATAATTATCTATAATTTTTGTTTTATGCAAAATTTTCCTAAAATGGTCCGTATTCGAGAAATTTGACAAAATGTAAAAAACATAATTTTTTATAAAAATTGTTCAAATAAAAGTTGTTTATAATATAATTCTCTATAATTTTTGTCCAATACATAATTTCTCTAAAATGGACCGTATTCGAGATATTTGAGAAAATGTGTAAATTTCGAAATTTGAAGAAAACTCAAAAACGGATAAAGGAAAAAACATTAAATTTTAAACTTAAGGTTTATTTCGGCCTGACGTGAAATGATTAGATTTTGGACAAAGTTGGAACATCTGGGGGGGTACTTTATGGGAGGCCGTTTTTATATTTTATGGAATATATCTGTTATTTATGTTTGGAGAAGAAAATTGTTCAAATAAAAGTTACTTCTAATATTATTATCTATAATTTTTGTTTTATGTCAAAATTTCCTGAAATGGTCCGTATTCGAGAAATTTGACAAAATGTGCAAAATTATGATTTTTATGAAAATTGTTGAACTAAAAGTTGTTTGCGATATCGATTTCTATAATTTTTGTTTATACATGATTTTTCTAAAATGGTCCGTAATGGAAAAGTGCTAAATTTAAATTTTTCTGTATTTTCGTTTTCAATGAATATCTATAGAAAAATGTTTCGAGGTAGATGTATGTGTAAAATGTATATATTTAGTTTATCCTCTAAACATTTATAGAGATGCTGCAATAGGTTGTACAAAATAACCGGAAAATGCCTATAATAACTAGATAGGAAAGTCATGTGTTGGACACATCAGATTTTTTCATTTTATTA
Source organism: Psylliodes chrysocephalus (assembly GCA_927349885.1). Classification (NCBI taxonomy): domain Eukaryota; kingdom Metazoa; phylum Arthropoda; class Insecta; order Coleoptera; family Chrysomelidae; genus Psylliodes; species Psylliodes chrysocephalus. The sequence goes on along the minus strand of OV651816.1, from coordinate 76,140,654 downwards.
TTAAGAATGCATAATATAATTATGTGATATTGCTTTTAAATATTCGTTTATATTTCTCTTTTTATAATCGATTTTTAAAATCCTCTCATCACAATCGCGATATTTTTTTTATTTAGCTGGCGTCTGCTGGTCCAACAGTAATTGTTCATAAAACAAGTCCCTTTCTGTTTGTATCATTTTAAGTGCATCAATAAATTTCTATATCGTTAGATGATCTATGGACATTTCGTTTTGAAGTCGTCTGTGTGCAGCTTCGGCATGATTGTTCGTTCTGTCTGTAACCCCCAAAACGCGGTTGTAGACAGACCACAATGTGATCGGAAAGAGTTGATTGTGCCATTTCGACCCTGTTATTGAGGACGTCTTACGTATGAGTCCTCGAACCATTCTATTGGAGTTTGCATTTCGTTAGACAATTTTCCAAATAAATGGTCGATTGCAATATCTATGACTTCTTTGGGAACAAATGCCAAAAATTTCACCATTCATGCATGAAGACTGAAATCAGGATCGGTATTATATCGACCCAGCAAATTCATTTACGCTAAAAAAACAACCTTTAGCTCTGCATTTGAAAACTCTTCTTTGAAAGCGTTTATGACATCCAGTTCAAAATCGCATGAAATCTTCTCCAGATTTGTATCTGGCTGTAAATGTCCCATCATACCAATAATTTTGGCATAATGCAGTTTGCCGTTTGTTGGGCAGAAGAGCATAAAGAACAAGATGAACTCCTCCAAATTATTTAGCCATAATTATGTAGGTAAAAAATTGAGGCAGTTGGTTTAAATGTCCCATCACCAAACCAATGCTTTGAGTCCTTCAAAATCTGTAAATACAGGGTGTTTCTAAATTCATGCGTCAAAATTCAGGAGGTAATTGCTCGTATGAAATTAAGATGGGTCTTTCCTACAACAAAATTTCCTCAGCCCACGCCTTTCCGAGATATCACCCTTAAAAGGTGGTGACTAAAATCAATTTTAGTCACCACCTTTTAAGGGTGATATCTCGGAAAGGCGTGGGCTGAGGAAATTTTGTTGTATTTTTATTTTTATTTTTTTCTTCTAAAATTTCAGTAAAGATAGAAACTTAAAATTCTGTAATTTTCGTGCACTCGCAAAGGACTAACCTCGGATATTTTTTCAATATTCCTGTTACATTATAGGGGGGGGGGGGGGTGAAATTAACAACCCTTACTTTATTTCATATCAAAATTCGAGATGAAGTTTCATGAAATAAAAGTATAACTTAAAATCCTTGTTTTATTTAAAAAAAAATTTTTATTCCTAAATGTTTTTTCCAAAACCAATAGCTTCAGAAAAAAAAAATAAACACCATAATTTATAATTTTTTTAATAAATTGAGTGGAAAACAGTAAAGATGTAAAATTTAATACGATTTATAATATTGAAAAAATACCCGAGGTTAGTACTTTACGAGTGCACGAAAATTACAAAATTTCAAGTTTCTAGCTTTACTGAAATTTTAGAAAAAAAAATTCTTCTACCACCCTCTTCCAATTGTTCAAACAGTTTCCATGGAAACCGAACCGAAAACTCTCACATATTCCCTAATCAAGTCACTTTTGTCAGGTAAGTTGATGTCTTAATTTTAATGATTAAAATGTCAGGTTATATACAGGGGGAAACAAAAGTATTGTCTTTTTCTTGGCTTTCACTAATAAAAGTGTTTCTTGTTTTGTTATCACTTTTTTAAATGTAAATGAATCATTTAAACACTTATTCTACTTCTTAAAACTATTTACAAGTATTTACAAACTCAATAAAATATGTGTTTTGTTGTCAGGCATAAAGTTTCTCAATTTTCTCTTATTAAGTTGAGTTTATTAATTTAATTTGTTTATTGATCGTTAACCTACATGCTTCTATCTATTTATCATTTTTTTTTCTAATTATTTAATGTTATAAACCTTATTCTTTGTAGATTTCCTGCACTTATTTGGAGAAAACTGTTTCCTGTGGATTTTTTTAACGGCTTCACTGATACTATGATACTACCAGTGAGATCAGTCTTATTTTGTATGCAATATTCTCAAGGACTCATTTACAGGTTGCAAATTACTGTTTTATTTGTACTTCACAAACCTGTTAAAGCAAAATTGTAAGTATTACGTTATTAGTAAAAATTTTTTTTGTATGTATTATTTTATTCATAATTATTCTCATTATTTGAGACTTATTTCGTCTTTTCTTCTGGTTAAACTAATTCATTTGACTAAAAATGAGGCACATTATTTATTAATTATTGTTACTTTCCGGTTTGATATACCAGGTGATTCATAACTTCAATTATTTCTTAATTATACATGATTTTGCGTTAATTTTCTTTAATTTCAACTTATAGATTTTATTGACCGTTACAATATACTGTATTCATTGTGATCTGTTTTTGAAAAGCGTTCACAAATCTCAAAAAAAGTCATACCAAAATTACTAATTATTAATAGTTGAAATGTATCCTGCCTTATTATTATTTTTTGTATCTTTTTGTGTATTATTAATTTTAAAATATTTATATTTATGTTTCATGGCTTAGATTATTATTTATCTATTAGATTTATTATTCTTTGTATGAAATAATATTGTTTTATGTATTTATTTGACTTATAATTGGATTTATTCTGTTGGGCAATAAAGTTTATTATTATTGATAATAATTACATTCATTTTTATAGTTTAAATCTAATTTTTGCGAATAAATTATATATATTCTTCAATTACGTCATTTCTGCACGTTCAAAAATGTTCAAAAAATTTATGTAAGTTTCTTAATCAAATCTAATTTATTTTATGAAATAATTATCTCTCTTGATATTCAAGTTTCTTTATTTTATACTTGTTATACAAATTATACTCAAGACCGTATATACATTTATAAATTTTTTCAAAAATTTTGAACGTTAAGATTTTTTTTTCGGAGTTCCATATAAACCTTAAGTACATACCTTCTAATTAAAGACACAAAATTATTCAACATTCCTCTTGCAGTATCCGTCATTCCGCTAATAAGAAGGCCTTTTATAATCCAATAAGTATCCCAGTAGTAAACTTCTTTAAATCTTCCTCCAGGTATAACAAAACCTTCAGGAAGATAAATAATAGAATGCCTGTCCGGAAATTTATAAACGCTAGTATTTACTTTCCTTGCCAATGTGAGCCAAACAGTGTTCAATTTTTTAGCAAAATCAGCTACAGTAGTATTCTTGATTTTTGTTAAAAATTGTGGATTTTCGGTGTAGTCCGTTGGAGTCCATGGTACAAGTTCTCCTTGAAATTCGAAATTGTTATCAATAAATGATTTAACTTGAGCGTACGAAGGATGATTGCCGGTTTCTTCCATAAGACTTTCGAAATGTTTTAAAGTTACTGATGGAGATTTCCTTTGAGCCAGATCGACAAATGACTTTGAGTCATTGAAAATTTTTGCTCTTTGAATAGTGTCCAAAAGTGATCCTTGGCAGTATATTTTACTATCGCAAGACTCCATAACTTGAGCATTGTAGCGAAGTATTATAAATAAAAGTATGATAACAAGAAAAGAATAAATAATTATTATATAATGTAAGGTAAAAGGTTTCTTGAAAACAATCATTTTCTTCTATGTATAAAATATCCAATAAGAATTACCATTGAGGGGGCTTTAAAAAGTAAAATTATATATGTATATTTTAAATATATGAAAGGAAATACTCTCCAGTTCCAGTTAGTTTTACGTCAGGGTAAAATTCCATTTACTTTCTACTATTTAAAATATAGCTATATTATAAATAATTGCTTTGAAATTAACTATGTTACTTCTTAAGTATATTCACGAGGAAACACTAAAAAAATACTTTCACTTTTATATTATCAAATTAGAGTGACATTAAAATACTACACATCTTTTTTTGACAATTTATAGATAATTTAATTTGTAGAGGGTACTCTTTAGAGCAGGGTTGTTATATCTAAAGGGGTTGCGATTATAAAGACAAGAGATTCATAATTGCGACATAGTCAAGCCTGTCAATATAAAAAAATGTAAACTAAAAGTATTTTTTAGCGAACGGTTTAAAATATTTTCAACTTTTCTAAACCGTTTAAATTTTAGCGATGCCGCTATGATGTCACGCACGAAATATTTTGAACCAGAGCTAAAATGTTTAAACCAGTCAGAGGCAGAGATTAGCACATACTTTAATTCAGAGATTAGGGACATAAAGATTGGAAACGCAACGACCCCAGCAACGATGGCGTCATCTAGCGTCTCAGATGTTAACTACAGATCTACGTCGTTTGTAGAGAGACCAGTGTTTTCAAATATTTTTTTTGAGAGATCGTACGAGTAGAAAAATAGTATTTCGACAAAAAAATTGTACAATAAATACATAATATAACTTAAATGGAATGAAAAAATAAAAAAAACTGGCATGATAATTTATCTATGTTTACAACGCAAAAAAAAACTAAAGAAAATACATGAAACTTTAAATTAACATGAGTAATCAATGACAATCACGTGATAGTCGGTGTACAAAATTACCATGGTCAAAATCACGATAAGAAATTACGAACGGCCTATGAATCTTTGCAAGTAGTTTTTGATTTTTATTGTTTTATGTTCTGAAGTTGTTGCAGATATTTAAATAAACCTACTAAAAAAGTAAAGATCGTATTTTTACATACAATCTCACTGATGCAATCGTACATCGCCATCGTACAGAGAGTTAAACAATCGTATAAATACGATTTAAATCGTACGGTTGGCAACACTGAGACAGACAGTAGACGTGGACAGCAGTGGAAAGTTTGTAAAAATAAATGTCAGTTTTATGTATATCGAAGAATCCTAAATTTAAATTTAAAATTTTGAGTTCATGATTGTGTTGTCCTCTAGATGAACTAAGCGAAATAGTTGTGGCTGTTTTTGTGTGAAATTTAAGGACAGTAATTATATTTTGTAACATTACAATAAGTCGGAGAACGTATTGCATTAGTAACACATGCCACATGAACAAATTTAACAACCCCAATGTGGCTTGAAAATGTTAGAAAGAAGATTTGATGTAGGAAGAAAAATATCTGAATTCCCATTATTGAATTTGCATTCAACCTTTTTAAATAAGATACCAAAATAAGAACAAAAATGCAGTGTTACAAATAACAATCAAAAATTTAAAAATATTTGTCATGAATAAAGATTTACAATAATTAATCGATAATAGACTGTAAGTGTAGTATTCTTTTTAATAAATAATTTATCGTTATTACATTGTTTAAGTTAATTTACAAGAACATGAGAGTGCGTTCGATATTTATGCAACCTTTATTATCAGGATTTTAAATTTCCCGCTGCGTTGTTTGCTATTGATGAAAGCGCCACATAGTGGGTCAGATGATAACTGCGATAAAGCTGGTCGTTGTTAAGCATTGGCTTCTTATGGGCGTTTTCTATCTTTATCTCCCTTATCTCTGGTCAGAGGTATATTGTTCAGTAACGGTTGACACATGAAAGATTCTGATTTTTGGCTGTTGTAAGTTGTTTTGCTCTGTTTCATCATTGATAATTTTTATACGTTTGACGTTCTGTTGAATTTTATTGATATCTTCATAAATTATGTGATTCATATTCGTAGATTATTGATTATTTTTCATCTTTAATTTATTTCGTTCTTTTTTGTAAACATCATATACGGATGCACAATGATATCTATAAGTAACTGATTATGAAACAATGATGCAATGTACATATTTGTAAAAATAATTACGTAGATTGCTTCAGATTCTGAATTTGCTAGTAAATATTTAAAAACAATTAAAAATTCTTTGACACAAGACGTTCTTATTGATGAACTTTAGAAAAGCTTAAAAAATTTATTGCAAAAATCGTCAGACAATTGCGTGTCTGTTGGAGCTACCAAAAATAAAACTGTAGACAACCTAGAAAACACAATTTTTATTTAAAATCGTTGTCAAACATCTTTCTTCATCTGATTTAACAATCATTAAAAAAAGTTTCATTCTTTTTTTAAATCATCGTCGATTTTTTTATTTCAACAACTTTCAACCGTTAATCCATTAAAAGATAACGCGATCAAAATCAGAAAATTTTAAATTTTGTCATAACCTTTGGAAGGTTATATTTTTAAAACACGCCATTTTTGCCACCTATTAATTAATGACGTCACTTGAAATATCCAATCTGGTGTAAGAAACTGCTTATGAGAGGCAGTCATAGCCCTCAGAAAGTCTAGATACCACTTGGCGTATGCTGTCAATACAAAAAAATGACCCCATTCAAGCTTGTCGCCATGTTAGGTAAATTTATGTTTTGGCTACACTGATTTTTAGTTTGTGTGTTCTGTAATACGTGAACACCGATAATCTGCACTTTGTTATTAGTTATAAGTGAGTGAGACGCACAATTTCTAATTTGAAATTAAGAACAAAACTTTGACAAACCTATTTGATTTTCCTAGATCTGTTCAGACAGGACCGGTTTTATAAATTTTCTTGAAATGTTATTTTTACATGGTTATATATATTATTGGATAAGTGTTTTGTGTACATATTGCTATGAGAATTATAGAGAAATTCAGTGAGATTTATATAATATAATTCAAATTACAAGTAAACCATCTGTTCCTGTTTTGTGTACATATTGCTATGAGAATTATAGAAAAAAACAGTGAGATTTATATAATATAATTCAAATTACAAGTAAACCATCTGTTCCTGTTTGGCAATATGGAGAAAATACCTACTTCAATGTCAAATGTACTATTTAAAAGAATGTGATTGTTAACCGGTCATTTATTTATATTATGAAAATAAAAACTCGAATTTTTTAACTAGGGAAAGATATACTTACATCGGTAACGAGGTATTTTTAGAAAAACTAATATATTACTCCTATTCCTATAGTTTATTTGAAAATGAATAATAGCAAAATTATATAAAAATATGGATCTTTGCCATAAAAACTGTGCTACCAAGAGCATTTTCAAATAAACTATAATGATAATTTGATTTAATAGAGCGAGTATAAGATCTCACCTGTTAGAGAAATTGGGGCATAGGGAAGAGATTATGAAGCAGGTAAGCAAAGTCGTTGCAGAAGATAAATATATAGAAGTTATTTTAAAAGTTTGATAAAAAACTAGTGGAACAACAAATGGAGCTGTCGCTATCGGAGATCCAATCAGCAGAAAGTAAAAAAAAACTTTGGGAATATTGGAAAAGGGCACAGCAATAGGCCCAAAATAAATCCTTGGTTTTTTAATAAATATAATCTTGTGAGATGCAAAAAATACTGCTAGAGTGGAGAAGCAGTATTGTTCTAATGTAGAAAACCCAGGGACATACAGCAGTGCACTAACCATAGACGAATAGTCACTAAATTATACAAGAGTCCCATCTCGATTTTATTTTTAAATATTTTTGAGAATACCTATTATTATTTGTTACATTGAATTTAATAAAACCACAGTTTTCGAATGTATTGAAAGTTATTTAAAAAGTACCTCTATAAATATATAGAAAATGTGTATATGACTAACTGGTTTTATTAATCATTTTTTGGGGTAGGTAAATATATTTTGAAAAATTTACAATCTTCTTTTGAATAAAAGACAAAATATTTCTTTTTTATTAACTGAACAATATTTTATACAAACATTATATATACCTATTTAAAAGAAAATATTACATTTTACAAGAATCTCATATTTATATGAAATAACTTACTCAATAAGAAAGAATTAAATGAAACAAATTAATAAACAATGGATATGAAAAATTGCTTTAACAATTTAATACTTAGATAAACTTATTCTTACATATTGCTTTAATCAATTTATTTACTATAGAAGTATATTTCCTATCATTTATTACATGTAATAAAATAAAGCATAAAACATACAAACTATAATATGTACCTACTTAGAACGGAACTAATATTATTGTATCAAGGTAGTAATAGTGGACATTTTCCGAATAAAAAAAAGTAAAAAAGAAGTAACGGTCGACACGTTTTTCTGACTATTGGTCTTCATCAGTACGGTGCAGCCAAGTTCAAAGGATCATGGAACGTGTGTTGGAAAAATTGTACAATAGGTCACTAACAAGGAGCCAATAACACATTTGCCGTTTCAGCTAGTATCCCCAAATTTTCTGAGCTTATAGGTACTAAAGTAACAAAATGATTCAATGGTCTTCCTATGGCTATCAGTTATTCTTTCCTAAAATTTTTTGGTATGCTACAACAAAACACAAATTATTTGATTTTGAAAATATACAAATATTTTTGAAAACTTAAACATGAAATGTTATTCCTTCCTTGTATCTTCTACCGTTGGATGCATTGTTACATTCACGCACAAAACAACAAGAGATTTTCAAAATCCTGTAAAAATTTAACACCAAACCACAAATGTTTTTTATTAAAATAAAACACTAAACGACTAAACTAAAAAATAATGTTTTAAATAAAACCATTACTAGAAGAACAAAATAAACAACACAACAGATAATAAAATCGATTATATACGTCGAACGCCAATCTTACGCTTATTACTAAACTTGTGCCGATTCTGTTTTGTCAGAAGTGCCAACTTAAAATTTATTGACATTTATTTATCATGGCGCCCATTATATGGGGGGTCAAAATGTTTTTACGATGCGGTATCTAGACCTTCTGAGGGCTATGGAGGCAGTTTAAAAAAATTACATAAACGACTAAACCGACAATTCCGGAAGCAGAAGCGGATGATTATAACGCACCTGACATTTTGCTTGCTGGTGTCAGTGAATATTTTTTTTGGAGTCACAGTTTATTGCTAAAGAATCAGTTAGCTCACTCGGACCAGTTAAAAGTTCCAAAATAACATCCACTCCAGAGATACAAATTCAGGATACGCAGAAGACTGCTGTTTTATTATAGGCGGTTGTCATATATTGTATTATTCGAGTTGCGCAGTGTATAAACTAGAACGTTGAGATCAAAAGTGCCGACGTAGAGTTAGCGATCTGATTCTTTAGCTATAAACTGTGGCATAGGAATCAAAATGGCCGCGGCCTATGTTGGGCGTGTCGGACCTCTGTCTTGCCCCGTATAGTAATCAAAGTATGTATGTATAAGGCATTCCAAACTGAAAGGCTATCAGTGGGTTTTGACAGGTTATGATATGGCAAAATTATGGCAACCTTGTAGGCCTTGTGATTTGATAAGATCAATGAAATAGATAGTTACATAGATTGATTAACCATATTTTTTAAAATAAACATAAACTTATGCCTTGAAGTAAATATGTAAGCAATTACTATTTTTTAAATATATAAAGGCTGAAAATTGGTTTTAAAACACATTTTTGCTAAACCGATTCAAATTAATAAATATTTTCAAGGCAATATGGCCGCTCGCAAACGACCAGCTTTGAGCAATCTATATAACTATATATGTATCATTGACCCTGTTATTGACAACATGACACTAGGGTTGCCATATCTAAACTGTCAGTCCCCACTGGTAGCACATACTTTGATTACTATACGGGGCAAGAGAGAGGTCCGACACGCCCAACATAGGGCGCGGCCATTTTGAACCCTACGACACAGTTTATAGCTAAAGAATCAGATCGCTCACTCTGCGTCGGCACTTTTTATCTCAATGTTCCAGTTTATACACTGCGCAACTCGGATAATACAATATATGACAACCGCCTATAATAAAACAGCAGTCTTCTACATATCCTGAATTTGTATCCCTGGAGTAGATGTTGTTTTGGAACTTTCAACTGGTTCGAGTGAGCTAACTGATTCTTTAGCAATAAACTGTGACTACAAAAATAATATTCACTGACACTGACAGCAGCAAGAAAAATATCAGGTGCGTTTTAATCATCCGCTTCTGCTTCCGGAATTGTCGGTTCAGTCGTTCAAACCTGTCAGATTAAAACAAGAAAACCGAAAATTCCGAAGCAGAAGCGGATGATTAAAACGCACCTATTAAAAATATTGCGCCAAGATGTAGGCAACACGTAATAAGGGTTCAAAATGGCGGAGTTTTCTATCTCCTTTTAAAAGGCACTCAGAAAGCTGCGCAGTGCGACCATTCTCCGTATAGTAAAAGAAAATCAAAGTATGTCGACTGGTAGCCATTTGGACAGGTAGTTGGAATGCCTAATTCGACCTACAATCGAAAACCTTAGTAAAGAAAAAAGAGAGGACGTGTAACAAGTATATCAAGTACTCGTACTAGTCTGTGCCTAGTGTCTATTAACCGAAGAAAATTATCTGTCAACTTTCTTTTTCATTCAATGCGTCACTCCGTTCTTAGCAACGGTGATGAGTCCACCGTAGTGTGTACAAACCGTGAGCACAGTACCGTGAGCACATACTTTGATTTTCTCTTACTATACGGAGAATGGTCGCACTGCGCAGCTTTCTGAGTGATTTTTAAAAGGAGATAGAAAACTCCGCAATTTTGATGCCTTATTACGTGTTGCCTACATCTTGGCGCAATATTTTTAATATTTTGCTTGCTGCTCTCAGTGTCACAGAATATTATTTCTGGAGTCACAGTGTATTGCTAAAGAATCAGTTAGCTCACTCGGACCAGTTGAAAGTTCCAAAATAACATCCACTCCAGGGATACAAATTCAGGATGCGCAGAAGACTGCTGTTTTATTATAGGCGGTTGTCATATAGTGTATTATCCGAGTTGCGCAATGTATAAACTGGAACATTGAGATCAAAAGTGCCGACGCAGAGTCAGCGAACTGATTCTTTAGCTATAAACTGCGGTAAAGGCATCAAAATGGCCGCGCCCTATGTTGGGCGTGTCGGACCTCTCTCTTGCACCGTATAGTAATCAAAACATGTTACCGTAAGCATAAAAAGTGTCATTTTTTAAGGCAGTATCCACACTTTCTGAGAGCCAATGTAATAACCTTAGTAATTAAGCCGATGACACAAAAAAAAGTGTAGCATTTAGGTGAAATGATAGGCGTTTTCGTACTTTGGCGTAACGCGTGCCAGCAAGTTAAAAAGCGGGACAATTACGCCTAAAGCGAGACGTCTGGCAACCCTAGCTGAGTACCTAGATATGGACGCATTTATGGTTTCTCTAAATAAACATTTAATTTATATTTAAGATAGCCAAGATTTATTGATAAATACTGCGAACGATGTGATAAAGTTTTAGAAGTCAAAGCAGCTAGATCACCAATTTTTTCTTCATCCATGATCAATGCACAAAACAAACATTTATATTTTTTCTTACAAATTCAAAACCAAATCCTAACTACAATACATATTACAAAAACAAAGAGCAAGTTCGAGATGACGCCCTATGGAGTGGGCAGCGCATGAGTCCTGTCAAGTCAGAGAGCAAATGTAGTAAAATCTTGAAGGCGCTCTCTCACTCAAAGTAAAAAACATAACCTCAATCCAGTATGTCAGTCAACGGTCAGTTAATTATTATGCATTACAATAGAATACCATTAAATAAACTTTCAGAATTTACTTATAATAATGTATATGAGTTAAATAATTTTAAAATACAAATATTACCTAGCACAAACCCAAAGAACAATAATATGCGCCGTTCATTGACATAATTAACATTTAATTATTTAACTTCCCGACAGATCTCGATCTTATAACACAGAGTTAAAAGAGTGCACTCGGAGTTCATACTCAGAGTCATATCGAACGCGACAGATTACACTTCGAATCTCTAAAAAAAACGCGAAAATGAACTCAGAGCAATCTGGGTTTCTACTCGACTTCACGGAAAAATTCGCGATATCTGACATAAATCGTCGCAGTAGGCGTGGCTTAAAGTCGTAACAATATGAATGCTTTGGCAGGTCCTGACTCTCTAAAATTATAAGTAATTTAATATGTTTTTGACTAGTAGATTATTTCTTTTAACTAGGGTCATATGAGTAGGCAACGCTTTTTTTAAAGATTAAAACAAAAATAGAATGGGACAAAAAAACAAGTTCTTAAAGAAGAAAAATGTTTTGTCCTTTAAAAAAACTATCTTATTACTGTGATGCCTTATGTTCTCAGATTTATTTGATTTTTGTCTGCTACAGTTTTTTTAACAATACTCGAGAGAGTTTTTAAATTTTCATGTTCCAATCTGCAACCCAGAAGTTTTGCCATAGTTAATTTGACGGGTAAGCCATCACATGTTAAACTGACCACATATATACCTATTTCGTGGCACTTTTCCAAACATTTCAACACTAGTCCTTTTTTGCTCTGCTGTTATGCCAGCAATAAGAAAAAAGCCGACGGGAATTTTCCAGTTACCGTTGACACAATTTAACAGAAACACCAAAGCATCTTTAGCAAAAGTAATTTCTTTGGCTCCTGTTCCCATATCAACATACCCATTACACTTGTCTTTTTGGAAAACCCATTAATAATGTTGTCAAATCGACATCTCATCAATAATTTGGCTACATATAATTTAATCCTTCTCAGAAGATGCCGTTAACTGCAGAGCTTTTAATGATTCACTTGTAAATCCAGTTTCTCCATCAATACTTTCGTACCACCGGCTTAATGTTCTTGTATGTGATAAACATAATTAATTATAAGCAACAGGGGAATAAACATGAAAAGTTTAAGCAAATAGTGTTATCTCTTCGGAATACTGTCTTGGTAACGCTTTATTTAATGTTTTTTTTTTGTATTGCCTCACGAATAATTTTTGAGGGCCCCCTAGTTTGGAAATCACATCTAGATCTTCCTCTTGAATTAGATCTTAGATCATCAAGAATTTCTTTTATACTGGGAATGCGTTTTTCTCTTCGAATAAGTTTCTTTTGCAAAGAGGCCAATTTTCTTTTTCTCTCCTTGCTTATGCGCAGCGTATTACTCAGTTTACTTATTAACTTTCTTTTTCTGGGAGACATTAATTCACCATCTGCGAAGTGGATGCCCTTGGTTCTGGATTTTTCAAAATTAACGATTCAATAAAATTGGTAGTCATTGGTCACCCTTCCAGTACTTGTTGAAGAGAGGCATGGAAGTTTGCTGTAATCTGACGCACTGCTGGAGTAATTAAAATATCTGACAATATTTTAACTTTGGCTAGTGGTTGCTTGAACTCATAATTCTCCCACTTCTGTAATCAAATTACCTATCATGTATTTTTGTTTCTTCAAATGATTTTAAATTCTTTTTTTACCTAAAAATAATTCAATTTTAAAATTAAAAGCACCAGTATTAAAGTTGTACGAATACAATAAAATATATTTTTTATATTGCCGTTATTTAAATTAACATTTTTCAGTTTTGGAGATACAAAATTGTGCTTTTATTTAACAAGCGAAATGAAATTACATTTCTAAAATAACAAATTTCTCTATACTATTGACCATTTTAGTAGTTAAAAGAGTTAAAATCAATAATTAAATCAGTGACAAGAGGCCAATAGAAAGCGGTGTTCCTCAAGGAAATATATTGGGTCCCACTTTATTTACATTATATGTAAACAATTTATATAATTTACAGACCACATAAGAAATAGTAAGTTTTGCAGTTGAGACTGCAATTTTTTATGAAGCAGAAACGTGGGATGATCTAAAACGGAAAACTGAAAGAGATTTAAAGAAAATAATAGACTGGTGTTCCCATAAAAAATTAACCATAAATTAAAGCAAATCTTTCTGTTCACCATTTGTCAGCTACTTTAATAATCTATCTTTATTTAGAGACATTAGCTTAACTTATAATAAATTATGCTTTAGTCCAAAGTCGTGTACAATACGCAATCATCTGTAGGGTTCAAAGATATTACAACTAAGAGACCAAATTGTTTACATTTTTATGTGGCAAATCATTATTCCCACCAGATTCTCGTTTATTGCGTCTTTGCCGATTTTATCAGTCTGTCAAAATTATTTGGAGAAATTACTTTCGAAAAATAAAATTTGATGTGTCCTGTAACTATAATTTTATATTATATAAATAAAAATATGTTTTTAATCAAATTATTCTTTGATAAGCTAAATTTTTTATTAAAAAATCAATATTAATCTAAACAAAATATTAGGGTTTCGAAGAACTCCGTAAATAAGGCAACGCTGAATATCTTATTTTACGAATTTACTATTTTTATAAATGAAATGTAGTACCGTAACCAGCCGCAACGTTGCCAATCAGGTCTAACCACATACTTTGATTTTCTTTTACTATACGGAGAATGGTCGCACTGCGCAGCTTTCTGAGTGCCTTTTAAAAGAAGATAGAAAACTCCGCCATTTTGAACCCTTATTACGTGTTGCCTACATCTTGGCGCAATATTTTTAATGGGTGCGTTTTAATCTAACAGGTTAAAACGACTAAACCGACAATTCCGGAAGCAGAAGCGGATGATTAAAACGCATCTGATATTTTGCTTGCTGCTGTCAGTGTCAGTGAATATTATTTTTGAAGTCACAGTTTATTGCTAAAGAATCAGTTAGCTCACTCGGACCAGTTGAAAGTTCCAAAATAACATCCACTCCAGGGATACAAATTCAGGATACGCAGAAGACTACTGTTTTATTATAGGCGGTTGTCATATATTGTATTATCCGAGTTGCACAGTGTATAAACTGAAACATTGAGATCCAAAGTGTCGACGCAGAGTGAGCGATCTGATTCTTTAGCTGTAAACTGTGTCACAGAGTTCAAAATGGCCGCGCTCTATGTTGGGCGTGTCGGACCTCTCTCTTGCCTCGTATAGTAATCAAAGTATGTGGGTCTAACAGCTATTTTGTATTTCTGACAGTATCTGACATTTTCTGTGTGACTTATTGATTTATTCATTTATAAAATACTATTTTTGTGAATATTTGTGAGAAATATAAAGAATTATGGTACATGCATGTGTAGTGTTCAAAAAGGTAGATCATTTTTAAGTCGAAATGTATGGTTTCATCGGTAAGTATTTTTAGGTTAAGATATGATGTTTTCATTTGAACAATTTCTTATAGAATTTAAAATATATAGGATCACATAGTAAATTGTTTAAAAAATTATTATCCAATCTAATTTTTCAGAAAATTTACTGCAGGTTTGATAATATACAATTTAAATTGTACAAAAAATTGTATCAAAAACTCGTGTAGTCTAAAACAGTCTTAAAACAGTTTTTAAAGTGATATTCCTTTTATAAATTAGTAAATTATACCAGTAAATAATTATTGAATAGGGGCAAAAAAAATTTAACGTAAAATGTAGAATACCTTAAAAATGATTTACCTATTGAGCACCTATACATATTTTTTATTACTCTATTTAGGTTTCCGCAAGATCCTGAAAAAAGAAAACTTTGGTTTTCTCTAATAGGAATCCTTGAAAATCAGCCCTTTTGTAAAAACCCAGAGTTGTGTTTAGAACACTGTTTTCCTGAAAATGTTTTGGTACGTGCAAATGGTACTAGATATATTAGAAAAGATGCAAACTCCAGACGGTGTGAGGGCTTTCTGTTTTTGGATGACTTATCCAACAGGTAAAAATACAAAATATAAATTTTTGTTTACCTCTAAACATTATTTATTACCTATATGTATGTATATCTAATGTATGGGTTTTAGTTCTGATTCAACTGTTTTTGGAACACCACCTGCTGCAAAAAGAAACGTTGCAGTAAGTTATAACATTAATAACTAAGCATAAAAAAATTAAATGAAATTTTAGTTAATAAAGTATTTTATATATTTAAAACATTATTTTAAAAATTTTTACATTTTTTTTTACGATATTTTTTGTCATACCATGTTTTTTTGTAATTATTAATTAAACAATTATATATTTTTGGGACAGTGTTTTATTTAGATACCCCTACCTACTTAATGTTAATTTAAAATTTTAAATAATTTTGGTTAACATCATACCAGGCAAATATATAGTAAATGCCAATAAACTATAAACCAATAAATATTAAAAATCGAAAGTTAACTTGAATTCGCTTGTATTTGAATTTACTTGTACTTTAATTTACCTATATGAAAAATCAGCAAGTATCATGCAAAATTATTGTCATATACTCTGAAGGTAATTCTCTCACCAGAAATCAAATCAGGACTGGTGAAAGACTATCTAGAAGACCTGACAGAGCTAAGTAGTTAAAATAAAGTGACCTTAGCCTGGGTTCCAGGCCAAGAGGGATATCAGGGCAACGAAAAGGCCGACGAATTAGCCCGAGGAGGCTCAGATAAGGCCATGACAGGCCCCGGACCCTTCTGTGGAGTTGCTAAGGCATTGTGCAAGACATCCATTAAACATTGGATGCAAACAGAGTCTCAGGAATGGCGGAACAACTATTCAAGACTGATACAGGCCAAACAGTTTATCAAGGAACCATCGGCCAAGTCCAAGAAAGACCTACTGGATCAAAAGCGTCAAATCGTTAGGATAACAGTAGGCCTTCTTACTGGACCCTCAAAAGGTACATGAGTCTTATAAATCGAGCAGAAGCAGCAACTTTGTGCAGGTTCTGTGAAGAAGAAGAGGAAACAATATTCCACGTCCTATGCCAATGTGAATGCCTGGCTGGAACGAGGTTTCTAACATTGGGCGAAGAAAAGCCAATTGCATGCAACTACATGCAGGAGCCACTGTCAAAGCTACTAAGACTAATAAAAAAGACCAGGATAGACGACATACTCTAAAACAAACAGGAGTCCCACAATAGATCTGAAAAGGTCGCGGTGGACAAGGACAAATAACGTCCAACTCATAATCTAATCTAATCTACCTACATGAAAAAATCATCATAATTATATTACTAAAAAATATACCTACATATTTACGTATTTTTTTAACATACTACTCTGACAATACTGGTAAGTTTAAAACTCTACGCCACTGGCGAGCATATTATGGACACTGTTTACAACGTTGCCAGCCGGTCATAAGAGATCTGTCTTTCTCTCTTCCACTCACTAACAATTTTAAAACAATAACAGTCCGCAATTGTATGGGATTTATGAATGAAACATTTTGTCTATAAATATGTTGTAATGTCTATGGTAGGGGTGCTGCAACCAATAATCACATAACCAAAGTTGAAGTATTACAAAAGAGAATTCTAAAAATAATACACAACAAAAAAGTTAGATACCCAACAGATGCATTGTTCGAGGAAGTAAAAATAATGGATATACGTCAATTATACATATACTCAGTTATAACTCTAATCTACAAAAATAAACAATTATTAAACAAAATTACCCATAACTATGATACAAGAAGCAAGGATAAAAGAAAAGTTGGTACCTACCTTGTGTATAAATCAATAGCACAACGTTTTTATATTTATTTAAGTGCAAAAATCTTTAATTATCTTCTGGATATGTGAAAGATATATTTACAAATTATAAATTCCGTTGAACTCTTTAATCTATCATCAAAAAATTTCTTATTAATTCGGATAGCAAATACCAAAGAGAAATAATTAATTGAATATGCAAGTATTCAAACTTATATGTTACATAACAGTTGTAATTGTATACTTTTTACTTGATATTTTTATTTTGTATATCTTTGTTATTTATATTTCATATGTATTTTAAATTATGTGTTTTTTAGCTAATTTTATATGGTTATTCTTCAGTAATTATAATTTAATATGTATTCTTTAATTAATTTAATTAGATTTTATGAACTTACACAAGTCAAACTTTAATAATGTAACCTACATATTTAAAAAAAAATTGTTTAGAAAAAAAATGGTTTCAAAAAGAAAGTTAGTAATTCGGCAGCCCATGCGCAACCACGTGGTCATAAATGGGCAGCAAATACTTTTAATAAATAAGGTACCTATGTCAATTACTCTATTAATTTAAAATTATTTAAAATGTACCTACAACTATGATATAACCAAAAAACAAAAATGCTGAATATTAACTTAGACCAGGAAACATAAAAACAACAAATTTTTATCATTTTAGAGGAAGTAGAATTTGCGCATAAGTAATAAAAATCACCAATAACGGCAAAAGTCTATTGGGCCCTTCCTAAAACTTGTATTGTCCTGGAATATATTGAACTACATTGCACGGCTGGAGTTAGAATACTTCGAGAAATAAACACGAATCAGTATTAAATTAAACCTACTTAACATAAACTCACGATACTGCCGTTGGAGATGAAAACTAGATTAACAGACATAGATATTAATAATATTTATTATTACTATTATAATAATATTAATTTGAAACCCTATATTTAAAGATATAGTAATTTTATAAATGATAACGCCGCTCCATTCGTCCATCCAAATCCAGTCTGAACCGTATATTCACCGCCGCCACCATATTGTCCAGACACAAACGCGTCATATTTTTCAAACATTTCTGAAGCGTTTCGAAATCCTATTATAAAAGCATTTAATGAATACCTAGCATATTGTTTGGCTTTTTCAATTCCAGCTGGGATTTTTGTATTTAGTAAACCAGTGACGATGATATCTTGTAGAGGTGGCCAAGCATTCGGTAAATCCCATTGCTGACCAGATTGTAATAACGATGTTGGAATACCGCCTTTAAAAGAATCTATATTATTTTTATTTAAATATTCAATAGCCCGGTATCCGTAATATTTTTTCATGAAAGGTTGGTAAGATTCTGTAAACAACGGAGATAAGTTGCTAGGGAAAAATCCTCTTCTCGGTTGCCCTACAGAAATGTCCCAATCATACCAAGTACCATCTTTAAAATCATAAAATACTTGTTTAATTCCTTCCATCCATATATTTTCCATTTTTCTCCATTTTATTGATCGACCAACTTTGCCAAGCATGCTGTAAAATCTTGAAATTTGGCCAAAGCCTCCACAAAGGAAAGCATTTAAATCTACTGGTACGATTCGAGTCAGATCTATGTCTGCAAGATTTGAAGTGATACTTCCATCTGATCCAACCAGCCATCTTGAAGAGAAATCCCAACCAGATTCTGCTCCGCTTTTGAGGTTTTTGTAACATTTTATCTGAAAAATACAACGAAAATCGTTTAGAAATAGTGTATCGTGATGCGAGTGCAAAAAGAAATTCATTTATTTCAATAGAAACAAGATTCTTTGCACCAGTAGCAAACTATATTTGTTCTGCGACCATAATGAATACAGCAAATTACACGATTGTTTATTATAATTTGCTCACAATGTAGTTCTCAACTTCCAGTAGATTCACTACAGGTTTAAAACACTTTCTCAAAATCTTTAAATATATAAAAATTTCGTGTCACGATGTATGTTCGCGATAAACTCCGAAACTACTGAACCGATTTTGATAAAATTTGGTAACTGTAATTTGGTACAATTTAAAAGATAGGATAGTTTTTATTTCAATTATTGACCTCAATATTTATTATTGCAAATTAAATGTTTATTATACGACAATTCCAACGACCTATCAAACAATAACTGACAGCGGAAAGGGTTAGTAAATTTAAAGGGGTTGCGACATAGCCTTCTAATTTATAGAAAATGTATAAGCGTTTTTTTTTTAAATAATATTTTCATTGTGTTTAACATAAAATATTTAAATTTCATCCATTATTTATGATTTTATAAAATGCAGATAGACTACATCGTATGTCGCAACCCTTTAAACATACCAAACCTTAGTACCGCGTTTCATTTGTATGGAAGGCCTAAATATTGTGTATTTATTCTATGAATTCCTAATAGATGACGGTATAGGTGAAGACTTTCCCCTTTTTACTTTCCTATCTGTATACAGATATAAGGAAAGTATAGGAATCATGATTTTTTCGACCTCGAGTTTTTGACGGATTTTTAAATATAGGAACTTGAAAATTGGAATTGCAGCTACTCATAAATGTAAACGTATTTCAAGGTTTTTGGATTTTCGCATTTAAAGAAGGGGGCATGGAAAGTATCATAAAAACACTACTACTACATAAATGCGAAAGTTTGGAGAAAGGGAGAAATAGAGAAAATAGGGAAAGGGGGAAAGTGGGAAAGTGAAAAAATAGGGAGAAGGGGGAACAGGGATGAAAGTGTCGATTTTTTAAAGGTGGAAACATGAAAGTTGGAATTGTAGCTACTCATATAATGACGTATTTAGAGGTTTTTGGATTTTCACATTTTAAGGAGGAGGGGAATAAATAAATATAAATAAACAAATAAAAAATAAAAATAAATAAAAAATTAAATAATTATAAATAAATAAAAATAAATGAAATT
Source organism: Psylliodes chrysocephalus (assembly GCA_927349885.1). Taxonomy (NCBI): domain Eukaryota; kingdom Metazoa; phylum Arthropoda; class Insecta; order Coleoptera; family Chrysomelidae; genus Psylliodes; species Psylliodes chrysocephalus. Next base: position 76,120,441 of record OV651816.1, on the reverse strand, counting down.
ATTAAAAAAAAATAAAAATTAATAAAAAATTATAAAAATTAATAAAAATTAATAAAAAAAATAAAAATTGATAAAAATTAATAAAAATTAATAAAAATTAATAAAAATTAATAAAAATTAATAAAAATTAATAAAAATTAATAAAAATTAATAAAAATTAATAAAAATTAATAAAAATTAATAAAAATTAATAAAAATTAATAAAAATTAATAAAAATTAATAAAAATTAATAAAAATTAATAAAAATTAATAAAAATTAATAAAAATTAATAAAAATTAATAAAAATTAATAAAAATTAATAAAAATTAATAAAAATTAATAAAAATTAATAAAAATTAATAAAAATTAATAAAAATTAATAAAAATTAATAAAAATTAATAAAAATTAATAAAAATTAATAAAAATTAATAAAAATTAATAAAAATTAATAAAAGTTAATAAAAATTAATAAAAATTAATAAAAATTAATAAAAATTAATAAAAATTAATAAAAATTAATAAAAATTAATAAAAATTAATAAAAATTAATAAAAATTAATAAAAATTAATAAAAATTAATAAAAATTAATAAAAATTAATAAAAATTAATAAAAATTAATAAAAATTAATAAAAATTAATAAAAATTAATAAAAATTAATAAAAATTAATAAAAATTAATAAAAATTAATAAAAATTAATAAAAATTAATAAAAATTAATAAAAATTAATAAAAATTAATAAAAATTAATAAAAATTAATAAAAATTAATAAAAATTAATAAAAATTAATAAAAATTAATAAAAATTAATAAAAATTAATAAAAATTAATAAAAATTAATAAAAATTAATAAAAATTAATAAAAATTAATAAAAATTAATAAAAATTAATAAAAATTAATAAAAATTAATAAAAATTAATAAAAATTAATAAAAATTAATAAAAATTAATAAAAATTAATAAAAATTAATAAAAATTAATAAAAATTAATAAAAATTAATAAAAATTAATAAAAATTAATAAAAATTAATAAAAATTAATAAAAATTAATAAAAATTAATAAAAATTAATAAAAATTAATAAAAATTAATAAAAATTAATAAAAATTATTAAAAATTAAATTAATAATTTTTTTTTTCAAGTATCGCATGAAAAAATTTCTCACGAGTAACAAAAACTGTTATTCACTTTTAATAATTGAGATTGGAGAAATTCCAGCGAAGCGGGATCGGGTCAGCTAGTATACAATAAAAATAGTTTCTAAAAGGGATTAAGCATCATTCTGCGAGTTAAATTACTTTTTGAAAATTAAGGACTTTACTTTTTGATGTTAACTCTATTACAATCAAAGGTCGAATGAATTTCAATAATGTGTTTTACATGAGGATGATAAGTGCAAGGTTTTTTATTTTAATAAGATCAACATTTCTTCTTATATAGATAGAACCAATTTATAAAGTATAAATAAGCTAAGTTGTATTTGGTTTTAATATGAGAGAACAATTCTTCATTAAACGTGGAGTCTAAACACTGTCAAAAGTTAAAAGCGGTCAGCAAAATAAAATTTTAAACTCATATATACCTATGGTTTTATTATTAACAGAAAGTAAAGCGATATTTAAGAAATATTTACCTTTTCCTCATTTTTAAATGCACTACAAGTTTCGATATCTTCCCTATATGATTCTGGTCTTGGAGTCCCACTTTTCACCGAATATTGGGCTAGTCTGTATACTAATCCTTGTTTGATAACCGTTATTGTTCGGTTTTCCAACCACCACAGCAGTTCCTTTTCAAGTGCATCAATATTCTTTTTCACCCAATTTATATCTCTGGTATATTCGAAGTAAAGGCCCACCATTGCTGATAGAAGAGGAGGTTGAGATCGGTTTAAATAGTAAACTCGTGAACCATTGGGAATAAAACCATACCTGTGGAAATTGTCAAAATTTAAATGATAAAAAATTAAGAAGTGGTACTCTAAATCGATCCCATATACAAATTCTCTAATTTAGTATGAAATTTAACGTCAACCAGTTTTGGCACTAATTCCATCATCAGGCCTAGAAGGTAAAATAATTGTTGGTAAACATTTACAAACCTGTAAAAGTTGATAAAATTTTTATACAACGACTGAAGCGATCATCAGAAAATACAGATCCTAAAATTAACTTATCATTTCCTAAACCATCGCTAGGAGGAACTGCTTCGATTTAAGTTAAAAAATTATTAAATATAAAGATATTAGTAAAAAAAAAAAATGCTCATGACCAATGCATAAAATTTAAACAATATTTCAAAGAAATTAAACAGTTAAGCTGGAAAGCAATCCTAAGTGATTGCCAATAAAATAGGAGTTCTTGATGGGGACTGCGAAAGAAGCCCACTCTAATGTGGTAAGTGATAACTTGCAGGATAATTCTACTGTTAATATGTCATCAGGCAAAATAAAATCACTTACTAATGGCCCACTCTTAATTTAACTCTAGAGTACTAATACTTGTAAAATTTAAGACGCTGATTTATTTCTTCCAAAATTTAGCAACATCGGAAAGCCTTGCAGATTTGAGTCTCCCAGCAGCTTCCTCTTTAGTATTTTGCTAATCGTTGGTGGGTCCACGTCGATCGAATTTTCAGCGGAAGTGAGGAAATTACGCATCGCGTCGTAAATATTACGACGCTTCAGTGTTAGTGATAGTATTGGCGATAATTGGTAATAATTGGCGATAAGAGTGAGTGTTTTCTTTTGTTTTATGCAGAATTTTCGATTTATTTTGTAAGTAGACTAATATCTCTAATTTTGTAGAAACAATATGCAAATTTTAGAGTAAAGCAAAGTTTTTGATATTTTTAATTTTAGAAACTGAAGAATGGCAAATAAACCACTTACTGCGTTGTAGTTGCAGCAAGAAATGAAAAAGATTATGAATGGAGAAAATTATTATAATGAACCGTACGAGGACAGTGGAAGTGACTGGGAGGAAGACCATTTAGAAGAAGAATCGGTACATTCTGACAGCAGTTCTATATAATATGATACAAATGAGGAAAAATGTCATAATCTAGTAGAGGAACATCCAGAAGAAGCTCTTTTGTCATATGATCAAGAATCATCAGATGCTGATGAACCTTTAGCCAACCTATGTCGAAGCCATCTAAATATAGTTTTTCCTAAACAAATAAACATGAAAGGTAAAAATGGTCATAAGTGGTCTTCTAAACAACCAGTAATGTCAATGAGGGTCAACTCAAGGAAAATTGTTCATTTTATATCCGGTTGCTAAGGAGAATCTTGTAAGTGTTCTTTTATAAAGGACCACGTTCTGCACTTCTTTTATGATAACATATTCTTGACATAGTTATTCATTAAACTAATGAAGAGATTTGTTTGACAGTCTTCTAAATACGCTGCAAATTCCGCTAAGATATCAAAACTTTGCAAAGAAGAGCTATTAGCCTTTCTTAAAATACTGATTGTTTCTACAGCCACAAAGGACAGTCATCTAAATACTAGACACATGTTAGAAGGGACCATATTGGGAACTTTCCATCGCGCCTGTATGAGGGAAGTTCCTATATTCCATCATCTTATTTTAGGATTTAGAAGAAGGTGCTCATTCCGTATGTATACAGGGTGGACCGGATTTAATTTGCGTATATAGAGATCTCGTAAACAGTAAGATATACATTGTCGGTTAAACAAAAAAAAAGTTTCGTATTTTGACGAATAATACAATGGTTTATAGAAGTTCCAAATTTTTTAAATGGTTCTGGAGATATTCGATAAAATCCGAAAAATCTCATTTTCGTTTTTTAAGTCGTGCGTTGTTAATATAAAAGATACAAAACAAATTATACGAGGTTTTTATTATAAATCAAGTTCCCTATAATATACCATGTCAAAATTTTTATTACGACGTTTCGTATTTCCAGGGCCACCTTTAACTTATTTTTTTAAATACGGACCTGGATTTTTAACTGTAATTTTTTATAGCCTTTGTATAGCTAAATAGAACGATATGTTACACTTTACCATTTTACTACGTTTCGTCTATGGAAATATCATCAGCTATGTAGCTTCTGATGGTACCGTTTCTTACTTGATTAAAACAAGATAGCTAATTAAATAATAATTAAAAAACAAAAAATGCTTAAAATGTGAAATTTTAAATATTATTTGAAACATAATACAAGAATTATTTAATTACAAAATGGGTTACAATTTTTTATCAAACATGATTAAGTACAACCAGCAAACAAGACTAATGAAGAACGAATTATGGTTGTACACATTCTACAAATAAAGCTAATAACAAAAAACATAAAATGAAAAAGAAAACGGTCAAACAATCTATAAATTTCTATTACTTGATTTTCTGTAAAATCTTTCGCTTAGGTTTCTCACACCGTATTTTTTCTATCTTTAATGTTTTCATTTTTGCATACATAAGATCTTAATAAAATCATGTTTGCCATTTATGTTAGTTGTAATTTGTCACCAATATTTCTGTTATAATCTGTTACATCTAATATTACAGTACTTTTTTAGTTTTAATCATCTAAATACTAGACACATATTTGAAGGGACTATATAGGGAACTTTCCATCGCGCCTGTATGAGGGAAGTTTCTATATTCCATCATCTTATTTTAGGATTTAGAAGAAGGTGCCCATTCCGTATGTATATTTCTAACAAACCGTCAAAGTACGGTATAAAAATTGTTATGGTATGCGATTCATTCTCCAAATATATGATTGATGCTAGTCCATATCTGGGAAAGAGCACTAATACTGGAGGACTACCTCTTACAAATTTTTATGTGAAAGAATAAACAAAATCGATTCATGGTAATAACCGTAACATTACCATGGATAAATGGTTTTCGTCAGTTTTTTTGGCGGATGGAAGAACCGTACAAACTAACAATTATAGGGACTCTGAGAGAAAATAAAAAAGGAATAACACCAGAACTGTTGAAAAATAGGCCACGAGGCTCATCTCTGTTTTGTTTTGATAGGAAAGAGATACTAGTTTCCTATATACCAAAACCTAATGAAATAGTGTTGTTACTTTCCACTATGCATGAAAGTGTAAGCATTTCTGAAAAGGGAAAACCTATAATTATAAATTATAATGAAACTAAGTCAGTAGTAGATACTTTTGATCAACTCTGCAGTAATATGACCTGCTCCAGAAAAACACGAATATAGCCTGTTTGTTTTTTTATGGGATGAATAACATGGCTACCATCAATTCATTTGTCCTATATTGCCATAACTCTCACAAAGCAAATACAAAGCCTGCTTCCAGTTCATGTTTGATTTAGGCAGAAAGAAGCCTTGTTGAACCATGGATGCGCCAAAGATTGAACATCCCTAATTTACGTCGCAATATTCGACAGGATATAGGCGAAATCCTAAACATACAACCGGTTCCTGAGCCAGTCGAATCAATGGAGAAGAAACGGACAGTATGCCTACTCTGCCCTAGCTGTCTAAGAAGAATGACAACACCCTTTTGTGTACAGTATAAGCGAGCAATCTGCGTACAACATAACAGACACTTTATGCAAACCATATCCCACGCTGATGCTTTCCTATAGAAACAATTAAGACAGCCCAACGGGAACTTTTTAGATAAGTAATTAGTTTATAAGATTTTTACATTAAAATTGTAGGTTAGTCAGTAATGACTAGTAACAATACTCAAAAAAAAATACCCAACCCGTGTGGACTGGAGCCTAAAAACAAATAACTTTCAAAAAAAAATTATATTTAAAATGAGTAAACGATAAAAAACTAATTTACTTACCCTATGCAGACTAAAGTCATCGTGGGTTTGTACGCAAAAAATTACACATAAAATAAGAACAACAAAATAAAAACCAATTTACCTAACCAGTGCGGCCTAAAGTTATCGCGTGTTGACTCGCAAAAAAATATGTATAAAATGGGAGAAATAAAAAACCTAACTAATGTATCTAACCTGTACGGTGCCACTATGGATGCTTAGCAGTTTTTTATTTCTTAATATAATCAATAAATAAATAAATTAATAAACCTAACCAATTAACTTAACCTGTGTGGCCTTATCGAAATAATGATAAAAAAATAACTAACCTAACCTTCATAAAAAATTTAAAAAAAGTGCGTGTTATAAGTTTACCATGTATCAAAATTTATCGACGTTATAATAAGCAATTTTACGTTAGGTACGTACCTTCTAATTAAAGACACAAAATTATTCAACATTCCTCTTGCAGTATTCTCCATTCCGCTAATGAGCAAACCTTTGATAATCCAATAAGTATCCCAGTAGTATACTTCTTTAAATCTTCCTCCAGGTATAACAACACCTTCAGGAAGATAAATGAAAGAATGCCTATCCGGGAATTTAGAAACGCTAGAATTGACTTTTCTTGCCAAAGTGAGCCAAATTTTGTTCAATTTTCTAGCAAAATCTGCTACAGTAGTGTTCTTGATTTTGGTTAATAACTGTGGATTGTCAGTGTAGTCCGTTGGAGTCCATGGTACAAGTTCACTTTCCGATTCGAAATTCTTGTGAATAAAAGTTTTGACTTCAAGGCTTGAAGGATGGTTGTTCGTTTCTTTCATGAGAGCTTCGAAATTTTTTATAGTTACTGATGGAGAATTTATCTGATATAGGTCGACAAATGTTTTTGAGTCATTGAAAATGTTTGCTAATTGAACAGTGTGCAATAGTGGTCCTTCGCAGTATATTTTACTGTCGCATAAGTCAATAACTTGAGCATTGTTAGAGTCAATTAAGACTATTATAAATACGATGAAAGATTTCATAGAAACAATTATATTCTTCTATACATAAAATAAACTGTAGTTATAAGTTAAATTTTCAAACTACGTTCTGATAAGAATGACTTACCGTTCACAATTATTTTAACAGAATATTAATTATGTACACGTATTTTTAAATTTATATAACGAAAATAATTTCCATTTCGTTTTAAGTCAGGGACGAATTTCTTTTACGTTTTACTATTTAAAAAAATTACAATATAATAAAAATTTGCTTTAAAATTAATGTTGTTACTTCCTAAGTATGTACACGCGGAAATAATAAAAAGAGACATTTACTTTGATAATATTAAATTAGATTGACATTACATAATATGTACAATGAAGTTACAACGTACCTTTTCTGACAATTTTTTGTTTATTCCAACTCATTTTATGAAAAAGAAGATATAATTTTGTTTGCATAGTGTGGGATCTTTTATATGTTAATAATAATATTCTTCGTAATAATTGTATCCCATCAATAAATAAAAATGTACTTATAAAAGGATAATTTCGTATAATAAAATTCGATGTCATGACATGTATATAAATTATCAAGAAAAACAAGTCATAATTATAAATAAACAATTCTTGTTTCCCTCCCGATGAGTTTAACCTTTTGTCTTGCTAGAACTGCCACGAAAGGTTGTCGAAATGATGACAAAAATTTAATTCGTATGACGTAATAAAAATGATATAGATATGTAGTGCATGTCGCTACACATAGGACTATTTGGACTAGGCCATTTGCAAATATGGTACATATTATTAGAGTTATTTCTTAGTAGTTAAAATGCATACAATATTATAAATAATTGCTACAGAATTAGCATTGTTATTACTTAAATATGTTCACGAGGAAACATTAGAAACTAATTAAAATTATTTTGTTTATGCCTACGGATACTTCATTTGTTGAATCATTATGTGCTGATAAGATATAGTAAGTATTAAAAACAGTGGCGTGCGGTGACATTTTTGTAAGGGGAAGCAATTGTATAAAAATACAGCAGGCCAGTAAGCACAGCGCCGTAGGCAAATATTTTTCGAGGCGCATTCACCATTTTGTCAAAATCTTGCTTTTTTCCTCAGTACTACAGATATTCGAGATTGAGATTTTTGAAGTGTTACTATTATTGTATTACCTAGTTTAGTACTAGAAGCTATAACAAACTTACCATTGAAAAGCTTCCTTGGTTTATTTAAACGTAAAAAAAACATTTAACTGATTTTTTTTTTATTTTTCCAGCATTTTTCGCACAGTTGACACGGCAGTTGACATTTATTTATAATTAAGATCTATTCGATTATTCTCAATGACTGCAAATTTGTCTATAACATCGTCGTGAAATTTTGGATTTGTTGATAACTGATTAACAAGCTGTTTTTCAATAGATATTGGGGCAAAATTAGAGAGTCTGTCTTCACTTTTTGAGTTTCGTATAAAACTTTTAATGCGCTTTAAAGCTGAAAAACTTTACAAAACTGACGGACTTGTGGCTGGGATGGTTAGTACTAATTCACGCAACTAGACGACTTCACAAAGGGACTTATTTAAACCAGTTGTTATAAGAAAATTTAACACATTGATGAGTGTCTTTTTATCACTAATTTCAGTTGTTTCATAAACAACACTTAATTATAGTGAATTAAAAGCTTCCGCTGGAAATTTTGATGAATCGTAGTTACTAATATTAAAATTGCACAACTCAGTAAATTTTAATATGTTAAAGTTTTGAAATCGAGAGTTCATTTGTTGTAAAATATTATTAAAAATTTCGGCGTATAATCGACGATAGAAGGTCTCTCTGTCGCCGATATTATCAATTTTAATTCTTTTTCTTTCAGGTTCTAAGCCAATGTTTTGAGTCTTATTCCAAAAGTGTTTAAACTGATCTCTTTTTTATTTATTTTATTTTTAAAACCATCAATTTTTTTAATGCAAAGGCCAATGTTATTTGACTTTGTCTGAAAAATGTCGAATAAAATGTTATTAAAAGGGAAAATATCTGCAAAAATGTTGAGCAAAAAATTGAAATCAAAGTTTTGTTAGAGCCAATGCAAATACCCTTTAGCGGCAATAACAGTGAACGAAAATTGCATGTTTAAACTTTTCTTTCACTTTAGCTTGAAGGCCTCCTAAATGGCCAGCCATTACGGCAGTACCATCGTAGCTCTGGGCAACAAGCTTAGAACCACATTTTAAACTTGAAATAATGTCACAAACAATTTTAAACAATGGATCTGCAGTTCGTTCGCTAGTGACGTCCAAAATTCCTAAGAATCGCTCTTGAGGAATGCCATCCAATACATATCGCACAACAATGGATAACTGACTTAAGTTTGCTACATCTGTGGTTTCATCAAGCTCAATTGATACGAAAGATGCTTTTCTAATTTCACTTTTAATGTGATCCATCACAACGTCGGCAGTGAATTTAATTAAATTATTTTGGATTCTGTTTGATATTTTTTAAGACGCGCTTCCGCCGACGGACTCGAAGTATATGGTGTGTGCGTTTACACAGTTAATTTTCTCATAGGTGGTGCGTGCGTTTACACAGTTAATTTTCTCATAGGTGGTGCGTGCGTTTACACATAACACCCATTAATTGTTAGTACATTTACGAAGTTTACGTAATGTTTCAGAGAAAATATAGTACCTAATTTAATATTAAATTCTATGCATTGTAAACTGAAAAATATTAATTTTTAAATCTCAAAGTGTAGGGAAGCGGTGCTTCGCCCGCTTCCATGGACCGCACGCCCCTGATTAAAAACAATTGCAAAAAATGTTTTACAGATTCAGAAGCTACATTTTTTTACTTAATTTCCTTCTACCTCATTAAAATATAATCAGAATCCATTTAGGGTCGTTATTCAACTGGACACCATATTAGTTTCTGAATTTAAGGATATTTTGTCATTAGTATAATATTAAGAGGAACATAGTACCTTATTCTCGAAACAACCAGGACGACTTAAAATAGGATAAATTGTACGTTTTAATTTACAGTGATTGGAAGTATATATTTAGTCAAAACGAGCCTTGCCAAATTTTAAAAATGGCCAAAAACGTATATTAGGTCTGTAAAATTAAATATTTTTTGAAAAAATTTCTGAAACTAGTCAAATAGAAATTAGGAGCTGAAATTCAGCAGAGCTGTTCACCTTTTTATGCATAAGAACTGGGTGTATGGGTTTTAAAAACACTTTATCTTTAATGCGATTTCCATGGTCTTATTTTACTATAATTAAAACACAGATTAGCAAATCGTTTAGAATTGTAATAAAATAAGGTGTTTTACAACCCGTACACCCGGGAAAATTCGCCATCGCCGATTCGCCGTCGCCGAATCACCGTCGCCGATTCGCCGCCAACTGATTCACCGCAGAATATACCAGAGATAACAGGAGATATAACCGTTCGTTGATAAAATTAAATATTTACGATTTTAAGATTAACAGTCATACTTTGCAGTTGCTGGTCCGCGGTAAGAAGGCTGTAGGTGAGAGGTAAGAGAGGAGATAAAGAGAAGAATATTAAGGCCATACATTTTTTTTATTAATAAATAAATGGGTATAGTGGACGGCACAGATAAATTATTTATTGTTTCGGCCTTTACTTGATGAAAATCCATTTTATCTTGAATGAGTAAAACCAAATTTGGTAGATTTTTACAAAGCTTTTATTTAAAAAAAAAAAATAAAAAATTAAAAAAAATTAGATGTAGTGTTTTTAATTTTTATTTTTTATTTTTTAAAATAAAAGTTTTGTGAAAATCTACCAAATTTGGTTTTACTCATTCAATGCACAGATAAATTTTCCTGTTACAGAAATAAATATTAGTATTAATATATCTACACTGCCTGCCCAAAATTATTAGATCACCCAATAATTTCGAGTAAAATTTGAAATAAGATTTATTATATGGTTAGTTTTGAGTAAGAAACATAACAAAACTGCAATTATCATATTATATGCTCTTATATTGCAAAAAATAAGAAAATAAACCTCCTTTTAAAAATCAGCAAATATCCCAAAAAATAATAAGTCAATATCGAGTGTTTCACCCCTTGCTTGTATAACAGCTTCACACTGTGCCCTTATCTTTAAAATAAGCGTCCTTATGTTGCCTTGATCGATGTCGTTTCAAATCCCAGAAATGGCAACAATGAGTCCGTCAAGGTCAGCCGGAGGATACGGAAGTGCTCTAAAACTCCTATCCATCGTGTCCCATAGATGCTTGATGGGCTTTAAATCAGGACTATTAGCTGGCCAATTCATAGTCTCAATATTTTCACCACGAAGAAAATTTTGTGTCACCCGAGCTGTGTGCGGCCGTGCATTGTCTTGCATGAAAATGAAATCGGCACCAAAGTTTTTAGCATATGGCATCACGTGAGGTTCAAGAATATCAGCGATGTACCGAGCAGCAATAACATTGCCCTCCCGAAGCGCCACTAGCTCCGTACGTCCTCCCAAAGAGATGCCTCCCCTGAACATAACACTACCACCACCATGACGAATGTTTTCAACGAAGTTGCACTGTGCGTACCGTTCTCCAGGTCGTCGGTTAACTCGAACTCGTCTATCTAAATGGTACAGGGAAAATCTTGTCTCGTCAAGAAACAAAACTTGACTCCAATCAGCCGGTTCCCAATTAACGTGCATTCTCGCAAATTGAAGTCGGTTCCTCCGATGCTCTGCGGTCAAGCGCGGTCCTCTAGCTGGGATCCGTGGGGTTAGGTTTCATTTCCTTAAGCGTCTTCTTATGGTATTTGAGCTTACTTGTATTCTATAGGTTTCTCTAGCCTCATTTTGCAGCTCAGGAGCTGTTAATGTACGGTTTCAAAGGATTTGTTGGACCATATAGCGATCCTAGATGGTATTGGTGGTGACGCGTCTACGACCCTGACCTGCTCTTCTTTTATGATCCCCATTTTCTCTATATCTTCTTAAAACATACGAAACTGCAGATTGGGTCACACCAAGCCTTTATGCGATATATCGCTGACTACGACTTTCCTCCATTAATGTTACCGCCCTAACACAATTTTCTAGCGATAATGAGTGTCTAACTCAAGCATGCACATTCATTTTCAAGTTCGAAGGAAAAATAATGAAAACAAAATCAATGTTAAACCATTTAAATTAAAATTTATTCTAACCAGAAAAGTATCCAAACTGATAATTTTTTATTACACTTAAACAAACTGCGATATGGAACTCGAAATAACGTTAAGATAAAGAACATGTTTATACATTAATAAAAAAAAGTGGATTCACATGCATTTAGCTACAGAAATTTTGTTCTGAATTTTTTAGGTGATCTAATAATTTTGACAGGCAGTGTATATATAATTTACAAAGACACAGACGACGTTCAAACTTAGAAAAAAAGTGATGCGTCTAATTCTATTACAGCTAAATGACTGTACAATTACAGCATAGTACCCTTCGAGCAAATATGCTCAAAGCTAGTATGGAATAAATATTTTATACCTAACATCGCTGTACAACTAGCCCGGACGCATATTGGCAATTTTTACTATGCTGCACAGCATACATATTGTTGCATCGCGGTAAAGAATGACTAAACAGCCACCTCTCTGTACCCAGACAAATCTTACTTCGACTCAGCACTAGCAGGTGTTCAAACGTAGTAACTATTGTATTATGGATACGCTGTCATTCTCAAAGCATTGTTTACCGTGTTCCAACTCAACATCGAGCATTTTTATGCTACCGCCGCACCAGTTAGGAGGTCATCCAAGAAGAACAACCCTAAAAGACAAAGATCTTAAAAGAAAAATATTGATCTTAATAGACCAAATGCGAAATCACATGGAAATGTCCATTAGGATTAAACTTCGTATGCTTATTATTTTATAACAGTTTTTTTTTAAATAAATATAAATGTTATATGACTAGTGGATTTTGTATTTATTGTGTTCTTTGTATTTTATAGTATGGTTTAATAAACTATTTTTGACAATCCTATTTTCTCAAGGAAGTGTAGGATTTGAAGTGGCTTCAAGTTAGGTAAATCTTTCTCTTCTATTTGATATCCTTCTAGATATAGTGCCCTTGGATTCTGGAGTGCTACACATTTAGTTAAGTTATGAACAAAGGTTTCGTCGTCGTCCTCACAGAATCTGCACTCACTATCCTCTACTACTCTCAGTTTACTTAGGTGTCCTTTTAGTCGGCAATGCCCGGTAAGGATCCCTGTAAAACAAAGTAGCATGTTCTTGCTCAGGCAGATGCAGGCTTTCGATCTTATCTGGTTATATTGACCCAGAAGTATCTTGGCCTGTCTCACCCCCAAGAGATTGTTCCAATTATGGGTTCTTCTACTGATAAGAGAGAGATAGAAAATAAGTTGTATAAAAAATTACTAGAATCAAAAGTGCTGCGCCTTTTTTCACGCATAAGTAATGCGAAATTCGTGAATAACGGGAAAGATAGATTTTTTTCAAACATTTCCTAGTTCAGGAAATTACGTAAATATTTACTTTATTTAATTAGTGTAAACAATACCCCACAATAGTTAATACAGTACTAAATAGGAACTTTCTTTGTGAGCCCGAAGGTCACGGAGAGGTGGTAGGCGTTGTACACAAAGTATTATCTACAGCCTATGGCTCGTGTAATTCTTTCCAAATCTGTTTAAAATGGATATATTGGTGACATAATTAGTCACGCACAAATATGATTTAATTAGTAGTCGCGGAGTAGGCAACCTCATTAGTTTACGAATTAAGGTGTGCCATCTTTCGGAGGAAACGTAAAGTCGTCCAGGGTTATTAAATCCCGTAGTTAGAAATTGGCGAGCACTAATTAAAAGAATGATGACGATAATAATAAGTACGATGATGAATCAATTATAAACGGGATTTTTTTCCTAAGAATGAGTGAGGTCACTGGGAGTAGGAGGAGCCAGTCGTTTCAGACCTCAAACCTATTTGTCAGTAGCTGTCGCGATGTCCAAGCAAAAAGTATACCCTTCTACTACGCAACGCATTAAAATTTCTCTCTCGTGAAGGAGTTTAGGCGACGGAGATATTTCAAAGATTAAAATCACAGTTCAAAGATCAAACATTGTCAAGGATTCGTGTGTTTTCTTGGCATAAGGAGTTTAAAGAAGAGCGAGAACGAGTGAAATATGATCTCCGTTCTTGGACCAGCATTACTGATGAAAACATTCGCGCAGTTCGACAAACTCTTGAAGACCATCGACGAGTTACGGTATCTGAAATTGCAAAATAGGTGATAATAAGTCATAAGAGTTGTCAAACAATTATCATAAAGAACATAGAGTTCTGTTAAATTTGTGGCAGATGAGTACCTCGCCTTTTGAACGATGGTTTTAAATTAAGGCGTTTGGAGGTCTGCCAAAGGCTTGCAACAAGGTTTGCGGAAGAAGGTCATTCATTTTTGAGTCATATCATCACCTGCGACTAGACATGGGTCCACCATTACACTCCAGAGTCAGAACAGGCCAGTATGGAGTAGCGAAAAATAAAGGGTAGGCAGCTGCAATGAATGCCAAAACTGTCAGCTGGCAAGGTTGTTTGAACAGTGTTTTTCGACCAGCAAAGGATTTTGCTCATTGATTTTTTGCACGAGCGACGCACAATTAATGCTGCTTACTACTGCGAGCTATCGACTAAGGTCAGAGATACATATCGCAGCAAAAGTCGAAAACAACGGATTCGAGAGGTCATCCCTTTCCATGACAACACCAGACCAGCTCTAAGAGCCTCAAAACTGGAAGACATGCACTGGACTCAACTGGAACTCCTTCCCTACAGCCCGGACTTATCTCTCTGCGACTTTCGTGTGGAGGCGTTCGTGCGCAATTGGCTGCTGATCCAACCAGTTTTATTTTACGATGCTGGGATGAAAAACCTATATGTGCGCTAAGAAAAATCAATTTATAAAGGGGGAGACTATGTAGAAAAATAGCTTATTTTTGTCTTTTATCGTTTAATAAATGCAGGTGATTAAAAAAACCCCCGTTTATATTTGATTCACTCTCGTAGTTGAAAATTCGTTCCGTGGAATTTATGTTTACACATAATGCTTTATACAACATTTAAATATAACGTAAATGTTAAATACAGCCCTGCAATTAATTTTTAATTTGCTTCATTTTGCATTTAACTGATAACAAATTTGTATAATGTATGCAGAATGTCAAGCTAAATTTTATGTTTAAATATTTTTCAATAAATATGTATTTATTTAGATAGAACCAGGCAGGTAACAGGGCGCAACTAATTAATGTAAGATAAAAAAATTAAGGTTTTATTTTTGAATAGACACGTATTTTGGTTAGACGGCTGATACAAAAATAACGTTTTACGGAAACGACAGAGTGTTTAAAGTGTAACTTTCTTCTACTTATCTGTTAAACTTAATTCATCGCCGCATTTACTTTATATACCTCTTAATTACACAATTTGTTTTAAAAACATTACATAAATGATGCGGCTTTTTAATTTTTATGTTATGGGGAATAATAAAGTTAAAAATGTTGGTAATAAAATTAGTCTACAATTTCTGAAATGATTATTAAGAAAAAGAAAACTTGACAAAAATTAGTAAATTGACTAACAAATTATGGTAATAATTTAACGTAAAAATGCAAACCTAAACCTATTTGACATATATGACATCAAAGATAGCCCCGTTATCATGGTTATTTTGTTTTGTTCAGAGAAGAAGATTTGACACCATTGTGGTTCATAAAAATCGGGTGTCTTACTCGACTTACCCATTCTTCCGTCAATAAAAGACCAAAAAGGAAATCCGAAAGCAGATTTTAAAGTCGAGAGAAGAGAAATTTATTAAAACAACCACATAGAGTAAAAAATAATATAATTAAGTTGTTTATTTCCAACATTCATTATTGTCCATTAATTTCGTGAGTTATTTTTGAGGATTTTTTGACCCCCTCTCCCCCCTGGTAATATTTCGTAAGATTTTCCTCAACTCCCTTCCCTCTTCCCTAATCTCACGTGAGATTTTTCAAAATTTGTATTTTGGGTGTAAATGCGTTTAATTATTAAAAAAAAAAAGGAAAAAATTACGATTTACAAAGACTCCCCTCTCCCCCAAGTGAGATTTAGAAAGATTTAGCTTGATCCGCTCCCCCCTTGAACACCTCACGTAATTAATGGGCGCCCCCTTACATTTAATTTTATATAATCGTTCATTTTTAATTATATTATACGCTTTAAATCAAAAAATAAAAATAGTCTACTTTTGTAACTTTTATTTCGAACTAATACAAAAAAAAATAAAACAGTAACAAATTTTATTAAATTTACTACAACATAAATATCTAATACATAATTTAAGTCAATATAATAGTTCTATTAACGAAAGAGCTATACCATTAGTCCAGCCAAATCCAAATTGTACAATGTACTCGCCTCCCCCACCAAATTCTCCAACGTTCACTGCATCGTATTTTTCAAACATTTCTTGAGCATTATCATATCCTGTCATATATGCCGTCAATGTTCTTTCAGCATACATTTTAGAAGCCTGAATAGCTCTATCATTTCCTGTATATTTCAAACCCAGAACGACAATCTCTTGGAGCGGTGGCCAAGCATTGGGAAAGTCCCATTGTTGTCCGCTGTGTATCAACGAAGTTGGAGTTCCTCCTAAGAAAGCATCTATACCATTTTTTTCTAAATAATCAACTGCATTGCTACCATATTCATCTTTGTTTTGAGGATCAAATGCTTCAGCCCACAGCGGTGCCAAATTGCTACCAAAGAATTCTTTTCTATGCTGGGACAGATCGATGTCCCAGTCGTACCAAATTTTATCTTCTTTATTATAAAGAACATCTTGGATAGCTTGCATCAACTGTTTTTCGATGTTACCCCATTCATTTGACTTGTTTGTATTACCGATGATTCTGTAAAAGTTAGATAGTTCTCTAATAGATCGACAAAAGAAAGCATTGAGATCTACTGGTACGAGACGAGTGGTATTTATGAAAGTTATATTCGTACCGATGGATCCGTCTGGATTGAAAAACCATCTGGAAGAAAAATCCCAACCTGATTCGGCTGCAGATTTAAGATTTCTGTAACATGCTTCCTAAAAAACGATAATATTGATTAGTATAGAATGGGCGTATCTCCAGATAGCGGATAGGAGAATGGCCAGGACGTCGTGTTTTGGATAGTGGTAGTCACAAATATATAATAGTCTCCCTAATTCACCCCCTTACGAGTGAATTTTAACCTCAAAAGCTAAGCTTGTCCGGGGAAAGGGACAGCTATTGTTATTATTAATATTTGCCGTGGCGCTCCGGGGCGACTTAAAGATGATTGATGGTCCCATTTGACTTACAGGTGACAGAAACCCGGAAAACTACACCCACCATCATCAAAAACGGTAACGCATGGTGATTTTTAACAATCTGGATGTCATATCAACAGAAGTTAAATTTCTGCAAATAAATTCACATGGTCTTCCGTAGGATCTGAAACCGTAAGGTAGTTTGGATCAGATGATATCTGGATGGCGACAGGACCCAGCACCTCTTGTAAAGGGCGGCCGGCAAAAAACAGAAAAATCTTTGGACCGGAGAACAAAAGAGAAACCGGTCCGATAAACCATTCCAATAATCTTTTAACAGTAAAGTTGAGAGACCTAATATTGACTGCACTAACTGAAAGGCAGGAAAAATAGGCTAATGAGGTCTACAGCTCTTTTTTGAAACTACTATTCTACTAACAAGAGCTTAATTCTTTCCCGCGATGATCAAGTTTACAAGATATTGGGTTAAACCAACTTTTAAAACTCTGGTAATTTAGGCAGATGCGAAACAGATGCAAGATACATTCTTAAGTAGGGTGACTGATCCAGTAATGGTCACTGACCCTGGCTTGATGTGCTGAAATACCAGACCGCTAACTTCACTCCACTGACAACTGTCAAATAAAATTAACATGGCGAAATAGAATCAGCTGATATTTTTCATGTTTTAATAGGCGAAACGTTTATAGTTTTTGTGAGTTATTAGAAAGAAAAGGAAGTATTTTTTTGGCATTCAGGTAAGATGCAATAGTAAATACATACCGAAACATAAATCTATTCTGGTTATTAAATTTTCGCCTTGATTTTTGGGGATGACCATTACTAATACCTTGAAATAAGGAAGGTAACAGTTTTGGACACAACGGTGTCCATTACTGAAACAAATGTTTTAAGTAATGATCACCCCTTTTAAAAAGGGTAAACTAGGTGAGCACTGCGTAAATAAGTTCAGTTAAATTTAGCTAGATAAATATTTTATGGCTCTTATTGGACTCTTTTTAGACTCATGTTTTATTATTTACAACATTTACAATTTTAGATACCCAATATGGAAAAAAGACAGACTGAAGGAAAAGTGAGGAATTTCTTTGCTTACAGTGAAGATGACCTAAAAAAGGCAATAGAGGCTGTAAAAAATGGCATTTCAAAGAAGACTGCTGCTCGTATGTATAATTTTCCCCGTTCTACATTAGTAAGAAAACTGTCCATGGCTTCTTTAACCATTAGAAGAATGGGTCCTGCAACGGAACTTTCCAAAATAAAAGATAATATCATTGACAATTGGATATTAGCCATGGCAAGAAAGGGATTTCCTGTTCATAAACAAAATCTAATTTTTATCAGTTAAAAAAATACTTGAAGAAAGTGGAAGAGAAACACCCAGTTGTTCCTGGTTTCAGGGTTTTTTAAGGAGGCATCCTAAAATCAAACAGAGTCAATAAGTAAAGCCCAAGCTGCCGTCTCCCAAGATAGAATAAAAAACTTATGTAAACAAGGACAACTGGTTCGGGGATATTAGTTATGTAAAATTTTATAATGTTTGGGCATCACTTAAACAGAAAATTGAAAAAAAATAAGAATTAGCTAGACTAAGTAAAGATAATCATGGATCAGGAACAGAAAAATGACACAAATCATCTGAGAAATCCCCTAAGAAACGAGATTCTTTAAAAAATGAGAACATTCATCACCGGTTGCTGGCCCATCAAGGTGCTGGAAAGCTCCACCAAGAAAAAATATTCTGTACTATGAGGAGATCGAAAAAGAAAAGTATATAAGGTTCCTACACCATTTAAGAGTCTTATATTTCCAAATCAAGAAGAACATTTTTTGAAAACTCCAAAGCAGAAGAGAACATTTTTTCTTGCTGTGGTTTCTAGTGGAAACTATGGGGAATTTTATGAGGCTTCTAAGAAAAAAAAAAAACAAACCAAAAAGTGAGGAAGGAAAATACGATTCCAAGTAACAATGTTGATGAGAATAGCTCAGAATCTGACATGTAGGTTACCTATAATGATGAAGATCTTGATCTAAGTGAACCAAAAAAGTTGTAGACTGGCCAACACGTTATCGTTAGATATGAAGACAACTGTTACCCAGGTATAATTAATTTGTTGTGTTTACTGTCAGTCTGTATGTTTCTTAGTTATTATTTTTAATACTTAATTTTGTTACAGGAACGGTTTTAAAACATGATCTTGAAGGTGCTGAAATAAAGACCATGATAATTGCCGGAATTAAGGCTTGGAAATGGCCAATAAAGGAGAATGTGCTCTATTATTTTAATGAAGATATTGTGTGTATCATCAACAAACCCCAGCCAAAAAATAACAAAGGTCTTATATAAATTTGGCACGTTTTTGAAGTCGGTTTTTTAAACTTTTAATTTTTAATACTTGTCTTTTTCATTGAATTATATTAAGGTGGGTTCCCTATAGTAGGCTTCATTCATCATTATAGTTGAATTTGAGTCAGTAAGTATAAAATTAAATACTACATTGGTTCACTGAATATTAAATCTAGAATATATCAGTTTAAAAAATTGCTGCAAGAAAGAAAATTGTGCATGTTCGTATTCCTATTTTGAGTATTTAAGAAAATCAGAGATATATAAATCTTTGGAAGTGTTCTCAGTAAAGCTCTTATTATAATCAGCTATAGAGGACTTTAATGCAAAACAACCATTTAAAACAGAAATTTGAAGAACTTTTTCAGAAAGTGTCAGTTTTCTTACACAAAAAGCTACTTTAATGGGTCTACTCTTTCACAAAGTTTAAAATTCCAAGTAGTTATAAGATATTCAGCTAAGACGTTTTAAAATTTTTATGAAACCATATAAAAAAGATTAGAAGACTTTCTTAAGCCAAGCCAATGAAAAACGGTGTTGTATAATTTTTAATGCAACTAAATACTTGTTCTTATGGTCAAACACCATTCACTTTCAATGAATCAGCTTCGTTGATCAGCCAAAGTGGGGAGTCGCTTCAATTTTATTAAATCATAATATTATTAAACGACATGAATAAACAAATGTTTACTTTAATCCAATAAGGTTGAGTATTATACCTTTATGCTTGAAACTATTTTATTCCATTGATATTGATTTAGTGAAATCGACTAATGAAATCCTGCCATATATTTAAGTTCAAGGCTTACCTTTTGGTCATTGTCAAAAGTTTTGCATGTTTCTATATCTTCTGAATATGACTCAGGTCTGGGTGTTCCTATTTTAACGTTATATTGTACCAGTTTGTATGACTTTCCCGATCTCTCAACGGTAACTGATCTATTTTCTAACCACCAGTTTAGTTCTTGCTCAATGGTATCAATGTGTTTCTCCAACCACGTTATGTTGTTTGTAGCTTTTATATAAAGGCCAACCATCGCCGAGAAAAGAGGAGGTTGTGATCTATTCAAATAGTAGATTCTGCTGCCATTGGGAATGAATCCAAATCTATTAGAAATAATATTTTAGTATAAATTAAGCTATAAAAAAAATGTTTATTGTTGTATAGGTGCTTGAGAAATTACCAGCACCTATAAAAACAACCTGTTTTGAAAAGAAATTGAAACAAAACGAAATAATAAAGAATTATAATATGGCCATCTTCTATAAGACAAATGAATTTAATAATATATTCGGCAATTGGTATCGCCTATAAAGGCATTTTTAAGTGAATAATATTCGGTATAATATATAGTATAATATAATATATGTATATTAATACATTAACAGAACTCGATCAATATAAGTTGATATCAGCAACACCAATGACTCGACTAGTGTACTACCGTCTAATTCAGCCATACTCAACCTTTTTTCCTTCGGGTCACATTCGTATATGTGCTGTGTTACACGGGCCACAATATTTTTGGATGATGACCTTTTTTTAGCCCATCTATCTAAAATTAGTTAGTGGGGACCTCTAATAAATAAAATACAATACATAAATGTATCCCGTTGTGTTACTGCAAAAACAAGATAACTTACATTTTTAGAATTTCGATAAAACACTATTCAAATGTTTAAAACTAAATAAAAAATCAGTAAAAGTTTCAAACCATTTATTAACTTCAATGAAGAAGGTATTGAAAACATTGTTCACAAAGTATAAACTAATAATCTATCAATAATTGATAAAAAAAAGAGAAAAAACGTCACTTAGCTTATTTTAGCTCTACAAATCATTATTCAATGTATTTGTCACTATCTTCAGTCGAAGTTTTAGTAACATTATTGGATACAGGTAGATTGTGATAATAATGGTGAAATTCATCAGGTGTATCTGAGTTTGCAAAATTTTAGTAAATCTTTCTTCTTGCACTTTTTTGTAAGTATTTTCAAAACTTCATTTCATCCTTCCATGCATCCCTCTGAATAAATGCTGTGCGAGTTTGGCATATAAAACCGAATTCCACCCTCGCCCATTGATAAATTAAATCTATTTTTCTGGTATTTAGGATAGCTGAATCTTTCGATACGTTGCCTATTAGAAAATATGGTTAAAATTCTAATTCGCCTGTTACCACTAATACTTTTATTTACGAATTTTTACATAAAGATTCGCTCGTTACGGCTTAACGAATCCCTCGTTACAGCTTGACCAATCACCCCTTACATCT
Source organism: Psylliodes chrysocephalus (assembly GCA_927349885.1). Classification (NCBI taxonomy): domain Eukaryota; kingdom Metazoa; phylum Arthropoda; class Insecta; order Coleoptera; family Chrysomelidae; genus Psylliodes; species Psylliodes chrysocephalus. The sequence goes on along the minus strand of OV651816.1, from coordinate 76,098,667 downwards.
TGACCAATAACTCATTCACCACGGAGATTCGAACAGACAAGAAAGGGTGACCTAATCATTTCGTGAATTTTGGAACAATCCAGAAAGGTCAGATACGGCTCTAGTCATAACAAAACAAATGGCGTGGGCACAATGCAGTAATATTTCAACTAACACATTTAACAAAAATAAGTAGCGGCAAACCACTTCCGAAATACTGGTACGTTTTTACTCGAAATTACCGAAATCACTACACATTTTCTCGAAAATTCCAAAATCATCATCTAAAATCATGGTCAAAATTAATTCGTCGCTCACAACCGGAAATGGCGAGACAAAAGATAATCGTATGAAATTAAGGTGGATTTTCAGTGAAATCACCTGAATTACCTAAAAAATTTTTAAGTGATTTCCGAAATACAGGTACGATTTGACCTTATTGGTTTCCCCTCGGTTCTGGCCTTTATCTTGTTTTGGCAGGAACACTATTAGAATCAGACTAAATATATTTAGCAAAAATAAGTTATATACCTATTATCTGGTATTGATAGACACACATCAATTGAACACAATGTTATGATTGTTTTGGTATAAATGCCACTCCATCTTGTTTGTCCATATTGTTAATGTATTAACATGGAGTTAGTTATTATTGACTATCTATTTATTATGAATATAGACTTCTTTCACACTTGTAGAAAGTGTACCTACTTAACTCGAAAATTCCAAAAGTGAAGCTGCCTTGTTTTTACAGTAACTCCACAAAATTCCAAACGTTTATTTAAAAATTAGCATGCTATTTAGCGCTGCGACCAATAATAGTGTTGCGGGCTACAAAAAAAGCTTGGAGGGCCGCATGCGCTCCAAGCTTTTTTGTGGCCATAGGTTGAGTATGGCTGGTCTAATTGGATTTCCGAGTACAGCCTATTGACTTATTTCATTTTGTCCCATGCAATTCTGTACTTTTGTCACTTTTGTATCTTGTGCAAGTACAGACAGGGCCTTAATTGAGTAAATGCTACAAATTCCACTTCAAATCCTACACTTCCTTCAGAAAATAGGATGAGAAGGGTCGTTATAGGTATTGAGACATTTCCTTGGTGCATTGGCGAGAGAAGGGGCACAATAGATCCTTTAGGTCGCAGTATATTAACAACCCCTTCCCAACATAACATGCTACAGATATTATAGTCAACCTGTGCTTGTCCAAAAAATCTCTGGCTCTTGCACTCGCAAGAGATTCTTTCTATTTATTGTACTTACATATTTTAAAACTACGTATGTTATGTTGCCAATGGGGTGTTAGTACACGTCTCAAGGAAGTTTAGTATTTAAAGTGGCTTTAAATTAGGTTAATCGCTTCTAGGTATAGTGCCCTTGGATTCTGGGGTACTACAAGTCAGAATGTAAACTAAGATTTCGCCCTCCTCTTACAGAATCTACACGTATTATTTTCAATGAGAATACTTTTTTGCAATACGTAGCCTGTTATTGCTCAGGCAGATACAGGCTTCCGATCTTTTCTAGTTATAATTACCTAGAAGTATTTTAGCCTCTCTTAGCCTCAAGAGATTGTTCCAATTATTGGTTCTTCTTCTGTCCAAATATTTTTTAATCTCTCCTAATATTGTGTTACTTCTGATACCGCAGAACGGCTCAGGTCTCACAGAGGGTGTTTGAAACCATTTTCCTGCGAGACTATCTGCAGTCTCGTACCCTCTCGCCCCGTTATGTCCCGGAACCTAAGTGAGAGTAACTGTATTTTTCTTGCCTAGCTAATTTAACTTTTCTAGACATCTCCAGACCATTTTTGAGCTAATTACGTAAGAGCTCAGCGTTTTGATGTCTGCTTGGCAATAGGACATGATAATCTCTTGTCTACAATAGTTTCTTTCGATGGTAAACTGGATACATTTCTCAATGGCGTGAATTTTTGTTTTAGGCCTATACACTTCTATTCCAGTTTATTTTATGATTTTGGAATAATTCGTATACCAGTGAATGTATTTCGGTTGCAATTACTATGGATTCTTGACTCCATTCTTTTTTGCAGTACTTATAGATAGCAGCTGAGCCATCTTTTTGGATGTGGTAGTATCTACTCCTCAATACGCAAGTGCTCTTTTGACAGATTTGTATGGTGTATAGTTAAATGATCCTTCTATGTCTAGAAAGGTACACACGACCGTTTTTTTGTTTATCAGTGCGTCCTGGATTAAGGTAGTCAGCTGTACTAGGGCGCAAGAATTTAGGATGTGTGGTATTCTTTTTCCCTACTTTTGAAATAAAGGTGAGTTTGGTCTTTCTCCAAGATTCTAGTATATATCCTAGTTACACACTGTTCCGGGATATCCAGATTATAGGTGGTAGTAATTCCTCCAGCATCAGGGCAGGAAATAGTCCATCCACACCTAGAGACTTATACGGTTCAAAAGTGTTTACGGCCCACTTTAAGCGATTGCTGAGGCATGTTTGGTCACTACAGAGGCCTCTGTTGGGAGTCTGCTTACCTTAGTTGTGTCCCTTATTAGAAAAGGTGTGTTCCCAGGAAAGTGACTTTCTAGTAAAGGCGAGGATCTTTAACACCATAACTGTATCAACTCTCCCCTTTACCAGAGCCTTGTGTAGTCTTGTTGCCGCAGGTGTAGAGTTAATCTCATCGCAGATTGTTCTAAAGCTGTTTTTAGCTTTGCTGATTTCTTTGTTGTAGGTGGTAAGTGTCTCGGTATAGCTCTGCCAATCTCCGCTATGCTTGGTCCTATTATAGAGCTTCCACACTTCGCATCGTAAGTTTGACAGATGACGGTTCCACCAAGGAGCATACCCACTAGTTATATTTCGTTAAATGAAGCAGCTTGGTTTAGCCCATTTAGTTCTTCGAGGTCGGTTTCCAGAGCAAGTGGATGCGTGGGCCCATTTTGGTCTGGATACCTGCTACATTTTGATTAAGAATGGTGTTGTATTTGCCTTAATCTGTTTTACTAGGATTCCTCCTAAGGGTCGTCTCAGGAGTGTTCTATAACGTAAATTATCTTGTTCTCAAATGGAGATGATTTACTCGATACTCTCTAGTTTGTAACCAGAAATACTAAGGTAGTTTCGTGTACTGTATATTTAAGGCTAGTTTTTGTGTTCTGGAAAATGTCCCAGCCCTCCAGTATCTGTCACAGACATAGATTTGTAGGCGCTGATTTTCATTATGGTCATTTTGATTAGAATCTAGAATGAAGTATTGAAGAAATATGGTTTTTTTGGGAATAGTACTCTATTATAGTTAGGAGACGTTTTATTCCATATAAAATAATTGTTGCGACTGACGCTCAAAAAAAATTATTCTTTTATACAAATTTTAGAATATATATAGTCAGGAAGGAGGAATGCTAAATGACCTTGGAATCGCGATAGTATCTAATTTTGACAATGAACTAGAGAAATATGGCGAGAAGTGTTTCCGGTTTACCAGTGATGTACGGTCATAAAGGGGCGTAGAAAAGAGAATAATTAATTCTCATTTGCATATCATCTAAATTTACGCAGTGTCTAGGTACACGCTAACTTGTACGCAATTCAAAAAGTTATATACACGCGAAACGTCTTGACAGAGTAGGTGAGATGTGTCCATGCCGGTCGGCGTAGCCAGAAACGGATTGAAATTTTCTGGTGGCGGCGAAGCCGCTACCCTACAAGAATTTGTTGCTTCATTTTCTTGTTGTCAAGGCATCATTATTATTTGTTCATGTATGTGAAATTTGCTTCTAAGGTTTATAAAATACTAATGCTAGCTGAGTAGCTGCTAGTTACGGCGTAACTGAAAACAAATAACACGCATTCACACAAACACCTCCCACCACAGCAATATGACGTTCCGCGTGTATATAACCTAGCAACAGCGCTTAATTTACCGATTTCTCTCATTTTAATGAATAGCTATTTGCTTGCGTGAAGTTTGCATTTTTTTTATTAACCTTTATTATGTGAATAAATTTTACTTTCAATTTGTATGTTGGGTGGGTCAATATAGGAAAATATTTTTGGGATAAATTATAGAGGGGATTAATTTGAAAAATCAAATCAATAATGTATTAAAAAAATATATTGACTTTTTATGTCTTTATTATGACAATATTTTTATTAATTTACATTTTACAAATTATTAAGATTTGATAAATAAATATGTTTTGTAGATATGCGTTAAAAAAAGTTAAATATCCCATAGTTAAATTTAAGTCAAACACCGCTGTGATATTTCTTTCTTAGATGTTTTAGTTGAAGTACATATAAAACTTCCTAATATTTAAGAGAATATCTGATTATTTTATTACAAAATATTATATTAGTAATATTTTTTGCAGAACTTTCATTTTGCATAAGCAGGTAAAGCACCTTTCCATAAAAGGATCCTATAACGTAATAACGAGTGCAAAATAGATTATTTCTAAATGTACATTCAAATATGATCGTAAGAATTTAAATTTTGGTAAAAAGCAACGTATTATGTATATGCTTAGTCCAGAGTCAATTTGTACTCAAAAGTATTTGATATCATCTGTAATACTTATATGAAACTAGTGAACGTTACCTTTTATTATGTTTCTATAGGAAGAGGGCATCTTTTTGTAACTGTATAATGGAACAACATACGTTTTATCAAAGGTTTGTAAGTTTTTATAATTAAACTAGGGCTTGAAATTGTATTCGGTTAAGTCGATAATTCGAATATTCGAATACTCAAAATTCGATATTTTTAGATCGACATTATTCGAATAGTCGATTAGTCGAATAGTCGATTAGTCGAAGAGTCGAATATTCGAATAGTCGAATAGTCGAATATTAGAATAGTCGAATATTCAAATAGTCGAATATTCAATAGTCGAATATTCAATAGTCGAATATTCGAATAGTTGAATATTCGAATACTCAATATTCGAATACTAGATATTCGAATATTAAACTAATTGCTAGGTATTCGATACTCGAATATTCGAATACTTAAATATCGGAATACTGTAAATGTTCAAATATTCGGATATATATTTTGAATTTATTTATATAGCTAATTTTAATGTTTCTTTTTTATCTATTGCTTAAAAATAAAGGCAGAAGAAAAACGACTAACAAAATTCTGACTTGGGAATTGGGATTCGGGACTATTACGTTACGGCAACATTATATTTATTTATTTCCTTGTTGTTTTATTTGGTAAATGAGGGGAACCCCAACGTTGTTTCACATTCGCACTTTTCACACGCTTTTTTATGTTTGTTAACTTATAATTTACTAGGTATTTTATTCCTATTAGTGTGTGTGTGTCTGTCAACGCTTGCCCGCTACAGATGTTAAATATAAGTTCAGAACGCAGTAAGATTTGGCTTCACTTCGATAAAAAAGAAAATTGTGTATAGTGTAAATTATGTACTTACAATGTCATACACAGAAGTAATACCAGTAATTTATGGAATCAATTAAGAACTAAGCACCATACCAAAACAAACAGGTATGGATTATACATTAATCAAATAATCAAATACTCGAACATTCGAATATTCCAATATTCGAATATTCGAATATTCGAATTTTCAAATACACGTATACCTACTCGAATATTCGAATACTCGAATAGTCGAATAGTCGAATAGTCGAATAGTCGAATAGTCGAATAGTCGAATAGTCGAATAGTCGAATAGTCGAATAGTCGAATAGTCGAATAGTCGAATAGTCGAATAGTCGAATAGTCGAATAGTCGAATAGTCGAATAGTCGAATAGTCGAATAGTCGAATAGTCGAATAGTCGAATAGTCGAATAGTCGAATAGTCGAATAGTCGAATAGTCGAATAGTCGAATAGTCGAATAGTCGAATAGTCGAATAGTCGAATAGTCGAATAGTCGAATAGTCGAATAGTCGAATAGTCGAATAGTCGAATAGTCGAATAGTCGAATACTCAAACGTACGAATAGTCGAATATTCGAATAGTTGAATATTCGAATAGTTGAATACTCGAATATTCGAATAGTTGAATAGTCGAATAGTCGAATAGTCAAATAGTCGAATAGTCGAATAGTCGAATAGTCGAATAGTCGAATAGTCGAATAGTCGAATCGTCGAATAGTCGAATAGTCGAATAGTCGAATAGTCGAATAGTCGAATAGTCGAATAGTCGAATAGTCGAATAGTCAAATAGTCGAATAGTCGAATAGTCGAATAGTCGAATAGTCGAATAGTCGAATAGTCGAATAGTCGAATAGTCGAATAGTCGAATAGTCGAATAGTCGAATAGTCGAATAGTCGAATAGTCGAATAGTCGAATACTCAAACGTACGAATAGTCGAATATTCGAATAGTTGAATATTCGAATACTCAATATTCGAATACTAGATATTCGAATATTAAACTAATTGCTAGGTATTCGATACTCGAATATTCGAATACTTAAATATCGGAATACTGTAAATGTTCAAATATTCGGATATATATTTTGAATTTATTTATATAGCTAATTTTAATGTTTCTTTTTTATCTATTGCTTAAAAATAAAGGCAGAAGAAAAACGACTAACAAAATTCTGACTTGGGAATTGGGATTCGGGACTATTACGTTACGGCAACATTATATTTATTTATTTCCTTGTTGTTTTATTTGGTAAATGAGGGGAACCCCAACGTTGTTTCACATTCGCACTTTTCACACGCTTTTTTATGTTTGTTAACTTATAATTTACTAGGTATTTTATTCCTATTAGTGTGTGTGTGTCTGTCAACGCTTGCCCGCTACAGATGTTAAATATAAGTTCAGAACGCAGTAAGATTTGGCTTCACTTCGATAAAAAAGAAAATTGTGTATAGTGTAAATTATGTACTTACAATGTCATACACAGAAGTAATACCAGTAATTTATGGAATCAATTAAGAACTAAGCACCATACCAAAACAAACAGGTATGAATTATACATTAATCAAATAATCAAATACTCGAACATTCGAATATTCGAATTTTCAAATACACGTATACCTACTCGAATATTCGAATACTCGAATATTCGAATAGTCGAATAGTCGAATAGTCGAATAGTCGAATAGTCGAATAGTCGAATAGTCGAATAGTCGAATAGTCGAATAGTCGAATAGTCGAATAGTCGAATAGTCGAATAGTCGAATAGTCGAATAGTCGAATAGTCGAATAGTCGAATAGTCGAATAGTCGAATAGTCGAATAGTCGAATAGTCGAATAGTCGAATAGTCGAATAGTCGAATAGTCGAATAGTCGAATAGTCGAATAGTCGAATAGTCGAATACTCAAACGTACGAATAGTCGAATATTCGAATAGTTGAATATTCGAATAGTTGAATACTCGAATATTCGAATAGTTGAATACTCGAATATTCGAATAGTTGAATACTCGAATATTCGAATAGTTGAATAGTCGAATAGTCAAATAGTCGAATAGTCGAATAGTCGAATAGTCGAATAGTCGAATAGTCGAATAGTCGAATAGTCGAATCGTCGAATAGTCGAATAGTCGAATAGTCGAATAGTCGAATAGTCGAATAGTCGAATAGTCGAATAGTCGAATAGTCGAATAGTCGAATAGTCGAATAGTCGAATAGTCGAATAGTCGAATAGTCGAATAGTCGAATATTCGAATACTTAGAATAATTCGAATAGTAAATAATTTGGGTATTCGAATAAAGTTTCAAACGAATATTCGAATACAAAAATCTGAAAAATTCCGAGCTCTAAATTAAACCATTCGACAATTTTTATAAGATCTGTTTCCATTATTAATTTTAATCAATTGCAGCCTTTTGCATTTTACAGGATAACTGTGTCGTCTGAAAAACTTACAATATTTTCATCTATATTTAAACGACAAAATATTTAAAATAAAATAAAACAACATAGGATCTAAGACAGTATCTTGAGGCATACAATATGCTACTTATTTGCTTACTGAAGATATTAATTCTATTTGTGTTCATTTTTGTAAATATCTTCGTAATAAATTATATAGAATGACTCACATTTATACAATAAACTTCTGATATACTTCAACCGGACCACTTTTATTATTGAAACAGCTGTTGGTAGTAGTCTTATTCTTAGTTTTGAGGTTCAATCAAAACAATCTGCTTTAAAATGCCGTGAATACAAAAAATTAAGGTCTTTTGGCTCACAATTTGTTTGTTGCATAAAGTCAAGCCATATCTTTCTTTTTTAAAAATCTTTAGGAAATCTGAAAATTGTTTATCTAGGATTAATTTATATAATTTGTAAATCTAGAATCTTTAAGAAATCTGAAAATGGTTTACTTACAATGAATTTATAAATCTAAATTGAACATAAATATCTTAAAATTGCATAAAAGAATTGTTTTAATGGAAGAAACCATGAGACTACGCCTATGAGCACAGCACTTACCATGTTTGTTTACAAACTTAAAACATTAAAATTTAAAAAATCTTTAATGTGGTTGAAAATTAAGAGAACATGGCCTGCTCTTTCCTGACTATCTAAGATCCAAATAAACTATAACAACTAACTTAATTGTATAACAAATAGTTAATACAATATACTACGAAGTATGAATTTTTAAGACTCAATACGCTCTGATATTTGATATTTTGTCATATCAAGCACGTCCCCTGTCACTGCTCTTGTAATACTAAAATGCTTCCATAGAAACTGTTATTATCATCTCTGTAATATAATATAATTTCAGTTATCGTTAAATTATACATACCTTTGAATGAGAGAAATAAAATTTTCCAAAATTCCTCTAACCGTTTCAGTCATTCCACTTATAATTAATCCCTTAATTATCCAATAAGTGTCCCAATAATAAATTTCTGCAAATCGTCCTCCGGGAATAATAAATCCATTTGGAACAGGAATAAAGGAATGTCTATCCTGCTCTTCGAAAACACTGTCTTTAACTTTTCTTCCCAGTGTTGGCCAAATCTTTACTAAAGCTTGGGCAAATTCTTTCACTTTAGTATCGTTTATTGTATTCAAAAAATCTGGATTTTCGACGTAATCACCAGGCGTCCAAGATTCCAGTTCTGTTGCCGATTCGAAATTTTCATTAAGAAAATTTAGAATTTCGTCATGTGTGGGGCTGTTATTGGTATGAGCTAATAGTTCTTGAAAATGATCCAGAGTTATGTTTTGGGAATTTTTCTGAACCATGTCAACAAACTTTTTTGAATCGTTGTAAACGTTGGATCTTTGGACGACATCGAGAAGTTGTCCCTGACAATATACGGGATTATCACAGTCTAATACTTTGGCCTTTGCATGATGACAGCAAACAATGGCCAGTAGAATATATATGGGTTGTTTCATTTAAAGCTTTAATTTACCTAAAATTAAAATGTTTTATTTAATAATAAGCTCTTGATTTTTAGAAGATACATCATTTAAAAAATATTTAAAAGAAGTTGTGACTGTAATAACGTTAACTATAGTCAGGGAACAGAGAGTCGAAAAGACGTTTCTAAAACATTGGACTGTGCACTCGAAGATATACTTTTTCAAAAATATGTACCATTTGCGAAATGACCCTGCAGATGCAAATTCGAAGAGTTTTGTTAATTTAGCAATTGCAAAAAGGAATAAAAAAATATTGTTCGATTATTTTGATTTATCGTGAAATAGTTATTTTCCTAACAATTGCGGAAAGTGTTACTTTCCCGCACGCGACTGCAGTTGGCCCGAACGACGCGAAGCGGAGTTCGGGCAAGCGGTCAAGTGCGGGAAAGACTTTTTACGTATTAGTTAGGAACATTATTTTTTCTACGACCGTATATACAAAAAAGTAGGAAAAATTATTTTTGGAAAATTATTTTATTTCAACATATACAAATCTTTAAATAAAAACAACTAGTTATTAGGGATATTAATGTTAAATACACAATTTGTAGCATTTTGTAAATTATGTAAAATTGCCGGTACAGAGGAATTAGTTGGTGTTAATTGGCTGTTAATAGTCGTAACGCTCGTAGATTGAAAAGATGACGTGGACGGGAGTGACATCGGTTGCAGGTCGCATGAAAGTGAAAATGACGGTGGCAGCAAAGGTTGCAAGTCATTTCTATTTGAAAGAATTTTATTCGAAATGTTTTTCTTCTGTGTTTCGGAGTCCTCCAAATAGCCTTCAGCGATAGTAGTGGACTTCCAGCCACCGAGACGTTTTATATTGGTTATCGCTTCACCTGAGTCTGCTAGGAATGTTGCTGAAGAACGTTTAAAACTGTGTCCTGTATATCGTTCAGGATTAGGTAGATGCAAATATGCAGCAATCTCTGTTGGCATCTTACCAAAGGTGTTTACGCCAACGCACTGAATTGATCATTTTCCCTTCTTATAATTAATAAAAAAGCGGCGATGCGGAGTGGTAGGTGGTCGTAAACCTGCGTACTTTCTGTACAGCTTCAGAAAGTTTCCATTATTTATTTCTTCACATAAAACAAATGATCTTGAAGAATGATTTTTGGAATCGGAAATTTTCACAACTATCAGATTGCCTTTATCTTGTATATCATCGAGAGTGATATTTACAAGCTCCGCTCTGCGGAGAGCACCAGCTAAAGCAAAAATGGTACTCACTTTAATCATAAGGTGTACCTCATCAGGGGCTAACATAAACCTGGATATATCTTCTTTGGTAAAAACCTGCGCCTTCTGTGCTCGAAAACCAATATTTTTTTGTTTTAGAAATGACGTTAACTTATGGAACTGGTTTATATCCAAATTTTGTTTTATTTTTACTAAACTTTTCACCATCGAATAGCGAGACCATAAAGTATTAGATTTCAAAAACTTACTTAGGTGCGAAAAATACGCCAGAAACACCTCTTCTTTGTAGGTTTTTACCCCTTCCTGTTTACACCATGTGACAAAATGGTCGTATTGTTTTTCATATCTTCCTCGTGATTTGGCAGGTAACACCTCCAAATATGCTTCATTTGCAGCTTTTGAAATGGCTTCGGGCAGCTCTTCATCCGATGAATCCATTATTTCTTTAATTTATTTTAATTCAGTTGACGCTTCAACAAACAACTTTGACGTTTTTGTAACAAAAACACGCCTTGGTTACAATATAGCAACCATATCAAGCCATACATGTCACAGCCTAGTCTGACTTTTAAAAATATACAGAAGGTATATAAAAATATCTCTATTATTTTTCCAAAAAATTAAAATTATAACAAAAAGCAAGAAAAAAAGTAAATTTTATTAAATGGAATAGTTGGAAAATACTAAATTACCTATTGTAACAATAGTTATAACATCCGAGGTAAAAAAACTATACAATAGGTAAGGCCAAATATTCATAATTTTACTTTCCCGCACTAGTGCGGGAAAGTGATTTTTTCCCGCGATAGTGCGGGAAAGTGACACTTTCAAAACTAAAATGCATGCGGGAAAGTGGGTAAAAATACACGGTCGTAGAAAATAGTATATTACATTACGAGTGTGGAAAGTGACATTTTTCACACGAGTGGGAAATATTGTCGCACGAGGCGTAAGCCGAGTGCGACTATCACACGAGTGTGGAAAATCACTTTTCACACAAGTGATGTACAATATTTTTCCTACGACCACAAAATAATTTCATCAAAAAATGTAAAACCAGATTATTATAATAATTAAAATGTATTTAAAAAAATAATCAACAATAATCGTATTTATTAAATTTTCATAATTTCTAAACAAATAAAAAAAAATAAAAAAAAAAATAAAAAAAAAATTCTGGCACAGCCAGGATTCGATCGCGGTCGTTGGACGGTCTCAAATTGCAAAGTTGATGCTCTAACCAACTGAGCTAACAGGCCTTACGGTAATTGATTGATCTAATCGCTTATGTGTTTAACCAGAATAAAAAGCAAATATATCTTAGTTATTTTAAAATTATTTTAAAAATAATTGTTAAAGATAAATATCTAGGATCTAATTTACAATAATTTAACAATCATATCGATTTTAGTATTAATATGGACATTACATAGATCAAAATAGAAATTATGTGTTTGACATTTTCTGACAGCTACTGCGGAAAGTAGCATATTCTCACTTGGGTGGAAAGTAAATTCTTATTCATACGCGTGTGATATAGGGCACTTTCCATAGGTCTATATAGTGTGATATGTGTCACTTTCCTAAGTGGTCGTAGGAAAAAACAATTTTTTGTGTTTAACTCGCGATTGTGACGCCGTTTTTCAATATTTTTTCAAAATTCATACATTATTCGAAAAATAAATCATTCCTTGATTTCAAGGCAATGTAAAAAAAATATTGGATATACAGGGTGGACCGGATTTAATTTGCGTATAAAGAGATCTCGTAAACCGTAAGATATACATTATCGGTTAAATGGCGAAAAAGTTTCGTATTTTGACGAATCATACAATGGGCCATAGAAGTTTCAGATTTTCTGACTGTTTCCGGAGATATTCGATAAATTTCGTTTTTTAAGCCGTGCGTTGTTATTATAAAGGAAAATAAAAAAATATATAGGAAGTTTTTGTTATAAATCAAGTTCACTATAATCTGCCATGTAAAAATTTTTATTACGACGTTTTGTATTTGCAGGGCCACCTTCGACTTATTTTTTTAAATACGGACCTGGATTTTTAACTGTAATTTTTTATAGCTTTTGTATAGCTAAATACAACGATATGTTACACTTTACCATTTTACTACGTTTCATTTATGAAAATATCATTAGCTATGTAGTTTCTGATGATACCGTTTCTTACTTGATTAAAACAAGATAGCTAATTAAATAATAACTAAAAAAAAAAAAATGTGAAATTTAAAATAATATTTGAAACATAATACAAGAATTGTTTAATTACAAAATGGGTTACAATTTTTTATTAAACATGATTAAGTACAACCAGCAAACAAGACTAATGAAGAACGATTTATAGTTGTATACATTCTACAAATAAAAAGGAAAAGTGGACGATTACAAACAGTTTAAAAATTTTTAAATTAATAAAACCCCATCTTTCTCTTCCATCGTGTATTCGAAATAATTTTCTAAAATTTTTAAACTGTTTGCAATCGTCCCATTGTGTATTTTTTTAAAAAAATATTATATTTTGACTGCACCTGAAGATGGAAAAAAATTAATTTCCCAAACATATGCAGTGCTAAACAATGACCGATTAAACCAAGGAAATTTTAATTTATATACAATTCTACTACAGTCAGGAAATTATCCTGATTTAAACAAACTTAATTTAAGAAATGAATGTGACGTATTTAAAGTGTGTAGGTAGTTTTATTAATATTAATAAAACTCAGTAAAAGTAGTCTTAGCGCTTTCAGCCGATTAGGCCATCATCAGAGACTCTACAAAGATAAAAAAACGGAGCTATAACAATAGTCAAATCGAGATATTCCTAAACATTGAACAAGAAATAAAAAAACACAACAACTTACTTGTCAGTAAATATAGAAGGAACATGAAAATTAATTATTTAAAATTTATATATTAGATTCAAAGGGCTGCCACAATACGGTCCCTGGTTCTCAACCATAACTTGAGGCTTGAAACGAAGCAAAACCAATCCTAACAGGTGGTTGAAAATTGAAAAGAAACGTGGGGGCTCATCCCAACACGTGTAAATAAACTGTCTCAACCTTTCCACGGAAGAGAGAAGGAAAAAACTGAACTTCGGCTTGAAGTCAGCTGCCCTTTCAAAATAGCTACCGTGAGGCGGAGGCAAGTTGGGGCATAGGTAATCGTAAGAAGTAGAATGCAATAATAATGACGAAAAGGTAACCATCTTGACTTTAACAGTGCCAAAAAAGAACTGAGTGACAATTGACAGTTGACAATGAAGTTGTCAAAACAATTGCCAACTTGAGAAAAACAAATAAATTTCATGAAAATTGATCAAAGTTAATATTTAAAAGATAAAAGTGGGTTGGAACCACTGAAGTAGCAAGCACAAGTTATGGAGGGAATTTTAAATTTTAAATTATTTTTAAAAAATTAACCAAACGTTACAATAAATAAGTAGAATTATAAAATATACATTGAGTGAAGGTAAAAAATATTTTGATATAAAATTATTGAAATTAAGAAGGTGCCTGACTAGCACAACAGAATTGAGCCTGCCGACCCCAGGGAAACCGAAGTCGCAGGCAGACCAACTTTTCCAACTAAAAGAGGAGGAAAAACCGTCCTGACCACGAAATCAGATATCACCGGAGAAGACAAGATCAACTCTGCTGTAAGAAGATTCAAGGAGAAGCTAGCTAGGTAACTTCAGACCAACCGTTGCCAATACTCTTAAAGAGAGGAGGCACTTTGCTATTGAGATGGATTTGCGTGTTAACACAGGTGACATTAGTTTTATTAAACTCTCGGTGTATCTCAAGATCTTCGAGCAGATTTAATTTAAAGTTACAATTGAAAATATTATGAAGGACAGTGACATTCTCAGAAGGAGTGAAATTGTGATTATTGAATTTAATATGATGTCCAAAAGTGGACTTATCAGGATATCTAATGTGTTCACTGGCTCTTAAATTGAGTCTTCTCTCGGTTTTCCCTATATAAGTAGTATTGCAATCGTTACAGTTTAATCTATAGATACCACTTTTGAGTAACAACTCGATTTCATCCTTAGTGTGTGATAGTTGGCTTTTAATTGAATTAACATTTTTAAAAGATATTTTAATATTGTTGCAATCTTTAAAAACTGCAGCGATATCATTGGAAATTTTCCCGAGATAAGGTAGTGAGAAGTATTTAAAATTAGCAGGAGAATCATTAGTAGGATTAAAAGCAAGCAGAGACCTTTTCTTAAGTTTGACCTTATTAATAACCATGTCAATAATAGAAGGATAGTAGTTGTTATTAAAGGCTAGTTGTTTTAAAACGTTGATTTCTTTATTAAAATTATGATTAGATAAAGGTATATTGAGGAGACGGTGAACATAACAGTATATGGCTGATAACTTGTGTTGATAAGAGTGATTAGAGTGAAAATTAATTAGATGATCAGTTTGAGTGGGTTTCCTGTAGATATCAAATTCGAGCTTATTATCCACACGACTAATAGAAAGGTCTAGGAAATTAAGTGATTTGTTGACTTCAAGCTCGACTGTGAATTTGATTTTAGGATGGATATTGTTGATAAAAATTAAGAAGTCATCAATCTCAGAGACGTTACAGTTCATGATAGCAAAAATGAAAGCGCTAAGACTACTTTTACTGAGTTTTATTAATATTAATAAAACTACCTACACACTTTAAATACGTCACATTCATTTCTTATTACCCAGTGTGTACACACCACTCAACCTCTTCAAACTTAATTTAAGTTTAAAGAACACCAACCCTAGCAATAACAACCTATTATACAATCCAGCCCTGCTTTTAAACAACTACAATTTCTAGCACATTTCTGAAGTTTGCATTTGCAGCACACATTTTCGAATTGTACATCGGGACGAATACTTATTGTGATCAATTTAGGAACGAGTAAATTATTTTCTTTTAAATCCCAGCCAAAATCAACAGGGTTGGGAATTTTTGGGTTTAATAAAATAGCGCTCTTCCAGACAATTAATTGATACGCAGCTCTTAATATATGCTGATGAAATGCATCCTCGGTAGGTGGCAAATTCCTTATAATAGATTTACAGGTATGGAATAGATGAGCGCGCAATTTATTTAAATCACCTGTAATTAGTAGCCTAGCATTAAAAATGTTGAAAATATATCTAGCCGCATTTTCGAAATCAATTAAATTCTGTTCAGCATTTTCAGGATAACTTACAAGTGCTTTTAATTCTATGTCGTGAAACTCAAACATTTAATGCGTTAGTTTTACCTTTTCTAAATATAAAGCTTATTGTATCACAACCAGTTAAAATGTAAACACTCAAAAGTAAACTACCCAAATTCATTTGAGCATTTAAATACTATCCGTAAATAATTCTTTTATGATGTGGTGCACTGGTATACTGCCGTCCAACGGAAAAACACCGTATGTTATGATTTCCTAAGTTGAGAAAACAACGTTTAAAAATTTGACTACATTGACATTGTACTATACCACAGATAATTTTAACATAAAGCATAATTTTTTACAAATTTTACGTGGAATACACGACTAATATAAAATATTAGTTAACTGGTCACTAATTTTTATAAAATGTATATCAGTTTTTTTTTAAATATTTTTTTTCTGAACATACTTACATATTTATTAGCAAAAATGTTTTCGTTCCTAAGCATAACTACCGTAAGTTACAAATAATAGACTTACGATAATCCGATATAAAAAATGAAGTTAAAATCTCAGCCATAAACACCGTATGTTCTAACATACGGTGTTTTTCATTTGAAGAGCCAGATGTATTAAAAAAAAAGTTAAATTAAACACCGTAAGTTTATTGGGGTTATTTTTTTTATTGTACTTATTTCACTAATTGCACAAAATATTGCATTATAAATATTAAAAACAAAAAGGAGCAAAGAAACAAATTTTATTAATAACGTCGCAACTGGCCGTTTATTCATCTTCAACCATGCTAATTAGATTTTAAAAATTGCTTACAGGAAGATTTTGCCACAATGATATTTTATGTTTCGGAATTATGGAGGACAAGTTGGTGAGAATTTCATTTTTACTCTAGGCAGAAACTCCACGATCAGTGCTATGATTTTCAGGATCTTTTAAAGTAGTATTTTTTTTTGAGAGCATATTTAATTCTTGATAATCATCATCTTCAAAAGACGTCTTAAAATACTGACATTTGGAGCCTCTTCTTGCTTCCAAAACTGCGATATCTTTTAAAAGAGGTCGATTTTGATTAAGCTTTTGTAGTTGATAGTTGGTTGTCAGGATAGGCCAATGCTTAAAATCAGAAAAATTCATTTCTTTGACATAGCTGCTTTTTGTACTGTTTTGTACAGCATCTGAAAAATCTTGGAAATCGTAAATCTTGGGGTTTTCTTTCATACTCTTTTTAACTAAATGGTGAAAACTGTCAGCTGACATAAATGTGTGCCCTGGTTCAAAATATTTATTTATAAGTTTTTCGGCAGCAATGTGATCAGAATTGATTATATAAATTAAATAACTCAAAAAGCACCAGTTTTTATTTTGAGAGCTGTAGTTATCAGCCCACAAACAGACATATTTTTTATCTCTGGCATAACTTTTCAAAAAAACATTATACGCACTTATTATGTCTTCTTTTTTCCGGCCTGATATGCATTCATGCCAAAGAATAGCTACAGCTTTATTTTTTTGTGTAAGGGAGCCCAAGGGAACAAACGACTGATTAAAAACAATTATTCTAGGAGTAAAGATGACTTGTTTAAACATATCGATTATTCGTAACATTATTACCTTTTGCATGTCAGTAGAATAATATAGTGACTCATCATCGTCAATTTTCTTTTTGTCACTTCTATATTCTTTTCTGGACATTTCAGCCTTTTTTATATGCTCCAGCCACTGCAAGCATTTGTCACAATCAGTATTCTGGTCCGCATTCTGTTTAGTATGACCATTTCCGTGCAACAAAAACGCCTCACATTTTTCGCATTCTTCATGCCCCAATTTTGTAAATGAGATATTCATATCTTTAATTACTCTTCTGTATAATTCATAAGAAATTTGTAGTTCTGGATGACATTCCTTAAAATTTGAAAACATCTTAATTACCGTGACGTCACTTGGTAGGTACAATTTATTAGGTGCATGTTCACGCCTAAAATGTGATACACAAGGATATAATTTTTTAATGTGAGTTTGAATTATGTCTCTGTCCACCCTCTTTTTTATATAAGACCCACTTCCGTCCTTAGTGGGTGGACTGCTAATATTTTGTAATATGGAATCGTTGTTTCCTGCATATCCCAGAGTCGTCAAAAAGAAGATTTTGCAAACTTCCAATCGTTCACCATCTTCTTTTTTAAGAAAATATCTCTTTGATGAATGTTTTCTAGAGTCATTTGTGTAGCCTGGACGTCTAGTTTTTACAGTGGACACGTCTATAAAATGACTTAAAAAACTTTTTGATCTGTAAAAGATTTTTTCCAGTACTTTATATTAACTTCTAAGCGCCGAGCCTCTCCAATTTGGACTGAACACCGTTTTGTACACTTACATGGGGGCTTGATTTCGTGTTTTTTTACTCTATTTTCAAACAAAAATCTCTTCCTCTCCTTTTTTGATGTCACATACTTTTTTCGTTTTCTAACTTCTCCATTTTTTGTTAATGATGGGTCTATATCCAAAAGGTTTTCTAAAAAAAATAATACAAAATTAAAGTTATTTTGTCTCAATTAATCGACTTCCCGAATTACCTGCGGTAATGTCTTTAGCAACTTCGTTTTGCTCCTTCTTTATGTTGTTAAAATTTTGGTCACCAAGAATCTCTATAATATACAAAAGTAAAAAAAAGATCAAAGAATAAGTAAAAGACCAAACATACGTTCTTCTGGTGCCTTGATATTTACATCTTGTGAGTTTTTTATAAGATTTTCATCCTCCAAAAATTCTAAAATATCAAAAATAAGTTAACATACTTAGAACTTAAGTTGAACTCTCTGTCATTTAGTAAAACACAAAAATACCTTCTTGTACATCCATGACATTGTCGTCTTGTGACTTGTTGCTAGAAGTATCTTTTTGTATAGCATTTTCGTCTTGTGACTTAATACTGACCTCTTCATTAGTTTTATCTCCCAAAAACGCTGAAATATAAAAAAAATTGTTAAAAAGTCAAAACTAAGTTATACTCTCTAATATATTTAGTAAAAACATTCATTTAAATATTTTATTAAATATCTCTATCAAATATTAAATCTTACCCTCATTAATGCTTTTTAAAAAATCACCAACATGTAATATTTGACATAATTCACTTGAACTGATGTCGACAGAATTTTCATCAATAAAACTCTGTGATATTAACGGCTCCATGTTTTCATCTACCAACAAGATGTCACTGATCCGGAAGGTATCGTTTTCAGTCTTACTACTGTTTCGAGAATTTTCCTCTAAATCGCTTTAAGAACTATTTAAGGCCTGGAGGACCATTCGTTTAGATCTCGACCCCATTTTCGTTTGTAAATTATAAAAATACCACAAAAACAAAACAATACATGCGTACTTGCCGACTACTTAAACGCAACTGAGGACTGAGGAGCTGATTTCGCTCTAATAACTAGCCAAGAACACCGTACGTTAAAACATATACGATAAAATATGCAACTGAGGAGCTGATTTCGCTCTCGTAACTAGCCAAGAACACCGTACGTTAAAACATACGATACAATATGTAAGTCTGGTACAAAGTGGTAGTGGTTACTAGCCATAAATAACGTATGTTACGAAATTTATTAAACAAACGGCTCTTTTGCTTTGTAATTTTGAAATTACACAGGCACATACGTGATATATTGACACTTACGACTTTTATTCTATGTAATATGGAGATTTTTTCTTAACACGTACAAATCCTCTAATTTTATTTAATTATCTAAAAAAAGATTTTTCAAAAAAAAAAAAATATTTTTATGCAAAAATAGATAATGTTTATCATTAAAAATTCAAAAAACATAAAATCTCATTTTTAAAAAAATCAACATACGGTGTTTTTCTGTTGGACGGCAGTATATATGTGTCAAATTTTTGAAACCATATTTCCTGGATCTGGATAGATAACCTAGAAATAGAGCGACAAAACAAATATGTCGGTATCAGTGGCCTCTATGATTATTTAACGGTACTGTAGGTTTGACAAGTATTTGATAATGGCAGATATCCTAGTGTCGGCCTCATTGTGGTGAGAAAAGTGCAGTTTGGTAGTATTTTAGTGGTTTCGGAAGAAGATAGAGTAGTAATGCTGCAATTTTCTGCCATTCCAGCGGTAATTATGGAAATATTCTTGGGAAGGTGGCGGTTATATGCTTTATATAGTTTTCATCGGCTTATTCTCAAACTCATTCTCAACATAGTACATATTTTTTAGAAAGTATATCTTCGAGTGCACAGAACATGGTCAAAGGACCCCGCAATAATCTTATGGAAATTGAGTTTCTGTCAAATTGTCTGAATTTTTGATATGTTGTAGATTTTGTCATCCTGAACAAAAGGCTCCATGTGCACAAAGTGCCAAAATGAATATTTTGGCAGCTACGGAGCTGCCAAAGCTCCCCTGACCCGTTGCAAAACTATTTATTTTCAATACTATTTACAGATGTCAAAAACATATTTTAATTATTGTAATATGTAGGGTAATGTTTTTCAGGTCACTGGATTCAACACTCATGTCAGATTGGACAAATTGACCGTTGTCAGCTGTCAATACACTGTCAACGAAGTAAATATTCTCTGTTGACATTGAGAGTTTGGGCTTTTGAGGGAACTGAATTCAATTCTAATCTCAGATTGGAAATATTGACAGTTGACAGCTGTCAATTCACTGTCAACGAAGAATAGAGAAGTAAATATTCTCTGTTGACATTGAGAGTTTGGGTTCTTGAGGTCGCTGAATTTAATTTTCATGCCAGATTGGCAAAATTGACAGTTGACAGCTGTCAATTGACTTTCAACGATGAATATAAAAGTAAATATCCTCTTTTCACATTGAGAGTTTGGGTTTTTGAGTTCGCTGAATTCAATTCTGATGTCAGATTGGACAAATTGACCATTGACAGCTGTCAATTCACTGTCAACGAGGAATATAAAAGTAAACATCCTCTTTTCACATTGAGAGTTTCGGTTTTTGAGGTCGCTGAATTCAATTCTCATGTCAGATTGGAAAAATTGACAGTTTGACAGCTGTCAATTCACTGTCAACAAAGAATAGAGAAGTAAATATTCTCTGTTGACATTGAGTTGACAGTCAATTGACAGCTGTTAACTGTCAATTTTGCCAATCTGGCATGAGAATTGAATTCAGCGACCTCAAGAACCCAAACTTTCAATGTCAACAGAGAATATTTACTTCTCTATTCTTCGTTATCAGTGAATTGACAGCTGTCCATTGTTAATTTTTCCAATCTGAGATTAGCATTGAATTCAGCTTCCTCAAAAGTCCAAACTTTCAATGTCAACAGAGAATATTTACTTTTCTATTCTTCGTTGACAGTGTATTGACAGCTGTCAACGGTCAATTTGTCCAATCTGACATGAGGGTTGAATCTAGTGACCTCAAAAATATTACCCTATATAATAGAATAATTAAAATATGTTTTCGACATCTGTAAATAGTATTGAAAATGAATAGTTTTGGCAACGGTTCAGGGGAGCTTTGGCAGCCCCGTAGCTGCCAAAATATTCATTTTGGCACTTTGTGCCCATGGAGGCTTTTGTTCAGGATGACAAAATCTCAAAATTCAGACAATTTGACAAAAACCCAATTTCCATAAGATTATGGCGGGGTCCTTTCGGGGTGCTGATTTCTGACTACTAAGGATGTCGGGTACACTGCTGGCAATTTAAAAGCTGTATACCTCCCGTTTTTTGTTTTTAAAATGTATTCTCTATATTCTTGACTAAAGCAACAAAAATATAATAATTTGTGATTTTTTTTAAGTAAATATAGTATGTAACTCTATATTATATAATTTTAAATATTGGTTAAGAAAGATTGAGAGTACTGGAAACTAAATTTGCACTTGGTATATCTTTCATTCTTGCTATGTTATAATTATTTTTGTACAAATAACGTACAAGAATATAAGAATCATTGTTTTTGTGAAACATGAATACAAAAAGCACGTTGCAGCCCCCTATATTGCTCTATTGCAAGAAAAACTTAATACTTTCAATCACCGTTTGCCAACTACCTTTTTTCTCGGGAATTTGCCCATTGTGCCAGCGAACGGATTAATAAACGAAAATATTTCTGAGAAACCCTATATAACTTTTTCAATCAAAATTTAATATACTGCCGATATACCTTTTTATATGCCTTGTAACCTACCGCACCCAGGTACCTTAATAATTTATTAATTCCATTTAATAAATATAATATTGAATTTTTATTAAATTCAAAATCATTCATCTAACGAAAATCTCCCAGATAATTAAATATTATTTACGACACCTAATAAATAATATCTATTACCACATTCTTAAAAGGTCCAAATTTCGTGCACGTGTCTGGAAACCTAGACCATAAAACATATTTCTTTACACGAAGTAATTATCATTAAAACACTTGACTCGCTTATTTTTATAGTTTCGATGTTAAAACCGATTTCGACAATATTTCGATACACGAAGCTTTCAAAGCCAGTAATAATTCAGCCACTGGGAACTAACACACAAAGATGTTATAAAAAGCCATTAAACTTAGTATAAGAAGTCTGACCCAAATGAGCTCGTATTCATTCATTTTTTATTATTTGATGTGCAAGCATTCATTTAGTATTGTGTATCCTGTTATATTTCAAGTTCAGTAGTCAGTACCTTCCCTAAAACGTTCTTCCTAAATAAATTATATTCTACAATATATCCTATTCCCGAACGCTGTCAACGTCCCATGTCTATTTCCAGACGCTTGCCGTCCCTAAATATTTCTTTCATAATATCCTTGTCGACATCTTTCGTCACGTCCCGTCCACCTAAATAATTTTACCGTATATCTGTCCCAATGCAGTACCGTATTAAATACCTTTCTTTTCACCACAACGCTAGGCGCCTCGACGCGAGACGATGATACCAACGGTGTGACGTACCTAAATCGACGCCGTCACCACGTTAGATGAAATTCGTATATAATATTTTCAATGGTGAGTCAAAATATTTATGTAACTTTCTTTGAGATACCACCGGGGTTTCGTTTAAGCGGCGCTTGACATTTTCTGTAAAATATTATCAATAAACCACATATACTTCAGGTTATACACCCCTAAATACAGTACGATGGGTGAAATTTTGAGTATTTTAATAGAAATTATAAAAATAAATATTAGGAAATATACAGGGTTGTATTAAGTTATTTCAATAGAAAATATAATAATCAATATTAAAAATATACAGGGTTGTATTAAACCATTTCAATAGAAATTATAAAAATATAAATATAAAATTGTACAAACCAAGATGGTAAAATTTAACAGTAAGTTAACCAACTGGTGAATACACTGTTCGTTAGCTCTAGGGGGGACACCTATATGCTAAGCAACCAGTTCTACTAGGTTTAGAACAAAGTACATGTGAAATCAACATAGTTAAGTAACCAACTGGCGAATTGGCGCTGTCCGTTACTTCCGTTGGTCATCACCTCTATTCTCGTCGAAATATTTATTTACCTAAGAGGGCGCAACCTGTGTATATCTAAAATAGAATCATTTCAACATCAACACAGTAGTTAACCAACTGGCGAATTGCCGCTGTTCGTTAACTTCGTTAGGCATCAACCTAAATAAAATATATATTGATAGAAAATGAATATGGTTTCCGTTTGAACGGAACTCAAGTGAGATCTCAGTAAATAGTACCAATTGTAATATACTTCGCTAATTATTGCATCACATTTGAAGTATGAAAAATAAAAGAGTTTAAATATAAATTTTTCTGGTTTTATTTATCAATTTGCACCAAACTTTGTATCTAATTCTGGTTTATCGTAATTAACATTATTACAACGTGATATTAAATTAACTAGACGATTATTTCTACTACTAGAGGAAAAAGGCCAATTACAGTAAGTATAGAATTTAAAGTAAAACCTTTCAGGTAAATAATAACATCACAGAGGGTAAAATAACAAACAAATAGGGGGTACCGGGGGTGGGCCGTTACAGCCCTATTTATATTATAGAAACTTATTTTGCAAAGTACGCCTATGGAATGTGACGTTTTTTACAGCACTACTCTTTTATTCAGACTATATCTGGCCAATCCGCGCTCTTTGTTACTGGAATTCAGTTTTTCGTTAAATGTGTAGGTATTTACTTCTTTAGTCTTTAATTTTAACCAATATTTCCTAAAATATATCTTTAATTTTGAATATTTACCAAAATATAGATATAATAACTCCTATCTGAAAACTAAAAACCTTTTCCTATTAGAATGTAATATTTGTTGACATACCTTCACGCGGCGATATCCTGTATTTTATTAATTATTGAGAATGGCTATATCTTAGCTAATAATCATAACCTTCTTTTATTCCATTTTCAGTTCCGCCTTTAATATTGTTAATATGTAAACACTTGGTTTTTAGGCCCAAAAAAGCTACTGTATTTTTTTCTTTCTTTAATTTATTTTTCTGAACCTCTCTACACTAACCGAAATCGTCTATTCAACAAAAAAATATTAAAAAGAACCTTGAATTTGGCAATAGTAAACAACATAGTAGATAACAGTATATTTACAATTATACTAGAAACAATTGATTGTTTAATCTAATACCAAAATAAATACGTTAAGTAAGTAGGTAGGTACTTCAAATTAAGTAGATATGTAATTATTTTTTTCAAAATTTTGTATTCTTAATTGTAAACATATTAATTAGATATTGGAGTAATATTTATTTATATTAATTTTAGTATTTTATTTCTTTCGCAACTTCTATAATACAATATAGTGGTTTATGTTATAAGGACTAAAAGAACGAATCAGAAAATACACTCTTCGTCCGTGTTTCATACATTTTTTTATTTAAATGTGCTTATAGGCATTAAAAAAAAATGTAGAAAAATAAATCCGAAATGATATTATAAGAATAAGAATAGCTATGTTTATTCTTGACAACAATTGAACAATTGCGGTCATGTCACTGTGCTTGTCTGTCAAATCGATTTAAATATAGTTCACAAGTAAACTTATTTTCTTTAACACTTCAAGCAGGTACTGCAATGATACCCCTTACCAAACCCCTTAAAAATTAAATCTCGAAAGAACCATGAATCACACAGATCAATCTTACCATATCTAGTGTACAATATAACATCAAAACTCAAGCAGTTAATAAAAAAATGGAATCATTCCACAACAACCTTATGTGATTTAGTATACCGAATAAAATTTGTTTTCCTTCCACTTTCCCAACTCCTAAATTATTGTTTACACCAAATAATTCATTTGTTACACACTATATGTTAATAGGAGGGAAAATAAATAAAAAATCCTCAGAACCAATACATACTGAAGTGTCGAAACAAAACGTCAAAGAAACCTAGCAAAAATTCAATAAAACAATTATCCTTATCATTGATAATTTTATCGCAATATTGGAAAATCCTTTGAGAAGTAGTAATCCTTTTGATAAAGCTTTTAAATTTACGAATTTAGATTACGACAATTTAATCAAGATAAGCATAGTGATATAAATGTTCCCTCGACATCTAAATCTCATAGTGATACAAATTTATCATCGACATCGACTAGCAAAAAAATCACAATACAAAAAAATGGGAAAAAAAGAAGTTGTCTTGCAGACAACATACAAGAACTCGAAGATCTCCATTTAGTTTTTTAATTTTTTTTAACCGACCAAATTTTTACTTATATACCTGAACAGTCAAACTTTTTTGGTGTACAAAGTAGGCCTGAAAAATCGCCCAATATATCCAAAGAAGAACCTCGCTTTTTTGCGATTTTTGCATATACATGTCAATTATTCAACTCCCTTTAACCAGGTCCTACTGGAACCAATCGTTAGATAATCCCTGCATCTCACGTGCTATGACCTACAATAGATTTGAAAAATCAAACAATTTATTCACTTCAATGACAACACACGCCAGGTTCCTCAAGAGCAGCCAGGTTATGATAAGCTTTTCAAGATACGTCCATTGCTAAACAAATTCGTGAACGTTTCTTACTTGTTCCTAAAGAGAAGCATATGGCCGTGGATGAACATATTATTCCGACAAAACAGCTTGATCAAGTCTCAAACAATATAATCCCAAGAAACCTCATAAATGGGGATACAAGATTTTTGTTCTAAGTGGGGTGTCTGAATTTTCTTACGATTTTAACCTTTATTGTGGAGCTACTACTCTTGAAAAAAATCAACCAGATCTAGGAGCAAGCAGCAATGTTGTTGTTAAACTTTCACAATCAGTTTCAAGAAATCTAAACTACAAATTATTTATGAGCGTTCCTCTACAAATATACCTCACCAAAAATGGTATTTTTCCTTTGGGAAAAGTAATAGGAAACGTGTGCATAATTTCAAATTCCCTAAGGAAGCAGCTATAAAAAAAGGTAAAGGAACAGTTATTGAAGCAGTGGCCAATGTAGATGGTGTGTTGTTTCATGCTTTGGTAATAAAATTGTGAACACCATGTGAACATATGTTGAGAGTATTGATGGTAAACAGATTCTGCAGGAAATCTAGGACACATAGAAATCACTCGCCATCAATATGTTGCGGTATATATTGCTTATATGGGGGGTAGATCTTTTCGATTCTTCTATGTTAGGATACCACCCAACCCAAATTCGGTCCAAAAAGTTGGACATGAAGGCATTTTACTATTTCCTGGATATGATATTCGTTAATAGCTGAATACTGTGGAGGTAAACCCTAAAAAATAATGATTTATACCTACCACTTTTAGAATTCAAACTTGGTATCGCAGAAGTTTTGACCAGAGCTTATAGTTTAGAAAGAAAACGGGGAAGACCAAGTACCGGCTTACAACCTCAACTAGATCTCAAAAAAAAAAAGAAATATCCTTTTTCGCAGATTCCAGCCCAGGAAGTAAGAATGGACAACTTCAATCATTTGCCAAGTAAAGAACGACAGAAGTGCAAATATCCAGATTGTAAGGGAAAATCCTAGATATTATGTGGCAAATGTTCAGTATTTGTATGTCTAAATAAGGATCGAAATTGTTTTAGCAAATTCCACACGGAATAGGGCAAGATTTACACTCTTTTGTTGAGATAAAATCTATTTTTTTTAAATAAATCTGAATTTATACTTATTACTTTTGTGTTATTTCCAAAATTTGTACCAAATTTGGCACATGTCAAAAATTAACATTATTACTGTTATCTCATTTTGTGCCAAAATGGCATAAGTCAAAGTTTGACATTTATTTCCTTTAAATATCGAAAATATTTTTTTCTCTATTTTTTCATCCTAATCAATCATTCTAACGCAAATAATTTTTTGACAAAAAAATAAAAAATCATGCAGTAAGGGGTTAATATATCATGAATAATAATTATTAATTAAGGATCACTTACCAATATATACACAAATATAATTCTTAGGTACTAATAATCGATTAATATTAACTGAACTGTGTTCTATTTGCATTTAATTTTTATCTATATAACTACAATAACTGTAATATTATAAAATAGGCTAGTAAAGCAATTCAGATAATAAATTGCTTATCTTTTTTTATTTTTAAATTGATTATCATACCTACATTTTAGTGTAAAAATACGCCTTGTTTACTGATAACTGATTTTGTTAAATATTACATACGAAGTAGTCAGTTATCATCAAACAACCTTTAGTGGAAACATTGATGTCTCAATAAGTTATTGATATGGCATTTGTTTAACATTTTTTTAAAGATATAACACCTAAATTATTTAAAACAGTAACGAAATTAGGATATGTGAAAATTTTATAGATAAGTACCTATGTGCAAATATTTTCTTCTATTTAATTTGGAATTTTTTCTTTGACGAAACAGGCCATTTTATCAAAAAATTATTCCCTTTGCAAGTGAAAAAAGTATTGTTTTTCGAGCGTAAAATTAGGGTCACCTTGTAATTTGCATTTATTTTATTTTTCTGGATATTTTTCACTCTTAACATAGTTTATAACCTTATGCGAAGATCTTTCGTGATTGCTTAAACAAAAAAACAGTTTTTGTTATTTTGTTTTAAGTTTGTTGAAAATAATGAAAATAAAAAACTTAATTTGATATGCTTTTAGTACGAAAGAAATTAAACGAAATTCAGTTCCCTCCTCTGACGAGACATGCTTTGAATCAGATTTTGGATCACATCCAGCGGGATATTGTCCCATTCCTGCACCAGTGTGTCGCGAAGCTCTCTGGAATCTCTGTAAGATGGCACATGGCTCCGTAAACGTCTCCACATCTTATCTTAGACCACGTTCGATTAGATTTTAATCTCTTGTTAGCTGCAAAAGATTTTGCCTTTTTGCGGCTATTGTGGGTTTTACCTTTTATCTCAGGGAAGAAAAGGCTTGGTAAGTATATAATAATAAATGAAGAACTTTATTCGGATTGATTAGGTTTTATTTCTAGCTGGTATGCAACTCAAAAGAATTCGTAGATGTTATACTAATTAATACTAACAGTATAAATCATTGGTTACCTTATTATGTTCTACTATAAACATCTATCTTCCGATATATTATAAGAGATGAGAAATGAGATAGATTACTACTACTAGTGTCAACCCTTGTGGCTCACAGCTAATATTAATTAAATTAACCCATTTTTTTCCATTGTTCCATTATTGGAACAGTGTTGTGTATTCCCAGTGTTCCAATATTGGAACAAACCATGTGTTACTCCCTCCAGTTTAAATATGCTCGCGTGGCCGTTAGTTTGAACAGTAGACGCTTTAGTAATGTTTAACCAAGCGTACAGTGAGGTTTTATTTGGTTAGTCTGCATATTTCTGTGAATGACGCGCAAAACTCTGTAAATTTTTAACAGCTGACCTAATGGCGTCCAAAAAGTAAGTATATTTGCTAAATTTAGGGCTCTAATAGTATTTGCACTGCAGAGGTCAGTATTACGGAATGTACGTTACATGTATTTCTCACCTTTTTAGAAACAAAGTGCAAATTTATAAATGGTGGGTCGTTTTTGTTTTGTTCCTATATTGGAACACTGGGTATGAATGGGTTCATTATGTTTATGTTTTGTTTTAGGTATTTGACTACTAAAAATTTAATCGATTTGGTTGAAAATGAAGATTTTTGGTCTGCTGATGTCTACATTAGTCCTCCAAACGATGGAATTGAGTCAAAAGAAGATTCTGACGATGACAAGGATCCTTTGGCAAACGTTAATCATCTTAGTGGGCGGAAATTGCAGTCAGAAGCTTGTGCTAAAATAAATAAACCGGACGGGGTAGTTTATCTTGAAGACGAAGTTGAGGATAATAACCTAACAGATGGCAATGGAAGTGATGATAGTGATGATATACCTCTGTCTCAATTGTTGACTCGAAGAAACCAAGAACAAGCAAAGTCCAGTTCCGAACGACAATGGAAGAAAGTTGACATAGATCCTGCATTTCCTACATATAGTTCACCTAAAGAACCGCTTAACGGCAACATATTTTCAGATCCTGTTGCTTGTTTTGAGTCATTTTTTGATGTGCAAATTTGCAGTTTTTTGGTGGAAATGTTTGAAGTGTACGCCAGGCAAAAAGGCGATCATAATTTCACCACTAACAGAGAAGAAATAAAATGTTTTGTTGCAATTTTATATCTATCTGGACATTTACAAGTTCCAAGATGGCGTATGCTTTGGGAAGTTGATAGTGAGTGATACATATAATCCACTAGTTGCAAATTCAATGCGAAGAAATAGATTCGAAACGTTAAAAAAATATGCACCTTGTTCTGACAACAATAATCTAGAAGACAAAAAATAAATTTGCAAAATTACAACCCCTCTTCAATATGCTAAACGAAAGATATTTATCTCATGCTCCTCTTGGCGAAAAACTGTGCGTCGATGAAAGTATGGTGCCATATTTCGGAAGGCATGGAGCCAAGCAATACATAAAAGGAAAGCCTATTAGATACGGGTACAAAATATGGTCTTTGTGCGAAAAGTCTGGCTACCTCATACAATTTGATCCTTACCAGGGAAAACAAGCTGATAGCAAGTACATGGAACTCGGACTGGGAGGGTCTGTCGTAATGACACTTTTAGAAAATCTGCCAAAGGATGTGCCATTTAAAATATATGGGGATCGCTATTTTTCTTCTTTAAAATTGGTTGCTTCACTAAAAAATTATGGTGTGGGATATTCAGGTACTATCAATGATAACAGACTTGAAAACTGCCCATTGCGAAATAATTCAAATATGAAAAAAAGTCCAAGAGGGAGCTTTGATTTTTATACAGACCTCAATTCTCAAATTGCAGTTACTCTATGGAACGATAATCGTCCTATCTTAATAGTTAGTAGTTGTGATCCAGTTAATCCCGTCTCCCAAGTTAACAGGTGGATATCAAGTGAGAAAAAGAACCTTTCTGTTTCTCAACTCTTCGTTATTGGTCAGTATAATAAATTTAGGGGCGGGGTGGATCGAATGGATCAAAATATTCACAACTATAGGATTAGCGTCCGATCGAAAAAATGGTGGTGGAGTCTCTTCGCATTTTGTTTGGACTCGTGTATTCACAATGCCTGGCAGTGTTACAGGCTTCAACCACATTGCGAAAAAATAGATTTTTTGCAATTTCGACGAGAAATAGTTCAGGTATATCTAAAGAAGTATGGGTCACCAGTGTCAACAGGAGGCCGCCCTAAATCGTCAAAACCATTGCAAAATAGAGTCCATAATCAAATACGATTCGACGGTCTTAATCACTGGATTGTTCCAGCCAAAAAACAAAATAGGTGTGCTTTGTGTCACAAGAACTCGACAAAAATGTGTAAAAAGTGTAACATTAATTTACATGACACTTGTTTTAAGGCGTTTAATTTGACCCAAACTTGATTTTTTTTGTATTTAATATTTAACCACATTTTGTTTTTATAATATTTTTTGATTAAACTGTTAAGAGTAGGAAAAACTGATCCCTTCCCTTCCCAGTGTTCCAATATTGGAACATTAGGTTTTTGCAAAAAAAAATTACAAAAACAAATTAAAATCTTCTTTTTTTCATGAAATATTATTTATTTGTCTACATGCATTCCGAAATTTACACTTTTCAACACAATTTAAAACTTGGGCATTACAGGTGCTGACAATTTTTTAAAACCTGGGTAAAAATGGGTTAAGGAGCTTTTTGTCATTGAGGGTAAGTTTATAATGTCTAATTTTAATACAAATCTCATAAATATTTAACTTGTAGGAGGTAGCGTTGATGCTGGTGGTAGACGTTAAAGGACTTATCCTACCTTATTAATCCTGGATACCCCACTAAGCTGGAGATTCGCTATGGACTTCATAGTGTTCCACAGCAGGCTAAGGGGAGAGGCTGGGATGTAAGTGAGTAGGTGTATTAGGCATGCACTTAAATGTCTATGACGTTCTTTTGCTGGTACTACGGTCAGTGGTTTCATGTACCACGCTGGACGTTGTTTGGAGATGTACGGTAAAAGTAGTGGTGCTAAGCAGCTAAACTCAAGCAGTAGCAGAAATAGCAGAAAGTGCGAGTAAAAGTGTGTGGAGTGGGCACATACTTTGATTACTATACGGGGCAAGAGAGAGGTCCGACACGCCCAACATAGGGCGCGGCCATTTTGATTCCTATGACACAGTTTACAGATAAATAATCAGATCGCTCAATCTGTGTCGGCACTTTTGATCTCAATGTTCCAGTTTATACACTGCGCAACTCGGATAGTACAATATATGACAACCGCCTATAATAAAACAGCAGTCTTCTGCGTATCCTGAATTTGTATCCCTGGAGTGAATGTTATTTTGGAACTTTCAACTGCTCCAAGTGAGCTAACTGATTCTTTAGCAATAAACTGTGACACAGGTGTGTTTTAATCATCTGCTTCTGCTTCTGGAATTGTTGGTTTAGTCGTTTTAACCTGTCAGATTAAAACAAGAAAACCGATAATTCCGAAGCAGAAGCGGATGATTAAAACGCACCTATTAAAAATATTGCGCCAAGATGTAGGAAATACGTAATAAAAGTTCAAACTGGCGGATTTTTCTATCTTCTTTTAAAAGGCACTCAGAAAGCTGCGCAGTGCAACCATTCTCCGTATAGTAAAAGAAAATCAAAGTATGTGGGACTAGGTAATAAGTGACAGCAAAGTGGCCTAAAATAATGAAAAATACGAGTAAGCTGTAAGTTAAGCATAAAAAAGCAAGAATGCATGTAAAAATGCTAAACGTTATATCCTACCTGAAGATGTTGGGCGGCCACGTGGAGTTTTTTGAGTGTTATTTTTTTATTGATAAGAGATCCACAAAATACCTGTATTGTAATTTTATCTCACAATAAAATTTCTTCTAATAAAATACTATTATTTGATTTTCGACTATTAAATCCTCAAAAAGAGTCCGAAAACCGTCCCAGAACAAAGTCAGAAAACAAAATGGAAAATCATTCTCAAATTTTCCTGAATAAATCTCTTCTCAAGATCAAAGTTCATAATTATTTAAATATAATGTTGTTCATTTGTTGCAAGTACTCCAATATACTATATTGATACTATCTTATTGGCTTAGTTAATAAAGGACAGATTCACGGTCAAGGCTATAGTACCATTGGAACCATAAAACATATTGTTCTTTTGTTTTCAATACTCGAATCAATATACGCCTCGAGAACGTGCCGAAATCGTAAAATTTTTTTATCAAATTAATTCATTGATTATCAAAATTTTTTCTGGACGCCTTATCTCAAAAAACGCCGATATTGCATATCCTCCAAAATTTCCCGATTTAACCGTTCCAGGCTTTTGGTTATAAGATTATCCCAAAGATAGGGTATCTGTAAATAATCCTCGAATACTAGAAGCATTAAAAGAAAACATCCGGGAAAAAAATTGACAGAATACCACTTGAAAGTTACTAAAAATGCTTTAAAAATTATTGCAATAATGCTGGGGGTGTGGCTATTTGGTTGATATTGTTTTTAGTGTATAAAAAAACAAATTTTTAGAGTTTAAATAAATATTTTTCATTTATAATATGACTGTTTTTTAATTAATTTTACTTTTATATAAAAAACAGACAGGGGACTTTATTTTGCGCCACCTTGTATAAGCAAAGAGAATATTATAAAAATGAATATACATTTTCATGATAAACTACAGCACTAACCATCTCTTCTAACAAACATGCTATCTCAGCATATAAATCCGACAACTTCATCTGTGGTAAGTCTTTCAGACTTAATAACAAACAACTTGCTGGACCCGTTGACTCCTACTACTGTTTGACTAACAAAGAAATCGCTTGCCAACAATGGTGGTCATTTGATAACTGGATTAAGAGAACCGGCTACTTTGTCGTCCCTTAACCATCGTCCGCCTGTCATGAGGGTACAATAACACAAGTGTTGCCTCCGAGGGTCTGCAAGTTGATCCTGGAGCTTTACCGACTATTTATTATAATTATCATGACTTATACGACATTGGCCCAGCTAAAGTTGACAACGATCTTTCCACTTACAGATCATTATGTCTCTGCTAAACGAAGAATACACAGTACAATAACCGTTATTTTACTGTCGATTCACCTAAAAAAATTTTTTATATATGACATGTCCTGGGGAACTATAATCCCCAACTAGTCTTACTGGCTAAGCAGTCAGTAAATTAGGAATGATTTTAATTAATATTAGATCGATGGAGAAGAAAACAGAGGAATTGTTTTTGATTTTGGAAGAGATAGGGACAAATAGTGACTATTACAGAGCACTGGTTACAAGTTGGTGAACCAGGTTTTATTGAAAACTACACTAATAATTAGCAAAAATTACAGTCTTGTGATTTCCAGAGTGAAAAAAGAATTATACATTCTGCCGCCTCTGATCCATTTTTATTAAATATTTTAGGGACGAAAAATATAAACTTTCCACGTTATTGTAAAAGCGTCTACTGCAATTACTTCCGGGTCTGGATTATATGGGAAATTTTTTTTACATTTTGTGTTTAAATA
The DNA here is from genome assembly GCA_927349885.1 of Psylliodes chrysocephalus. Taxonomy (NCBI): domain Eukaryota; kingdom Metazoa; phylum Arthropoda; class Insecta; order Coleoptera; family Chrysomelidae; genus Psylliodes; species Psylliodes chrysocephalus. The sequence goes on along the minus strand of OV651816.1, from coordinate 76,064,874 downwards.
GTTTGCGAGTAAGTTAATTTCCGGAGTTTTTTAATGATTACTTTATAAGACTCAGAATTCAAGGAATATTCTCTATCAATATTCTTAGATCTTAAGGCTTTATCTGCACTGGCATTGCATTTTGCGTATATGTAGGAAGCAAGAATTATAATGAAAATTATAATTTTTCTTCTTTCACACCATTGCCACATTTCTTTGGTTATTTTGTTTAATAATTGGTATTCAACACCGCTGTTATGTTGTCTATGTGTAATAGAATATGGCAGTTGTGTACGATTTTAATTAACACTTTTAGGCCTTATAATGATGCTTACCCTGTTTGGTTCCTGGTTATTGCAGAAGGCACCTCACCCAAAGAAGAGGCATCAGTGAATATATGAATCAGATAATTTGGATTTTTTTAAATAATTTGTATGTTATTTCGCCACCAAATCTCTAAGGTTAGTAGGAATTTTTATAATTTTGTCATAGTTGTATTCATTTATATTACAGATATTAGGTTTTTGTCTCTAAGAAATAAAATCGCTGGTCTTAGGATCTTAGTAAAAACGTACGGAGCTATAGTTGAGCCAAAACGGTGGCATTGCAATTCAAAAATTTCGTTATTAAACTTAAATCTTAGAAATTGTCTGTGATTTCTCCAATTAGGTACTAAGAAGTAGGCGGTATTACATACATCCAAACTGCTTCTTGCATTGTTTTACCTTTTTTACAGCACCTGCTTCGATAAGGCTTTGAATGGTTTCAATTTTTCTCCGAAATCTCAAATAGCATTGTATCTCTCACTTGGGATGCTGCTATTTGCAGGATTTTACTAGAAAATAAAGAAAAAATTTTTGGTAGAAAGGGAATTATGTACAGCATATAACATTTTACCCGATCTGTTTGATTCTGATTGGATTCAGCACTCGTTTCGCTTGATATTAGCATATTTAAAAAAACTGAGCCAAGTGTCGCAATTTCTTTTCCAAGATAGCTTTGCAAATCTGGTAAAAATTCATCTATTTTACATCTGGCTGTAAGATCATGGCCTATACCTCGGGATAATTTTTCGGGGCTTCTAAGAGGAGACAGTTACTTAGTTTATATTGAGATTCAAGCATTTTTGCTTTTGCATTCTTATCTAGGCCTTGCTGTAGATAGTTTTTCCATCTAGACGCTCATCCAGGGGATATTTCAGCCTCATTGCGTTTTTTGGAAGTGGGATTTTCACCACTTATATAATTTGTTTCACTACCTCCGTTATTGCTTAAACTATCAGAAGCGTTTGAGCTGCTGGTATTGGAGGATATGTCAGACTCCGAACCTGTGAAACATAACATTATTTAACGTTACTATACAGTGAGCATCATAAGTCTTACCCCCCCTATCTAACTCGTTACTGGAGTCTTGTTAGGAAAATCGCCGAGACAGGTCGATTTTTGATTCCTTTGGGTCATCTATTTTATTTGCAAGTGATGTGCCCATTTCTCAAAAAAAATTGATTAAATTCTGCTGCTATATCTTTTGCATCTGTAATATTTTTTTTATTATCTGTAGCATTGTATAAAGAACTAATAGTAGTCTCACCTTATGGAAGTTTCATTGGAGCAAAATGGATACTACCAATAGATGGCGCTAGTGAATATGGATAAGTCGATATTCGTTTGCAGTGGGCGGAGTTGAGGGTCCACCTGAAATTTTAGTAAATGACGGAGACCGATCGATGGATTTCTATTTTTAGCTCTTGGATGTAATTTCATTTACTCGTGATTCATTATTTGGACTATTTTCTATCTAATGTTTGTTATTGTACGTTGTTAGTGCGTTTACGGGTAGAGGTGTTGTAAATGAGTTGTGTTTATGTTTTATTACTAAATTATTTTACTGTTAATAAAGGACGAGTTCCCAACAAGAGTACCTACATGATTTATATAAAAAAAATTAAATTATAGTTTAAATTAGTTTTTGGAAAGTGTCAAAAATGTTTACCGAATTCAGTAAAATGATACTGAAAAATAAAAATATTATAGCTATTAATTTTTTTTGAATTTTCAACTTTAACAGCCTGCATTTCGAAAACGGGTATTTTTTTCTAAGCATATTTCGTTTAATAGTTTTATTTTTAATCAGATAATCTTTAGTTTTACTATGTCCCATTCTTAATGATATATTATGATATAAATTAGTTAACTATTAATTAATGTTTTAAAATTAGAATTAAAAATTTGTGTATTTATGACTGTTTTGAAATTAAAATAGAAAATATGCTTCTGTTTTTCTTTTCCTTTACAGGTTTTATCCGAATTAATTTAAAATAAATTATATAATATTATTAATAGCAATAATAATACATTTCTTAAGTGTTGAGAAAAATTGTATTTTTAATTCAAATACATATACCTGTAGGTAGGTATGTAAGGTACCTACCTAAGTTCTTGGCATAGGTAATTATAAACAACAGGTTATTTCTTTAATCTGATGCGTAACAATGTAATTAAAAACATTCTTAAGATGGTTGGTAAATAATATAAATGAATTCTTAATATTGAAGTAAACACAATGGGTTCTATAAGGATTATTGGTTGGGGTTTGGCTCTGGGGGATAGGGCATTTGAGATAGAAATATTGAAACTAAACTTGGTATATGGATGTATTATCCCATAAAAATAAAAATCGCTTTAAAACATTTACCCCTCCCCACCCCTATCTGATATGGTGAAGGTGGCATTCCCAAAAAATTAAGTTAGAACTTTTTAAATAAAACAGTTGAAGTCTACGATTTTTTATACATAAAAACTCAAAATTACAATTTTTTTGAAAAAATGTTTCCAAATTTTTTTTGAACTTAAAAAAAATTTCGACTTTAATCTTCATAGTTCGGATGTGGGTGCTGGCATTTAAAAATAGTTACAGACGACATAAAAATCTTATTTTTGACATATTTATAATATAAATGATTTGCAACAGTTTCGTATAAAAATCTTACCACCACCATCCCCTAGAGGGAAATAAAGGAGGTGGAATCTCCAAAAAATCAAGTTAGAATGTTTTAAATAAAACAGTTGAAATCTACGATTTTTTGTACATATAATCATAAAATAACATTTTTTTTGAAAAAAAATTTCCAAATTTTTTTTTTAACTTAGAAAAAATTTCTACTTTAACCGTCATAATTCGGATGTGGGGCTGGCATTTAAACATAGTAACAGAGGACATAAAAATCTTATTTTTGGTATATTTACAATAGAAATGATTTGCAACATTTTTGTATAAAAATCTTACCACCACCATCCCCTAGAGGGAGATAGAGGGGAGGCATCCCAAAAAAATTAATTTAGAACTTTTTAAAAAAACAATTAAAATCTACGATTTTTTTTTACATACAAACCCAAAATTTCAATTTTTTTTGATAAAATTTTTCCAAAATTTTTTTTTGGACTTTCTGACAAATTTGATAAAAAAATTGAAATTTTGGGTTTGTATGTATAAAAAATCGTAGATTTTAACTGTTTTGTTAAAAAGTTCTAACTTGATTTTTTGGGGATCCACCCCCACCATATCAGATAGGGGTTGGGAGGGGTGAATTTTTTTAATGCAATTTTTATTTTTATGGAATAGTACATCCATATACCAAGTTTGGTCTCAATATCTCGACCCTAGATGCCCTAGCCCCCAGAGGAACCCCAACCGGATTATTTTTGTTGGTATTTCCAATAATTCTGTTGGTTAGGTTTGGAAAATATAAGTAATTTTTATGAATAATTCTTGTTATAGGTAGATTGAAGTGATTATTCTCAGGTGGTTCTTTACTGTTTTATTTAAGTCCAAGCTAAAAAAATTTTTTCTTTAAATAATATAACAAACTAATTTTAAATTATCTTTTAATTTCTTTAATATATTTAATATTATTTCTACTTTTTCTAACAATAATCAATTTAAGATATCTACTTTAATTGAGCCAAAATATTTAGTAGGGGAAGTTTTTAATATTATATAAACATACTGTGTATGAATTTGGCTAAGCAGTAACCATGTTTTCTAAAAACAGAAGGACAATGTTGCTTGAAAAATGTATATTTAGAATTAATATTTATCACCATTAAATCCCAGACCTGGACACAATTTTTTTTTTTAGCAATTCGGGAGAAGCAGAAGTGACATTTTTACAAATGAAATTAATTTCAACAAATTTATTTGAGATCATGTATAAAATTATTCATTATTAAAGACACCTTTTATAACCACTATTGCATATTTAAAAAAAGCTTTAAATAAAAGTTTGTGGATATGACTGACTTTTTTTAAATATAAGATAAAAACACGTATTTAGATTTCACGGAATACAACACAAACAAACTTTTTTAAATGGGATACCCTCTATGTTATTAAATTTCTGGGATATATATTTTTTTTTAATTTCACAAATGTATATTATTGATAACCCTATCTTATACCGTCTGTTCTCGGGTAATTTAACGTTGATAATGTAAATATGAAAAAGTTAACATTATTAAAGTAAAAGATATGAAAATCACAACTGTCATATTTGATAATAAAATAATCCAAATTTAGGTAGTTTACAGTGTGGAAGAAAAAGTGCAAATATTTATAAGATATTCGAGGTTTAATTAATCAGGAAAGAATAAAAATCATTTCGAAAATTGAATTAAATATATATGCTATCCCTATTAAAAAATATTCATGTTAAATCCTGTGAAATACGCACGCCACTGATATGGTCATTTGATGACATTTTTACAAAATTCGGTCAATGTAAACATTATACAATAATAATTATAGCATAAAGGGAGCGTAATTTATAATTAATTACCCCTGGTAGGTACCCAATAATTTTTAGTAAAAAAATTTTAATTCGCTCTTTTTTACGTAGATTAAAGAAAAATGTAATTTTGTGTTTTCTTGGTGCAGATATTTTGCGAGACACTATATAATCAAATCCAAAATGATGTATTTTCTTTTAACACATACCTAATACAAATTTATTAGCAAAATTTAAACACTTATTCTTTTCGGTATATTTCTCCTTTAGACACACACATTTTTAGTTTCATTGTCAAAAGATTTAAATAAAATTACCGGGCCTTATAATATTCTATTATAATTTGATGATCCCGAGTGGTCATAGCAAAAAGACAAAATTTGAGAATGAAGATTTAGATGTCATTAACGTAAAATTAATGTTTTGAAATTAATTTAAGTTTTAGTAATTTAGAAAATAAAATAAATTAATAAAAAAAAGTGTCTACTCGTGGGTTTGAACTCGGAACCTTTCGATTCATAGACGAGTACTCTAAATATTCGTTATGGAGGCTTACGAGAAAGTTTTACTGTTTAATTAATTTATCTGTAAGTGCTCTATAATATAACGCATTTTTTTTCAACATTCTCAAAATCCTTTTTGTGAATACTGTATAAACGGTTTCTTTCTTTTATTGACTTTATAATTTCTTCTGTTATCTATTGTTTTCTTTTTTTAGGGTGGTTTTTTTGTTTTAATAATTTTTTAATTGTTTTCTAAAAGTGAAATTAGAGTTTCTGTTAAGTGCTTAAATTTTTCATTTACGTTTTCTAAAGAGTAATAAGTTTCCTAATTTTGATTACCACTGTCATGTGGAAACGGTTAAACAACTTGAACCAAAATGAAGAGAGAAATTTAAATTTGAAAATATTAATAATAATAAAATTATGATTTAGCAAGTTGTAAATATCCCGAAATATATAATTTTGGGAATGAGGATGACCAGGAACTTGTTGGATACGTTGTGGACAATGAGCACTGATGATGGCAAATAAGCCGAAAGCGCTTTGCATTGATTAATAAAAAAGTTTTGCACGAAATACAAGTTTTTCCTTTTGAATCTAAACTACGTGCACACAGCAGTCAACCTTTTTTGGTTTTTTTTTAATCTAATTCGAGTTTTAATTTATCGTATAATGACGGATATTGCAAGTCAATGTTATTCCTATTTTGTTTATGTTTTGTTTAGTCATTCTATTGATTATTCTTATAATATGTTTAGTTTTTAATGTAAGTACTCGCTTTTATGTAAATTTTTCTATGACAATAAAGCATATGTCTCTGTTTAAAATTGTGTATTCAAAAACTTAAACCGAATACCTATAAACTCATACAAAATTTTTGCTATTGTCACGAAGCAATAAATCTCAGGTCTTTATGAAAACTTTTATATTGTCAATCGTTTTCGGCTACACCATCCAAAGAAGGAATTAACGAACCCACGTGCGACCCTTTTCCAACACACCTACTGCTCTACGAAACATAAACTTTCAGTTAATAGGATTAGTTTTTCAGGAATACTCCTTCAATTTACCGTGTCGCAGTTCGGGCTTACTTTAAAACACACTTTGTATTTCAGGGTATTTTCGCCGCATTAGATTTTTTCGGTCCTTACATTTTTCAGCGAGCCGAAGTTGCTGCTGCAAAAGTAGATTGTGGCGAATAGGAACCTTTTTATTCACTGGAAAGGCTTTGAGTGTTCTCTGTGCGGTTTTTAATGGCAGCTGCTACCGGAAAATAGAATGAAAACGGTGATTAACAATCGTTCGTTGCTTTCCTTTTGGTCGTAACGAACTGCTTTTTGAGTTTACTGATACATTTCTGGTTAACGATGTTAATTTAACGTGCGTTATCTCGAGTATGTGTAAGACCGAGACAGTAAAAATACTTATACGAGGTGTCGCTAGGAAAAAAATAGATTAGTGTTTTTTTATTGCTTTTCTTTCACACTTTCAACATTATTGCCTTCAATATACTTCCACCGCTCAAGGGAATTTAGAAAATGCATAAGCGATGAAGGCGCGAATGTTTTAAATTTCGCAAATGCGTGGAATATGTCTTTACGCAGGAAGTTTGTGCGATATATTTTAAAACAAACGAAATTATTACCGTACAAATTCTAAATAAAAATATTATAAAAGTAGTAATTTTATTTCAAAATATTAAACAGCAAAATATTTAAAGAAGAGAGTATAACCGCAAATTTGTTAAACAAAAAAATATAGTAAAATAATATCTAAATTTGAATGCTAGACCGAGTACGATTACGAAGATGAATCTATTTTAGGGCTCGCGGCTAGACTCTAGTGGAGATGGGGTGGTTCAATCTCAATTATTAAAAAAAGGGGGGGCGCCAGTTAAATTGGCCCGAGCACCTGACTGTCTAAGTATTGACCCTCAATTTAACAAAAGACCAATAATATAAAGCGGTACCTTAATGTACCCAACCTAGACACAAAAAGAGTAATAAAATACAAAATGATTATTTACGGATTTATTTTCAAGTTAGAAATTAACAGTATGATAAGAAGTTTCCCCAAGAGAAAAAAAAAATACTTTGCTATAAAATAAGTAAAATAACTAAGTAGAATAATTAATCTTTTTTTTGAAATATTAATTATTTCCAAAATGTATTTTTTTTAGGTTGACGAAATATTATAAACATTATGTAAAATGATCAGATATTAAAAATATTATATAACTTGACGAAATATTATAAATATTATAGTATTGACCAATTTTTATATTGTAAAAATTGAGGATGTGTTATAAATATTTAATTATTGCCCAAATATTATAACCATATAAATTAACCAAATAAGTTTTTATAAATAAATTTTATGCGGCTTCCTAAGGGAAATTTTTTGTATCAAAAATAGTAAAGGAGTGAATAAAATAAATGGCAAAAAAAAAATCGAAATGTTAATTCGGCGTCGCTTGAGCTCAGGCGCATGCGCTGAGGATTTCTGTAATATCCTCAAATATCAAATAATATAGGTAGGTAAAGCCCAAATCCTTAGCATTCCGCTCACAAAAATAATTCTAACGTTAATTATAAATCCCCACAAGAAAAAAAGAAATAATAGAGTCAGATTATCTACTCCATGTAAAAAAAAACAATGTTCATTAATTTATAAGTAAAAAAAAAAAAACTGTTCGAATATCATTAAAAAAGAACAACTTGCGTGTTTCCAGCGGTGGTTATCTCGTAGAACGTTCTCAAATTCGAGCCGGCAGACTCGAGCTGGAGAGGTGTAAATAGAACGAATCACGTTCTCCCAAGGACTTCCTAGGACAGGCTCCCGGTTTTCGAGTTAACAATCCAAAGCAAATGATGCCCAACGTAAAAAAAAAACCCTAAAAAGAGTAAAAGACAATATGTCAAAGACCCATTTATATTTTAATTGAAAAGAGAATAAGCACTAATAAAATATTCCTTTTTTTTTTTTTAAAGAAAATATATATAGGCTCACTAGGAAATTAATATTAAAATAAAAACAATAGAATATTTTAACCAAAAAAGCATCAAATACTATAATGATGGAAATGCATCATAAAAAGAATAAATTTAACTCATATCGTCAATAGAATTGTGAATAGAAACGGCGAACTCGACGATGAAAAACAAATCATTTAAATAAAAAGGTAGAGGTGGCAAATCACCTTCATGAAAGAAAATTAATTAAACCTACTTAAATTAATTTTATTTACTTACCCTGGCCAAGGGGTTTTTTTTTTCTAATTAAGACTACGGGTCGGTAAGCGAGGGAACAACCACTATTAATACGCCCTCCTTTTTGTTGTCTTCCTATAGGTAAATGCCGGTAGAACCTCAAGAACACAGCGCACGTGGAGTGTGGAATAATCCTTATTAAGGATAATTTTGGGAATCAACAACCAGAGCACCAAAATACCAATATCCAACAGGTAAAGCACAATCCCAAAATCGAAAAATAACTTCCAAAACTAAACCCACTATCGGATGACTTAAATATCACTATATTTTTGAAAGTTAGCAAATCACACCCATTTCATGCGAAGTCTACTCAGTAACAACTGAATTTTTCTGTTCTCGTTAGCTACTACGCAAAAACGGAATTTTAAATTGATAAAGACACAATTGCCTGTTTTTAACGAAATTGTTAAACCAAAAAAAAATATTCCTAGAACCAGTATTTGGCACTATCGCAGGTAAAGCTTCAAGCTTTTCGCACAAAAATCGAAATTTAAATCTTACACACAAATTAAACTAAATTATAGACTAGAGGTGGGACACAATTTTTGGACCGTTACAAGAGGTTTCTTCGTTATGGCACTCCTAGAAAGCACATTTCCGACAATGGAGTCCAATTTATTAGTGACATTATGCAGGAAGTCACCCATTGTTTTAGAATTAAAAGTTCTCTAATTCCATTATATCACCCAGCAATTAACCTTGTAGAAAGGAAGAACAGAGAACTTAAAATTCAGTTGTCCATTTTAGTTCAAGGTCAACATAATATAATAATAATAATAATAATAATAAAAAACTTTAATTATCATAAATAATATATAAAATACAAGATACTAATAATTAAACATATAAATCATAATAATTAAAGTGGTTGAGTCGATAAGTAAAAAATTTACTTGTTTCGATAGAAATACATAATACATAACACATAATACATAATACATAATACATAATACATAATACATAATACATAATACATAATACATAATACATAATACATAATACATAATACATAATACATAATACATAATACATAATACATAATACATAATACATAATACATAATACATAATACATAATACATAATACATAATACATAATACATAATACATAATACATAATACATAATACATAATACATAATACATAATACATAATACATAATACATAATACATAATACATAATACATAATACATAATACATAATACATAATACATAATACATAATACATAATACATAATACATAATACATAATACATAATACATAATACATAATACATAATACATAATACATAATACATAATACATAATACATAATACATAATACATAATACATAATACATAATACATAATACATAATACATAATACATAATACATAATACATAATACATAATACATAATACATAATACATAATACATAATACATAATACATAATACATAATACATAATACATAATACATAATACATAATACATAATACATAATACATAATAAATAATACATAATACATAATACATAATACATAATACATAATACATAATACATAATACATAATACATAATACATAATACATAATACATAATACATAATACATAATACATAATACATAATACATAATACATAATACATAATACATAATACATAATACATAATACATAATACATAATACATAATACATAATACATAATACATAATACATAATACATAATACATAATACATAATACATAATACATAATACATAATACATAATACATAATACATAATACATAATACATAATACATAATACATAATACATAATACATAATACATAATACATAATACATAATACATAATACATAATACATAATACATAATACATAATACATAATACATAATACATAATACATAATACATAATACATAATACATAATACATAATACATAATACATAATACATAATACATAATACATAATACATAATACATAATACATAATACATAATACATAATACATAATACATAATACATAATACATAATACATAATACATAATATGTACATAATAAAATATAAATACATTTCTTAATACTATGGTAAAATTCTAAAACTGTAATATTAATAATGGCATATAAAGTTAACAGAGTAAGTATTGGGGTAAACAATAAGGATCTTAGAAGAAGAGTATATTTCAAAATCGTGACACTAGTTTGTGTACCTAAGTTTTTTTTTTTTTTTAAGTTCTACATTCTTATTTATTTAATTTTTTTTTAATTTTTTTCTATGAGTTCGGATATTATTTTTCTATCCGATTGTACTAAGTGAAATTTCAATTTCTTCTTAAAACTACTTTTGTTCTTTATATTTTTTAAATGAGAAGGAACATAATTATAAATTTTATTTGACAAGTATGAATATGATCGTTGTGATAAAGATTTTTTTACAGTGGGTGGAATTGTGTTATTTTTCTGTCTTGTGTTGTAGGTATGTAGTAAGGTATATTTATCGGTAGAGAAATGAAATTTTTTTATTCACTACTAGGTAAAATAGTTGGCGTAGATCCAAAATGTGACTTTCTTTGAATAACATGTCAGAAGAGTACCTTCTATTTTTGGATAAAATTAATTTCAAAAATCGTTTTTGTATAATTTCAAGTGGATTAATGTGTACTCTAAGTGCACTTCCCCAGACCACTATTCCATACCGCAGATGGCTTTCAACCAATGCAAAATATAGTATTTTCATTGCTTTTAATGGGAGGTATTTATTCAGGTACTTAAATTTATATAAAATTGATTGTAATTTTTTTATTACAAATTTTATATGAATATCCCATTTAAGATGAGTATCAATAATCACTCCTAGATATTTAGTATTTTTTATAGCATTAACTTTGAAGGAAGTATCATTTTTGATAATTCTAAGTTGCTGATAGGGGCAGATATTCGTGTTGGTGCAGCTAAAGGGTAGAAAATGTGTTTTATCTATATTTATGGTAAGTAGCTTATAGTTAAACCATTTGATCAGATATAGAAAATCCTTTTCTGCTTTATGTTTTAATTCGATCCAGGTATCAGCCTTATAAAAAACCGCTGTGTCATCAGCATAACCCAGTATATCTCCTGTTGTATTAAGACTAAATATACTATTTATGTACAAGTTAAAGAGGATCGGACCTAGAACCGTACCTTATGGTACCCCATAGTCGATAGGTTTTGTATTACTTGTTGTACCATTAACTTTTACTGCTTGATATCTATTATTTAAATAGCTTTCTAACAAAAGTAAACATTTTCCTCTAAGACCAATGGATTCAAGAGTATCCAGGAGTTGCTGATGGCTTACCGTGTCAAAGGCCTTCGCAAAATCAATGAAAATACATAGACAAGGGTTTCCTTTCTCTAGCGCGTGGTGTACTTTATCTGTAAGAGCTAATACTGCATCTTCAGTGGACGTGTTTTCTTTAAAACCATATTGCGTACTTGAAATTAGATCATGTTTGTCTATGTATGATAATAACCGTTTTTTTAGTAATTTTTCAGAAATCTTTGACAAGTTGGTAATAAGGGATATTGGACGATAATTCGTGACTACAGTTTTATCTCCTTTTTTATAAATAGGAATAACAACTGTTTTTTTGAATGAATCAGGCCAAATTCCATTCTCTAAGCAGAGATTTACGATGTAGGCAAGCGGAGCCACTATAAAATCGGCCACTGTTTTTATAGTTTCTGAACGAATATCATCTATACCTGTAGATTTCTTTTCTTTTAGTTCGTGTATTATAACTTTGAGTTCTGTTGGTGAAGTAGGAAATAAACTTATACTAGAAGGTATTCTGTTCTCCCGTAATTTAAAATTTGGGTCCCGTTTTATTTTTTCACCAAGATTTTTCCCCATTTCCGTAAATCTCCTATTGAATTCGTAAGCGATTTCAACAGAATCAGTAAGTAAATCTCCATTTTCTTTTTTTATTTGTATGATGATACTTTCTTTGTTATTAGATTTACTTAGATTTTTTACAACGTCCCATAGGAGTTTTGAATTATTTGCATTTCTTTCTATCTGTTGTTTGTAGTAATTAGCTTTTGTTTTATTTAAGATATTTGTAAGTTTATTTCTATATAATTTGTACTCTTTTTTTATTGGTTCGTTATTAGGAAACTTTATAGTTTTTTTAAACAAATCACTCTTTTTATTTATAGATGTTAGCAAGCCATTTGTAATCCATGGCGCAAGTTTAGAATTTTTTCTTGTACATTTTTTTATTTCTAAAGATTTGTTAATGTTTTCAGAAAATATTTTAATGAATATGTTTATTGCAGTATTTGGATCAGTCTCTGTGTACACAGACTGCCAGCTGATTTGAGAAACATTTTGTATTAATTTTTTAACATTTAAAAATTTTTTGACCATAACTTCTGAAGGAATTTTTATGTTCTCATGTAAGACAATTTGAAGTATTGTTGTAAAGTGATCTGTTACATTGCTTTTTACTATAATCGGAATAATCATATCTGAAATAAAAGTTTTAGATTTTATAAAAATGTGGTCTAGGCAATTATCAAGTCTGGGATACTTGCCTCCGTAGCATCAGATTTGCTATTAACTCTACTGTGTGTGATTCTACGAGACGAACTCCAGTTTATCTTACTTTTGGTAGACAATTAAGTGCACCTCACGATACCGCTTATGATTTACGTCAAATAGTATCTGCAGAAAACTTTTTTCTAAGGATTAGTTTTTAGTTGATTAAATTTTGCAGATGTTCTTCTCGAATCCCATGAAATCTTGATGAAAAAGCAAGATAAAAGAAAAGAATTTACTGACAAAGACAGAAGAAATGTCTTTTACAAGGTTGGAAACAAAGTTTTACTCGCTAGCCATACCCTAAGTGATGTCAACAAATTTGCGACTAAGCGAGATGGACCTGATATTATTTCAAAAATTATCACACCTACTTCATATGAACTTTCCAAATGGGATAACTCTGAAGTACTTGGTCGTTACCATGTAGCTGACATTACCCCATTCCATACTAAATAAAAGATTATTTGGTTGGCATATAAACGTTTATTGAATCACTTGAAAATACGTAATTTAGTAACGTTAAGAAAACGAGAAAATAAAACCGTTGCAATAATACATTTTTTTATTCAAAATCAACCAATATTTCTTCTTTTTTATGTTAGAAACTATGTAGAATTCAACGTTTGATTTTAATATTATCTTAATAGTTAAATACATACGTTAATTTTAAATGTAATTTGTGGTTGTGAATAACATTATTTTCCGCGACATTAAACTCTTTCTTAAACATCTAGTTATCAACCAGTTTTCGACGTTTTGTTAACGTACGTGTGCTCATTAGGAGATGTATTTTTTGCCTTTATTTCCACCGACAGAAATATAAATTAATAATATTTCCTATTTAAATTATTCAAATGGATAGTTCGACTATTTCATTAAATGATTTCAGTAGTTAAATATAAATAATATAATTAAATAATGTAACCTATTTAAATTGTCCACATGTCGTACTTTTGTCATTTGACTGTCGAGGCCGACTTTCTTTTTACTAGGAAGTGTGACTCGAACACTTTTGAGTCGAAAGTGGTTGCTACACCCGTTTTGTAGTCATGACGTATTTCTTGTGTTTCCATCACGGCGAATGTGAAGGTAGTTTTATCCGAGAATATACCGATCAAGGGGAAGCGACACAAACTGTCGGTGTCTTTGATATCGGCTGGACCTTTTTCAGAGCAGGTAAAAAAAGTAATAAAACTTTAAATTTACCTTTTAATTGTAATATTGTTTCATGATTAACAGTTACCTGTTTGTTAACAGGTAAACAAATTTTTGTTAATTGTATTACGGTAAAGCACATTGGCAGTCAAGAGTGGGGGGGTGCGAGAAGTGATGGCGGTGGTAGCGTATAGCGTACCGTCGGCTGCACTCTCCCGGGCAGAACGAGTTGAGTTGCCTTGAGTGTTGTAGTGAAGTCAAGCAGTTAGTTGATTCTCACGCATTGTGTTTTATCGATAATAATTTGGTAACTAAATAATTATTTGACTTGATAATTAATAAAATCTAAGATCAGAAGTGGGATTCACTCACTAAAAGTACCACGGAAGTACCTGGGGGTTGACTAATCCTATGAGTATTTCCAAGATTATTAATTCGTTAAGTTTGTCAGTTGATTGATTGTTTGAAATTGTTATTGGCGATATTGACGGTATTCATTTGAAACAGCGTCATCCTGTAGGGTAAATAATTGTATGCAGCCGATAGAAATAATATTTTCGTATTTTGATGAAAAAAATGTTACTGTGTTTTAAAAAGAAACTTACCAACCATCTAGCTCTCATATAAATTATCATATTTATTGATTTTGATAGTTTTTTTTTTTGAATAAATTTATAATTCAACTAGGTGATAGATACCATAGAGAAATGTAAAATAACAAAAACATCCAATTGTAATTTGGAGCACTGATAACGTTAAAAGCTGCACACAACATAACTTATAAAAATAGTAAAATACCATTTAGAATTGAATGCAATGGTATAGATTCCAAAATTTGTTTTTATGATGTAGATAATTTAGCAGTGATCTACTACGTTATTTTTGACAGATAGTGTGTAAACTATGTTAATTAATTTTAAATCAAATAAATCGGATTTAAATATAGAATCGAATTTAATCGCTGTAAAGAATAATAATACATAAAATGAAACGTATTGAATGAATGTCTATGTAAGAATGCTGTGCTCCTGTTCTTATCACCAAAATTCTTATGCGTCCCAGTCCGACGTATCGTTTAAGAAATATAAGTAGCACTCGTGAGTCATGACAGGGTGGTCCTAACCTAGCGATAAGCGAAACATCTGAGTGGTTACAAATGTCTTTATTTGTAGCCTTTTAATTTTGGTAAGAAATTCGATGAAAAAAAAAATGTTTTCTTTATTAAAAGGAATTTATATTGTTTCTATCAATGACCGGCTGAGAGAAGCTTAGAAAAATAAAACACAGAGAAACTTAAACATTTATTGTTAAATTTGTTTAAGTTTGCAAATAATTATTCTACCATACATACCACTTAGTTAAAAATAAAGCTTTCTAGTGACCAAGTCTTTAAATTATATTTTAAGGTGAAGGGTGAGAAAAAGTCCTTTATATCTCACAAGGAAAGCCAATGTTTAATTGTTTAACAAAACATTGAGTGCGACCGGTTTCGATGTGTCATCACTTCATCTTCAGGCTCGCCATACTCTCCATCCACTAGGGAATACTACAAAAACAAGTTTCATCAATTTTGGGTTGAAATAAATTGTAAAATGAACCGATTTACACGTAATAAAAAGTTAAAAATATTTGAAAAAACAAATATTAGTCAATTATAGTAAAAATTTAAAATATTCAAGACTATACAAAAACAAATCACATACATTAAACAGATTAAAAGATAAGGCCTATTTTAAACATTGTTGGTTTTTAAAAAAACTAACATTTTTTGAAAGGAGACCTGTCAGGTTAAGGCCTCTACAGGTGGTGGTAAGTATTATAACGAAAAAATTCTTGGGTAAACTTATGACAGGGTATAGTTAATAAGATGTAAACTATGAGTGAAGAATTTATCGTTCTAACTTCCTTTTTAACCTCCCCCCTTTATTTCTAGTCACATATCTTCTTGCAAGGGGTACATTTCAGTAAGTAATTTTTATATTTTTTATATTTTTTCCCATAAGAAACCAACGAGCACGTGTAAAGATTAGGTTAGATTGTCTGATATCCACATGCGTCATTTTTTTCTTTTATTCTTCAGTTGCTTCACAACAGTTAACCCAGTCATTTCTTCTTCTTTCTTCTTCCTACAACATCACATACACTTGGTGATTGGTTCATGGCCCAAATCTTATATAATAGATAATAAATAATTCTTCACTCATAGTTTACATCTTATTAACTATACCCTGTCATAAGTTTACCCAAGAATTTTTTCGTTATAATACTTACCACCACCTGTAGAGGCCTTAACCTGACAGGTCTCCTTTCAAAAAATGTTAGTTTTTTTAAAAACCAACAATGTTTAAAATAGGCCTTATCTTTTAATCTGTTTAATGTATGTGATTTGTTTTTGTATAGTCTTGAATATTTTAAATTTTTACTATAATTGACTAATATTTGTTTTTTCAAATATTTTTAACTTTTTATTACGTGTAAATCGGTTCATTTTACAATTTATTTCAACCCAAAATTGATGAAACTTGTTTTTGTAGTATTTCCTAGTGGATGGAGAGTATGGTGAGTTTTCTCTTTTTTATTATTTTATATATCGTTTTGTTTCCAAGTTAACACACCTTACACCACATATTCTCCTTTCCACTAGGCGAGCCTGAAGATGAAGTGATGACACTTCGAAACCGGTCGCACTCAATGTTTTGTTAAACAATTAAACAAGTATAGGTAAGGTTAATTCCTGAGGAGTACCACTGAACTTAACGATGTATTCATGTCACCAGAAAGTCAAGTACAGGTCAGGTTAATCGCTGAGGAGTATTTCTAAACTTCTCTACTGTTTTTATTTAGTAACAAAGTTAAGTATAGGTCAATTAAATATCTGAGGAGTACCTCTAAACTTCCATTTAAAGCTTTTGCTTTTGTGAGTAAAAAAAAAGTTAAGTAGAGGTTAGTTAAATATTTGAGGAGAAGTACCTCTGAACTTTAAATTATAGTTTTTTTTTGTGATTAAAGATATTAAATATAGGTCAGCCGAATATCTGAGGAGTAACTCTTATTGTTTTTTTGTGAATTTTAGTGAAATCTTTTGATATATTAAATATAGTATAATTGTTAGCATCGTGCAAGATTTATGTTTTATAAATGTGGTCTGATAAATGGTATGAGGAATCCGAGGATTCACAATCACAGAAAAAATCGGTAAGTTTTACTGTCCTGGATGGGCGGTGTTAGCAAGTAATTCTTTTGTTTTTAGTTTTTCCTTTGTTTTATTGCCTTAATGATATATTAACTGCCCGAGACCTACTAGATGACTTGATTTGTAACCACGCGATGTCAGATGGTAAGCATTTCGTGACTAGTAGAGTGAAAAATGCTGGACGCATATTGTTGAAATCCGAGGAGCAAAGTGTTTATTTTGGATGATTTAAAAAAATATATAAATTGAAAAATGCTAGACGAATATTGTTGAAATCCGAGGAGCATAGTTTTTATTTTTAAATTATTTTAAACATATTTATTGAAACATGTCGGACGGATATTGTTGATATCCAAAGAGCAGATTGTGTTTTAAATTATTTTAAAATCTTGAATAAATTATAAGACAAGGGGTGTTGTGTCACAGTTTTGCCTCGTCTTAGAATGTGACGAGAGGATGAGCAGAAAACTTTTTTTTAAATAATTGGCGTGGAAAGAATTTGGCGGCTGATCTTGTAATTTTGTTATTTTTACTTGAGAGGTGTTTTCTTTTGTTTAATATTTTATAATTTAAAATAATACAAATTAATAACCAGTTGTTACATAAAAAAAGAGAATATTTCGAGAGCGAAATATAGATCAGTATGGTCGTGTTAGCAGATAAACAAATTTTTGGTAATTGTATAACGGTAAAGCACATTGGTAGTCAAGAGTGGGGGTGCAAGAAGTGATGGCGGTGGTAGCCTACCGTCGGCTGCACTCTCCCGGGCAGAACGAGTTGAGTTGCCTTGAGTGTTGTAGTGAAGTCAAGCAGTTAAATGATTCTCACGCATTGTGTTTTATCGATAATAATTTGGTAACTAAATAATTATTTGAATTGATAATTAATAAAATCTAAGATGTAGATCATCGTCCTTGTCTACTTTAAACATGTTTACAACATATAATTAGTATTATAATAATCAAAAATCGATTCAATATGTCAAATTTATCAAAATTTTCACAGAACAAAGATGTAACGGAGCAAAACTATATTCAACAGCAACAATCAAAATCTGTTATGTGTCACCCGTATGCCTCTGACAGGTTCAAAGATTTTAGCTTTGGTTTAAAATAATTCATATGTGACGTCATAGTTGCGCCACTAAAATTTAAACCAATTATTCGCTAAAAAATACTTCTGGATAACCATCCCGGTTAACTGGCCTTGGCGTAACCATCCTTCCTTACTACTTTAAGGCTGTAATGTGAAATTTACTACCGTTGTCTGGGACCAATAAAAAATCGACTCATATGACATTTTTTAATCGTTAAACTAGGGCCGATAATAACAATTATTTCATAGATTTTGAACACGAATAATTCGCAACAAACTCTAATCTAGTTACTTTCCTCTGAGTTAATGCATCTTTTTAATTCGCTCATCCTAGTTTAAAAACAGAGTATAGTCACGGCATGAAAAACAATCGGCAGGCCTACTCTCCGCTGATCGCATACAAATATTATACTAAGAAAATTGGACCTTGACGACGCCATTCGGGGGTCTTAGACAGGGTTGGATTAAAGCGTATTTAAAGATTTTGTAATAAAATAAGGTATTTATAGGCAGGATCGTATTAAAACAAAAAAGCTTCACAGATTGCGCCAAATAATTAGCTTGTTTTTATTGATGGTCTTAAAATTTCTATTAATATTTTTAAAGTGAAATATATGAGCAGCCTTAAATATAACTTAGGACTGATTCCACCGTTATGTTAAACGAAGTTTAAAATTACATTTTTACATTAACAATGTCATTTTAATCTCCTTTTACCACAACGGTGGAATCGACCCTTAATAACATATATTTATGGAAATCGGGGACAAGGAGCGTCAAATGTTATCTCGGAATTAATTAAATCTAAAAAAAATTACAAACGCCGGATTTAGTGATAAATAATTCAAAATTGTGATGAAAAATTATTTCAATTTTTGTTATTAAACATACAAAACTATTATTTGACATTTTTATATTGCCAAAAATATCTTTATTGGCTTTTTTGTATGCTTTATATTAACAATACATGAAGCTTATATCCAAGTCTTCGTGTGTTAAGGCATATTGTGTACATACATCGCAACGTTGAATTTAAAGACATTTTTTTTTATTAAAAATCCGCATATATAATAAAATTTTCTTAAAAAATATTAATATTTTGTGCATGCAATTCATTAATATGATTGTTTATATTTACATTTTCGACAATATTGCCACCATTACACGCGATTTTGGTATATGGCTCATCCTTACTAGTCCTACGAATTTCATGTAGCCTTACAAGTAAAGGATCCCCACCTGTTTCGCAGTTTTCAGTTCCAGAATGTAATAAAATTAAACATTGCAATTTTTTGAACGTCAATATTGCCACCATTATACGCGATTTTGGTAAATGACTCATCCTTACTAGTCCTACGAATTTCATGTAGCCTTACAAGTAAAGGATCCCCACCTGTTTCGCAGTTTTCAGTTCCAGAATGTAATAAAATTAAACATTGCAATTTTTTGAACGTCCTTTGAATTTGGACCGATGTAGGGTTTACACAGTTACCATCATGGAGGAAGGATAATTAAGAGTTGCAGATTCCTCACAGAAATTTGGCAGCATGTTTACCTTCAGCGACATATGGAATAGTTTTGTGCAATTAATACTCAGTCGGTTATATAGAAAGATGTACGGCTATTTTAGCTTGAAAATTGGCGGGCTTTTGAATTTACTTCGACAAAATATAAGAATTTTACATTTTTAATAGCACTTCTTAAAACACATGATTTTGATGACTCATTACTAATTTACTACTTATAATTTCTTTAATGGCTAATTAAGATTTTCTTGCTTTTTGTAATGAAAATACTTTAGATTTATCAAGAATATAAAGCTTTGTTATTCGCATATCTAGAATAATTATCAAAATGAATATCAGAATTAACTTTTTGTTAAGCATTTCAATATTTGGGAATAACACAATTACGATTAATATTTTTTTTTTTTTCAGAAAAAAAATTATTCCACACAAAAAATTCTGCTTGTTGAAGAAAATTACAAGAAAAAGTTTCCTTTTGAAGTTATGAAGGAAAACCGAAAGGAAAACTGTGACTTTTCTTCGTAAAATCAATAAGGTAATACAGATTTTTTCCTTCTGTCAATTTTAAGTTTCTTCATTTATTAAGACCATGTATACCTGACCTAACGTATTAATATAGTAAACCTATTTTTTCGTCAAACAGAATTTTTTTATAATGACTTTTTCCTTAAAATAAAAATAGAGATTTTTCCATTTTGTCAACTCCATACGGGAGATGTTTAAAATATAACATTTTACTTTAAATCTTAATAATATACCTACATAAGTAAATATAAATTGACGCTATACTTTACGTGACGTTAACTAGGCACCTACCTACATCTTACTAATAGCTTTATAACTGACAAACTGACTCATAAACTAGGATTTTTTTAAAAGTATACCATACATACCTAATATGATCTTTAAGAAACCGAAAAAATCTTTTAATACAGTTTATTCATATAGTTTTTTGCTGCACAACTTTGCCCAGACATAGTAAAACACTTAAAAGTTAAAAAATTAACACTGGAAAACAACTACTATATAAAAAGTGTCAAAAAATATCTATAATTCTAAAAAAATAACAATAACTACATAATACAAACATCACAAACAAAATAAATTTAAGATACACGCTACTGATTCCGTGCTACTGCAACTTGTTTGTTTTTGTCGATATAAACGACGACAGTGACGCCACTGGCTTGATTGAGAGGTTGGATCCCAAAATGGCGGTGTGCGCGTAGATGTGCGCGTAGCGTTGCCGCCAAGACAAGTTAGCCTGCCGATTGTTTATTATGCCGTGGTATAAGACGATTTTAAATCAGTTACTAGAAATGTGACCAAGTCAAGTGTGGTCAAGGTTCTTACGTCATTATAATGACGTTCTAATAATCTGATTTAAAAATGTTTGGTTTATATTGACACTAACTTCACAATGGGTATAACATTGGCAGGTATTATGAATTTTTGTTTGTGTGTTATGTAATAGTAGTAGGATTTGTTTTTGAATTTGTAGGGATAAAAAATAAATATTTGTTTTGTTTACTGATCATGGATGAAGAGAAAATTGGTATTATAGTTACTTTGGCCTCTGATTTTTTATCAAAACTTTAGCCATGTTCATTAATAAATCATACCTTGAAAATAAATTGGCTTTTCATTTGCAGAAACCTTAAATGCGTCCATATCTAGGTACTCAGCCAGGGTTGGCAGACGTCGCGCTTTAGGCGTAATTGTCCCGCTTTTTAACTTGCTGGCACGCGTTACGCCAAAGTACAAAAATGCTCCGCATTTTACCTTATTGCTACGTTTTTTAAATTCAAAGTTATATATAATGATATTTTTGACAATGTTTGACCTGTTTTTGAGAAGCTCAGAAAAAGAAATCTGATGGTTTAAATAAATATAAGCGGAGGACCTTTTTTAGATCTCTACAAAAAAAGGAGCTTATTTTATAAAAATACCTGTTTTTTTAACCTGATACCCTATCGTCACCATTGTCCCACTTTTCCCTTTCGTAAATCTTTCTTTCTGTTTTACAAATAACACAACCAAACAATGATTTAATAATTAAAAAGTAAAAGTTTTACATTTGTCATTTCATTTGACATTTCATACCTGTGATGACCACGTTTTTACTGTAGTCATGTTAAACTTGACTATTTCAAGACAATATTCAATATGACGTCATTGTTTTTGATTTATATCAGTGTAGTCAATCATATTCAAGACATAGTATCTGATTTAAAATCGCCAATAGTCGGTAAATGGTCGTTGACAGTTGTTAATACTTTTACATCATTTATTGATTATTTTTGTCATATGAGATCTTTTAAGTTTAGTAATTTTGATGATAGCTTTGAAAATTTGGCCCATATAAAATTATTGGAATGAAATAATTTATTTCTGTAACATTTGCTTCTTTTGCTACTTATATCTAGGTACAACAATAAAATGTGTATATAAAGCAGTGAATATTAAAATATATAACGCACATAATGTTGGCCATCATAATTGTGTTCATGATAATGAAATCCAAGACATAACAAACAACAATAAGTAAGTAAAAATACAGTTATCATTTTTTATTAAATAAGAGCTATTTACGCTATCTCTAGTTCATCCCAGAAACTGTTCAAATAATCCTTATAGAAGCATATATTTAAATAATAAGAATTGACAAGGGGGGTAGCCTTGTGTGAGTTGAGGTAATTTTAAGGTGAAGGGGGAGAAAAAGTCCTTTATATCTCACAAGGAAAGTCAATGTTTAATTATTTAACAAAACATTGAGTGCGACCGGTTTCGAAGTGTCATCACTTCATCTTCAGGCTCGCCTACTGGAAAGGAGAATATGTGGTGTAAGGTGTGTTAACTTGGAGCAAACGATATATAAAATATTAAAAAAGAGAAAACTCACCATACTCTCCATCCACTAGGGAATACTACAAAACAAGTTTCATCAAATGTGGGGTGAAATAAATTGTAAAATGAACAAAGTTTAAAAGTAATAAAAAGTTAAACATATTTGAAAAAACAAATATTAGTCAATTAAAATAGTAAAAATTTAAAATATTCAAGACCATACAAAACATATCACATACATTAAACAGATTAAAAGATAAGGCTTATTTTAAACAACCTTGTTGTTTTTTCAAAAAACTAACATTTTTGAAAGGAGACCTGTCAAGTTAAGGCCTCTACAGGTGGTGGCAAGTATTAACAAAAAAATTCTTGGGTAAACCCATGACAGGGTATAGGTAATAAGATGTAAACCATGAGTGAAGAAATATTTATTATTTATTATATAAGATTTGGGCCATGAACCAATCACCAAGTGTATGTGATGTTGTAGGAAGAAGAAAGAAGGAGAAATTACTGGGTTAACTGTTGTGAAGCAACTGAAGAATAAAAGAAGAAAAGAAGAAAATGACGGATGTGAATATCACACAATCTAACCTAATCTTTAAACATGCTCGTTGGTTTCTTGTGGGAAAAAAATTACTTACTGAAATGTACCCCTTGCAAGAAAATATGTGAATAGAAATAAAGGGGGAGGTTAAAAAGGAAGTTAGAACGATAAATTTAGATTAGTGTTGAGAAAACAGGAGGAGTTTCTGACATTATCTGGGCATTTAAGCAACCAACAGGATTTAATTTTAAATTTCTCAATATCTCGAGGCTTTCGAAGCTATTAAGAGTAAATCTATGGTAGGAACTATGTAGGATTTCGAAACATTCAGTTGAATCGAAGTCGTGATTTGAGTCCAGTAGGTGGTTGGCAAAATGTGAAAAACCTGTTGTATTTTGGTTAAGACAACGCAAATGTTCTTTTAAACGGATCTTGAAATTTCGAAATGTGCGTCCCACATAGAAAGAATGGCAAGATTTACAAGTTAATTTATAAATTCCAGATAAGTCAAAGGGATCTAATTTATCTTTATTATGAACAAATAACTTATGTAATGAGGATGGGGTTTTGGAAGATACTTTAAAGTGGCCTTTAAGTAAGCTTGCCACTTTATAGGATGCTTTTCCAATAAAGGTAAGAGAAATGTATTTCTTACTGGTGGTTAGTTCATGTACCATATTAGGATTGTTAATATAAACTAAGTTTTGTTGAATTTTATTTTGTTTATGTGTTAGCATTTTATCAATAATATCTAGTTCAAAGTTGTGATCTATAGCAATAGTTTTAATTATATTTAGTTCCTTATTAAAGTTTTCCGTAGACAGAGGAACGTTTAATAGCCTCTCTAAGTAGCAATTAAAGGCAGCCAATTTATGTGTTGCTGGATGGTTAGAGGTATTGTCTATAACTGTGCTTGTATGTGTTGGCTTTCTATAGATGTCAAAGTTCAACTTGTTATTATTGTGTGAGATTTTAAGATCTAAGAAGTTAATAGATTTGTTTATTTCAATTTCTAATGTGAATTTAATATTAGAATGTAAGTCATTAATATAAGTCAAGAAGTCATTTAATGAGTCTAAGTTACCTGACCACAAAATCAAAATATCATCAACATATCTATAATAGAATTTCACATTTGAGTGGAAAAGGTTGTTATTAAGGATTTTTTCTTTTTCAAAATTGTGCATAAATAAGTCTGCTAATATTGGGCTAAGTGGAGATCCCATAGAAAGTCCATTTGTTTGTGAAAAAATTTCATTGTTGAATGAAAAAAAGTTTTGTTATAAACAAACCTTGAGAAGGTTCAAAAATTCTACTAGTTCAATATCAGACATATTCGAACTTGACAAATGTGATTCAACAAAACCTAGAACCTCTGGTATAGGAATATTTGTGAATAAGTTTGATACATCTAAAGAGATCAAAGAATCTGTATCATTAATGTGAACATTTTTGATGTTGTTTACAAGTTGTACAATATTTTTAACTGTATGTGTAAAGTGATCTTTATAATGGATTTTGAGTATGTCATTCAACCACTTTGATGTATAATATGTTGGTGAATTTATATATGACACGACAGGGCGGATTGGTATGTCATCAAAATTGTCAGATTTGTGGATTTTGAGAAGGCCATATAGCCTAGGTATTAATTTGTGATCTGGTTTAAATTTATTAAACAAGGAATCATTGATCAAATGTGTACATTTTTTAAGGGTAGTTTTAAATTTGGTATTATACTTATTTAAGGGGTTAGTGATTATAACGAAACTGTTAGTGTTTAAAAAGTTGTAAACTTTAGGGTCGGTCTTTTCACCTTCGGATAAACTTCCAGATAACTAACTGACGGATATATTATCTGAGAGTTACTGTCTGTCAGATAATTAATTTTCTATTTTTTCAAGTAAATAATATGTGTGGTAGGTATCCAGTAGTTTTTTACTTTATGTGGTCATGCTTATTCATCAGTGAAGTATTTTATCAGAAATTTTATAAATAAGATAATTTATCATTTAGAAGTTACCTAAGTTTATCCAATGGTGAAAAGATTACTTTTTAAGTTACTTGGAAGATAAAAATTACCTGACACTTTATCTGAAGGTGAAAAGATCGACCCTTAGACAAGTAATCAAATTTGTTCAGAATTAATAGACAATTGCCTTTATCTGATTTTGTCAATATTAGATCATTATTTTTAATCTTTTTATTAATGTTTTTAATTAAATTATCATTAAAAGTGCCTCTTGAAGAGAGATTATTTAATAACGTTTCTTTTTCTTTTTTGAATATGTTAACTAATCCACATCTAAGATCTTCTATATTGTCAATTTCAAAGTTTTGTAAAATGGGCTCTGCTTCTACTGCTAGTAGTTCTAAGTTTTTATTAAGTGAAATGGCATTTGATCTAGTTGGATTAAATTTTATACCCTTGTTAAGGAGGTCAATTTCAGTTTCTGTAAAAGTTGTATCAGAAAAATTTAGAAGAGGAGTATGAAATTTATGTGAACTTTGATCTGAGGGATTGTTATTAACATTGTTATTTTTAATTTTTAGTTTGATTAATTTTTCATTCAAAGTTTTCATCTTATTGCATCTATCATAGTTAACCAAATTATGTACAAAAGACATGAAATTGTCAAAATATATGAAAGGCCAAACCTCTTTTAGGCGATCATAAGTTGTTTTTAGACGTAAATCTAAAAAGTAGAGTTTTCTATATTGTGTCCTTATTTCTTCTTTCAAAAGTAAGACTTTTAGGCGACGTAGGCATCTCCTACTGTTCAATGAAAGAGGTTCTCTGTTTATCTTGATGTGTATGTATTTTGGTGTTAGGTTTTCTTGTAAACATCGGTTATTAAAGTAAATATTACAATTGACTTTCATCCTCTTGATGGAACTTAACTTGTAGTCGTTGGCTAAAGCTGCTGGACTGGCATTATCATTGACAAGGGGGGTAGCCATGTGTGAGTATAGAAAAGATCCGTCATTTTCTTCTTTTATTCTTCAGTTGCTTCACAACAGTTAACCCAGTCATTTATTCTTCTTTCTTCTTCCTACAACATCACATACACTTGGTGATTGGTTCATGGCCCAAATCTTATATAATAAATAATAAATATTTCTTCACTCATGGTTTACATCTTATTACCTATACCCTGTCATGGGTTTACCCAAGAATTTTTTTGTTAATACTTGCCACCACCTGTAGAGGCCTTAACTTGACAGGTCTCCTTTCAAAAATGTTAGTTTTTTGAAAAAACAACAAGGTTGTTTAAAATAAGCCTTATCTTTTAATCTGTTTAATTTATGTGATTTGTTTTGTATGGTCTTGAATATTTTAAATTTTTACTATTTTAATTGACTAATATTTGTTTTTTCAAATATTTTTAACTTTTTATTACTTGTAAACTTTGTTCATTTTACAATTTATTTCACCCCACATTTGATGAAACTTGTTTTGTAGTATTCCCTAGTGGATGGAGAGTATGGTGAGTTTTCTCTTTTTTAATATTTTATATATCTTTTGCTCCAAGTTAACATACCTTACACCACATATTCTCCTTTCCACTAGGCGAGCCTGAAGATGAAGTGATATCACTTCGAAACCGGTCGCACTCAATGTTTTGTTAAATAATTAAACATTGACTTTCCTTGTGAGATATAAAGGACTTTTTCTCCCCCTTCACCTTTAAAAAAAAAAATAATAAGAACGTTGAATTGGTACAATCATACTCGTGAATGAAATATTTAGTTTTGCTCAACGTGTTACTGCATTGCTGCATCACAACTTTTATAACAAGCTTAAAGGGATCGTCCTCCTCTAAGAGGGTTTGATTGTTCAGGTTAACATCAAAGTTGTTCGTGAATATCCAACTGCAAAATGAGCAAGAACGCATTCTGGAAGCCGGATCCAATCAATGCTTGTCGTATCCGATTCATTTTACTAGTGGAATTTGGTTTGGTGTGCTGAATACTAAAGCGCAATGTATTGTTAAATCTTAAAAGCTTAGTTGTATGTGACTGGAAATAATTCATTACCTACAGAGATTTATAATTTATAAACGGTTAACTAACTGAGCGTAAAAGGTTAACGTTGTTATCAAGTGGTAAAAATAATAATGACAAGTTAATTGCAATTACAGTTTTCTCCATTATCTTGGCTCTTATAATCAATTAAGATTATTAAGATTTAATTGGAAATGTATTTGTTCTTAAATATAAATACTCTATAATTAAATGCATCATTACACTTTATCTAGTAGTAACTTGTTAAAATCAGAACAAGACACGTTTAATACAAAAACACACATTAACAAAGTTTAAATTACGAAAATTTCAGAAAATGAACGAAAAAGTTTCGTTGACGAAATGAAATTGATTATATACTCAATACAATTATACCATACTGTAGCCTTGATTCAACGAGTATAAGTAACACATAAGAATGGTACTTATCTATTAGACATTATAAAGTAGAGTTACATTTTTAACCTGTTTGTCCTATATTAAATTACTATCATAACGCCAAAATACTTAATAGCATTACCTTTTTTTATATTTATCTTAATGTTATTGTAAACTGCAAAATAAATTAAAATGTCTTTTTTTAAAATGTAATCAAAATAGCAATACCGTTAGCGTAACGTATTATATTATTTTAACAGATTTTTTAAAATTAAGTAGGCTGCTTATGTGTAAGAAAAACATCAGTTTTTCTTAAATATTTCCTTGAGGTACATCGTACTTAATATGCAAAACATCACTGCAAAAATTCTTAGTTTCTATTATTTTTATTCTTTTTTAAACCAGCTTGTCAATAATTTGTGTGGTATAAACACGGTACTATAACCTACCTCACCCAGGTACCTTAATAATTTATTAATTTTATTTAATAAATATAATAGTGCATTATTGTTAAATTCAAAATATTTCATTTAACGAAAAATCTCTTAGATAATTAAATCTTATTTACGAAACCCAATAAATAATATCTATAACCACGTCCGTAAAAGATCCAAATTTCGTGCACGTGTCTGAGAACCTAGACCAAGAAAACACCATACAACATATTTCTTTTCACCAAGTAATTATCATTAAAACACTTAACTCTCTTATCTTTCTAGTTTCGATGTTAAGACCGATTTCAACAATATTTCGATACACAAAGCTTTTAATGCAAGTAGTAAATCAGCTACCCCCTTTGCACCCACATTCGTATTTCTCTGGGAACTAAGACACAGAGAGGTTACAAAAAGCCATTGAACTTAGTATAAGAAGTCTGACCTAAAAGAGCTCGGATTCATTCATTTTTATTATTTGATGTGCAAGCATTCATTTATTATTTGTATTCAGTTATATTTCAAGTTCAGTAGTCAGTACCTTTCCTAAACCGTTCTTCCTAAACAACGTCTATCCTACAATATCTCCTATTTATCGAACGCTGTCAACATCCCACGCTTTATTACCCGACGCTTGCCGTCCCTAAATATTTCCTTTATAATATCCTTATCGGCACCCTTCGTCACGTCTCTCACCACCTGAATAATTCTACCGTATATCTGTCCCAATGCAGTACCATATTAAATACCTTCCTTTCCACGACGACTCTAGGCGCCTCGACGCAAGGCGACGCTAAACGCTGCAACGTACCTAAATCAACGCCGTCACAACGCTAGTGTCTGTATTTTCAATGGTGAGTCAAAAGATGTATGTAACTTCCTTTGAGATACCACCGGGGTTTTGTTTAAGCGAGGGCTTGACATTTGCTGTAACCAGTAAACCACATGGCCTTTAGGTCATGCACCCCGGAAGACAATTAGGATAGACATCTGTTTTCGATAGGTGAAATTTTGAATATTTTAATAGAATTTATAAAAATCAATATATTAGAAATATACGAGTACAGGAATGTGCTATCTTCGATAAATTGTACAAACCAAGATGCTAAAGGTTAACAGTAGGTACACCAACTGGTGAATATACAGAATGAGGTGCCGGTGGGTAGCCATTACAATACCCAGACCTTCCAAGACATCTAACACTGTGAGATACTGTCACATTTTTAGCTATGTTCTAAAAATATGATAATTGTGAAAGTATATTTTTATATTAGTGTTTTTTTAGCCTTTACTATAAACAAACTCTCTCCTAATCCATATTTATTACTCGATATACGCTTGCCTCTATAAAATTATTTAATATTTTATTTAGTGCTGACACAGCTTTATTGTATGAGCTGTGGAGCTCATTCAAATATTTTAGTTTAGCAATTTATTAAGGAAATGGGTTTATAGTTAGCAGTCTGGTTTTAAAATTTGCAGTATTATATAAAATGTAATTTCATATATTTTAGTAAAACTATTCACTTTAATTTATACATTTTTTAAAAATTAGAAATTAAAATAAGGATCATCTTATATTGTTTCGTCCTATAAACGAGCAATATCCTCTTAATCCATCCGCTATCGTGAGTTTTAGAGTAGAATGTTTACTACGGCAATGCAAGAAGTATTCAAAACTATGTTAGAGTACCAATCCAATTAAATGAATGGCGCTAGTGCCGAAATGACAGTTGTCAGAGTCAGTTGTCCGTGTTAAATACCACTTTTATTTTATTTCACGTTTGGCAACAACGCCTTTTTTGTTTGACTTTTTATATTTTAAGGTTAGAATATAATCGTGTATGATGAATTGTTATGGATGTCATTGAGGCGACAAGTAAATTCAAAATAAACGTTTTTTATATACATACACTTTTATTGAAAAACCAGTGAAATTCAGACACTGTAACAGTCCGCTCGTGTAAAACTTCAAACTTAAAGCTTCAAGAATTAAAATAGCTGATAACTATTGGATATGGAGATAATTAAATTTAAAAATTTATATGATTGAAATTATGATGAAACTATAAAAAAAAGGTAAATAATATAAATTTTAAATATATAGCTCACTAAGGTACTTTTAGCCCGTAACAAGAGGATGTAGATTTAACTCTGGAAATTCATCTCAATTTAATCAATTAAAAATGACAATTAGAAAGTATAGCAGAAGATGTATTTTGACATGGATAAGCAAAAGGGAAACGAGAGTATTCATCTATGATAGTTAAAATATATTTAATTCGACTTGTTGTTGGTAACGGTCGTTTTGTTTTTAAATAGATGTCTCTCTAAAGGAGAAGTTGCCTTTACTAAAATACCTTCATCATATTTTACAAATTTTTGGCTTTAATTCGGCACATATAGGACATGACAAAGTCATTTTCCGAACGTCCTCAATTATATAAGGTAGATTTCTAGAACGTACCCAATGAGTCATCCAAGTTTTGTTAATAGAACAGGGCATCAGATACGGTATTTTCTACCCCCTTCGGTAGATAATATCGAAACTGTAGCAAGCAAGTTCGAGTCTACATCTGAGGATTTTCTTATTTTTAATTTTAATAAAGGATCAGTGTAAAGTTTAAAATGTTTTCCGATATGGAAATGAGAGCCTCTACTTTTATAGATAGGCGGAACTACTAATCCTTTCTACTAAAATTGTATTTTTATGTTATAATTTATATATAATTATATTTGTGATATTAATATAAGTAATTAGAAACAGTAATAAATTATTAATTAAATCAGACCCAGGAAAATAATTATGTTATAGAATCTTACCTAATATGATTAGCTCAGATTTTGTTACATGTTCCATAAAAAAAAATAATATTTTAAAGAGTGGCACGGCTACATTGATATAATACTTTTGACCCAAGACCAAAATTTGTAAAAAGAAACCTCTGCCGTTGAGTTTTTTTTTTCGCAAAAAAGACATGCTTAAACTAATAAGAACTAAGGAATAATTTAAAATTGAATAAGTGAATTTTCTCAATTTAATCTAAAAGTTGTATTTTTAGGAATATAGAATGTCGAATCAGGAATATATAAAAAGGGATAAAACAAATAGAACAGAAAACCGATTATTTTAGTTAAATCATCGCTTATACTATTTTATGTCAGAACCATATACGAGATGGATAAAATTCTGAAAGATTTATGAAACATTTTTATATCTCGGAATAAAGTATGGTTAAAAACATCTATTGGATTTGCATCTATAGCGGAGAAACTAAAGGCATTAAGCAACCGATTCTATCTTTCAAAGAAAATTACGATCAAATCCAATAAAAAAACATGCTTAAAATGAAAAATTCTTCATTACATTATCTTATAGATCATATAATATGAATATATTCAATAAAATTGATTTGAGTAATTACAGAAATATACTTACTATTGGAACGTCACAAAAAGACAAAAAGTTATAATAAGCTCCTTAATGTAAAAGTTTAATTGATATTAAAGGCGAAATAAAATAATAGTATATTAAGCAACGAGCACGAAATGAAGGATATTTTGCACGAGTATGAAAGTTTGAAACACGAGCCGTAGGCGAGTGTTGCAAATCATACGAGTGCAAAATAGCTATTTCGTGCGAGTTGCATACTATACTTTTTCTACGACTGCTTTCTATTACATAAACAAACACAAATCGAATAAAAGATTTATTTTATTAACTGGAATAGATTACACTGCAAATAACAAATTGTGGATAAATAAACTCGATTGAAACTGAAAAACTGGTTAAGCCATACCCCAACCTATTTATAAAAAATAAACGTACAATTATTAAAAACCATTTTTGGGGAGGTAGTAGTGATATTATGTTCAATATTTACATTTTCTTGAATTTGGCAGTTTTCTGCAGTTGTAGTAGATGTGTTTCCCGTTCCTGAAGTTATATTTTTTATCTTATTAGAAATTATGTTGGCTATATCAATCTTATTTGTTAAGGATTCATCTATATAGCTTTCAGCAACAGCTGTAGACTTTCAGCCGCCATGACGCTTTAACGTGGTTATGTCACCACCAGCATCAACTAAAATTGCAGTGACCTGTATATAACTCAGGATTTGGCAATTTCAAATACTTGGCAATATCTTTTCCCATTGCCCCAATTTTATTTAACCCTATTCTTTGAACGGTGCATTTACCTTTTGGGTAATTTATAAAAAACCATGGATCATTAACATGAGGAGGGCGAAGGTCGGCATATTTTTTAAAAATTTTATAATATTGACCAATTATAGTGAACTTTCGAACATTTTTGGTTTTAGTGTCTGGTACCGTCACCAAACTGCTTTATTCAAATCATTAAAATTTTAAATTTTCATCTGATGTAATTCATGTCGTCTGCATGCACCCATTGCATCCATAATTAACGCAACCTACAATAAAAATTCACAAATTGAAAATACTTTGCATTACACAAATATAAAAAATAACGCATTTTAAATATAAATAACCTACTTTTGTTATAGTCCAGGATCCGTAAGTAGGGTCGACCTTCACCCATCTGTTTAATGGAAAAAACATATTTTTTATTAAATAAAATATGTTTTTAAATATACTGAAAATGGGTTGCCTAAGAAAATACGGTCACGCCCATTTTTTACTTTCCTTTCTGTGTACAGATAAGAAAAGTATAAAAATCATGATAAAAGTTGTTTATGATGTCATTATCTATTATTTTGTTATTATACATGATTTTCCTAAAATAGACCTAATTCGAGATATTTGAGGAAAAGTGCAAATTTCGAACAACTCAAAAACGGACCAAGAGAAAAACACCAAATTTTAAATTTAAGCTTTAATCCATCCTGCGGTGAGCTGATTAAAGTTTGGGCATAGTTAAAGCATCTGGGGAATACTTTACAGGGTGTCGTTTTTTTTAATTTAAAAAAAAAAATACTCTGGACCGTATTTTCTTAGGCAACCAACCCATTTTCGGTATATTTATAAATTTATTTTATGTAATAAAAAGAAACTTTCATCCATTAAACAGATGGGTGAAGATCGACCTTACTTCGGATCTTAGACTATTACTAAATATATCTCATCGGGAGCTTCTTTTATAAATTTTTCGATTTCATTTGACGTAAAAGTCTTCGACTTTTTCGGTTTGTATCCGTCTGACTGCCGCTTGAGAAATGCTTTCAATTTCAAATATTTGCTAATATCTATATTATTATTAATGCTGATAGTCGTTCTTAACATCGAATATTGTGTCCAAAGCGTAGAACTTTTCATTTTTTTCGCCAATTTGGTAAAATAAGCCACTAAAACGTTCTCTGAAAATGAGTTTGCGTTCTCACCTTTTTTCCAATTCATGAAGAGGGCATAAGATCGTTGATATAATTTTTTTGATGTTGGTGGCAACAAATTTAAAGTTGTTACTTTTGCAGCTTCCTTTATGTTTGGAGGTGTTAATTTTATATCACTATCACTGTCCATTTTATTAATTTATTTCATAAAAAAAGATAATTATCGTAAGTTCTGTCAATATTAATTATACTGACCGTAACGTCAAAATTATATTATAGCTGCCTTAGTTTTTGATCTACTAAATTAAAATTTTATTTCGCACGCGTTGCTGGGCAACCCGTGCAATATGAAATGTTGTGTAAAATGTGTATGATATAAGTTCCAATAGCCGAATCAAAATGATGATTTATCATTGCAGCCGTAGAAAAAGATTTTAATATTATAGGATTGTCACAAATTTGATTTGTTGTTAACAATCAGAATTCAATATTCAAGCTAATTTCATCCGGTTTAGCAATTATTGAAATATTTTGCAAATCAGAGACTATACCGTAGTGGAATCATATTAAATTAAGTATTTTCGAAG
Organism: Psylliodes chrysocephalus; assembly: GCA_927349885.1. Classification (NCBI taxonomy): domain Eukaryota; kingdom Metazoa; phylum Arthropoda; class Insecta; order Coleoptera; family Chrysomelidae; genus Psylliodes; species Psylliodes chrysocephalus. Next base: position 76,030,677 of record OV651816.1, on the reverse strand, counting down.
AAAATCTATACATGGTAATAGCGAGCTTTTATTTTGTTTACTAAGTACAGTGGCGCAGCCAGTAACTTCGTTCAAGGGATGGAGGGGGGGGGGGGGCGGCGAACCAGTGAGGCATCGAGAAATCGTACATTGAGGGTTCAACTAAAAGCGCTGTAAGAAAGGGAATAATGAGACGTTTCGGCGTGGCCGTTTGGACGTCGGCCATTTCGACGTTGGCCATTTCGGCGTTGGAATTTTTGGTAAACTTAACAATATAATTTTTATAAATTTTAAATATTTGTTATATTTATTATAATTAGGTTTATTATTATTAAATATTAAAACTGTTTTCGTGTCCAAAGGAAGACTAAAATAAAATGTCTATATACTATTGCTAAAGTTTACTTAAAATACGTTCGTCTGCATCTGCATCTTTCTGCACCTGACGCAAGCCATTTCCAAATGGTTGGATGATCTGCTGCCAATTCGAACTGTAGTCTTCTATGTGCTGCCTCTGCATGGTTATTAGTCCGGTTCGTCTGATCCAATGTCCTTTGGTAAAGGTTACACATCGCTGGGTGGAATAAACTTGGTCGTCTAGCATTTCCTCTTGTGCAAAATACAGACAAAGTTGTTAATAAAAATAGTATTATTTAATATGAAAATACATGAATTTAGTTAAAAACAGTGAATTAAATACCTATTAAGGCGTCCAATATCTTCTAGCCAGTCCAACAGTGGTTGATGTTCGACAGGTAGGTCTTCCGCTAGAACATCAAAGGCATGATTTAAATGATCGATAGGAAGAAATGCCAAAGATATCACCATTCTGGAATTTAGAGAGAATTGTGGATCAGCATTGTACTGCAAAAACAAAAAAATATTTTAAAACTGAGAAAGATCTTTCGGATGTTAAAGTTGTAATAGGTAAAGTTAAAAAAAATTGTAAGTCATTTTATATTGGGAAATATAGTGGAATCACATTCAGAATAAACCTTGGCCAGATCTTCCTTTAGGTTTTTATTTCCGCATTTGTAAACCATAACTCAAGTTTAGCTTTTATTAGAGGAGAGTCGCCTAATATGGGGATGTTTTTTTTTGGCTCTATTAAACAAAATGAACTATAAGTTCTAAAATTGAAAAAAAAAAAAAATATTAATATAGCTTTTACCTTGGGGAAAGGTAATATTAGCAGAAAGGTTAATATTTTTTCAAAATGGCTTAAATATATGAATTTGTTAAAAAAATGCGTCTCCCTAAATTAGGGACCCATGAGAACCTAATTTGGTGAGGTTGTATATTAACAATTAAAAAAAAAATTATACATTGAAATATGCCTGTAATAGATTTTATTTAGAAAAATAGAAGAAAAAAAATCGTTTTATTGCATTAATAACACATTAACATTTTAATTTGTTGCAGCACTTGTGGCATTTAAACACTTTCTTTGCTTTAGGTCCAAGATCCGCACACGAAGTGTGCGTCCAGTTGTAACAACGCATCGTATCCAGTCTTTATCATCATGATCGTCCTAAAAAAAATCCAGCACAGTAAATGCACTCTGCGTCTTTATCCTCGTCAGATATCTCGTCATCTGAGTCATCCACAAAACGTTCTTCAAATTCTTCTTCGGGTGATTCATCTGAGAAGTCTACAGTCTTTTTCAGCTTTTTAAACCTATTTGATTTTGCAGATGCTGCTTTTGTTGCAAATCCCTTGGTGGCAATTTCTGCAGTTTTCTTGTATGCATTTCCAAATAGTTTTACGATTTGGTAGACTGTTACCACTCCTCTATCTACATTCTTTCGAAGCCACATTTCAATTTCTTGGGCGTAGTAAGTTTTAAATGGAGACACGAATGAAAGATCTAATGCCTGCATTTTATGGGAGCTGTGAGGAGGCAGGCAAACTATATCTACATGGTTACTACGCGCTAGGTTTATCACCTCTATATTTCTGATGTGTGTAAAATGTCCATCCAGGACAAGTACAGCTGGATTATCTGCAGTTGGTTCAACATGTTTTAAAAAATGTTTAAACCAGTCCGTAAATAATTCGGACTGGATCCATTCAGAAGGGTGACATGCATAGATAGAGCCTAAGGGTGTACCGTCCACAAGCTCCTGCTTCATATTTTTTCGGGGAAAAATTACTAGAGGAGGGATAAAGTGTCCAGCCGGGTTCATGCAAGTAACCACTGTGATAAGTGAACCTCGCTCTGCTGCTTGTAAAGCCCCTATTTGTTTTTTGCCTTTTAGTCCAACTACTTTTGTATGTTTGTGTTGGCCTATGGTGATCCCAGTTTCATCACAATTGTACACGCGTGACGGGGAATATTTTATTTTCTCCAGAGTGGATTCATAAATATCAAAAAAACTTTGTAACAGCTTCTTGTGTAAAACCTTTTGCTCTTACGTAGGATACGCCTTGTGGAGTTCGTACAGATAGCTCTCTGTGCCGTTTCATCAAATTTTTAAGCCATTTTTTACCAGCTTGCTCTCTTTCCTTAGAAAACGGATTGTTTAAATTATTTCGGATTGCAAGCTGACAAGCCATGCATCGCACATCTCTTCGTGAGAGCCCAAATAATTTTTGCTCCATGCCTTTCTTTTTGGCATCTGCAAGTTAATAAGGAAATCTGTGTATTCAAATCGCGCAAATAAAAACCCTAAAATGGGGATCCCCAAATAAGGGATCTTGAATCTCCCCATACTGGGAGCCTTGCCTTTCTCAGATTTCTAACCTAATAAATTTCTAACATGCAATTTAAATTTAAAATCAAATATAAGGCTTTACAGCCTAGCTCACATAGCGTGCTTTGTGATAATAAGTTGTTAAAATTGCTTACCTTGACACAGTAATTAATTGTCAATTATATTTTTCATAAACTTTATAAATACGCACATTTACTACGCGTAAACAAACTCTGAGACGTTACAACTAAAACACATGATCCTGGCCGGTATATAGGCAACCAATAATACTATTCACGATACGGTACGTACAAATTAGTTTCACCGCCTTCTAATGGCAAATGTCGGACCTCCCCAAATTAGGAAACCTCACCAAATTAGGCGACTTTCCTCTATAGTTTTGTTTCAAAAACCTTCAAGAAACTCATACATTTTGTAAAAGTTGTGGGGTTCAAAAAATCATTTATATTGGCTTTTAAACTTCTGGGTATTAAAAAGAAAAAGAGACATTCAATTTTTTTTTGTGTGTGTCATCGGCTTCAACTGCTAAGGTTATTTCGCTTTGTGTTCTGTGCAGGCTTTGTTACTGTTTGCTAGCGCCACTTTAGGAACAGACTGTTAATTAGAACCCAACAGTGAATGGTCGAGTGGTTAAAATTTTTATTTGTTTTTTGATGGTTTAAGAACCTTTCATCGAGATTTACTATCAAGCCATCTAAAAGCGAAATAAAAATTGTAATTTTAAAATATTCAGAAGCAAAATCGGTATTTAAAACAAGTCGTTGTGTTTGTCGTGCTGGTAATAAGAAGATCTTGAGCTTTTTTAAAAATATTTATAAAATACTCACCAGCCTGGCCTTGCATTTATTTAAATTCATCTGCCACATCATAAGCTAGAGTCCAACGCTTTACAAAGAATAAGGTCAATCGTTTGCTGTATCTTACTCAGAGGAAGCGTATGTGCGTTTTTTTTTTGAGCACATCAATGCAATGATAAATTTAGAAGTTTTGATGCTGGCTAGTAATCAAGATGCCTCAGTCGAAGTAGGCCATTGTTCTATTTCCTTCAAAGCTGCCACCAGCGGTTTATAAAGTTCTTTAAGTATTAAAACAACATCATGCTTTGCTACCCATCAAGTAAAACATAATCTTTTTAAGCCATGCATTTTTGTTTCCGTACATATTAACTCAATTTTTTGGTGCAAAACGTTTTTTTAATTATTGTTCTTGAACAGTTTCGTATTTCTGTTACATTAGATGCTGAAGATAAACAAAGGTTTAAATTATGTGAAGCGCAGGGTACATACGTAGCCGCAGGAAATTATTCTGAAATTAGCTTTTGAACGCCTTTAGTATTCCTGAATATAGCAGCTGCTCCGTCATATCTCTGTCCACAAAGGTATTTATAGTTAACTTCTAGTTTATATAAAGTTCCCAGAATATTCTCAGCTACAGAAGCGCCAGTAGTAGAAGTAATTTCTACAAATTGTAAAATTTTTTCATGGATTCGATCTTTCCTGTCGACATATCTGGCACATATTGTTAACTGTCCTTTATTTGATTTATCAGCTGTTTTATTCGCTAATATAACAAACGCTTTTGCAACGTTAAGTTCTTTTACGATATTTTGGATAAGTAGTCGATTGCATATTTTCAATATTTGATTTTGGATCTCCCAAATCAGATATGTGGCATTGCCACCACAAAAACTCCAAGAGGGCTTGGTCTCCAACCTTAGCTCTTAGCCTTAATATATTACAAAAGTTACCCTTGCTTCTGTTTAGGCCAGAGAGCAAGTCCAAAAATTCGCAATCTTTGTCCTTTTTTTGTTGTATTATTAATTTAGATGACTTGATTAATAAATTAACCGGAAGTACTGAAAACTGTGATATTGTGCCCCTTCACGAGCTTCAAATTTTCCTGTAGCTTTTTTTTTATCCCCGAAAAGGCTCTTTTACCAAAGCTCCAAGAATCTGGCTAGTATTATGACAGACAAATTATGTAGAAAATAGAACACTGTATTTACCAAACATCTTTTATTTTTTATACAAGCCAAATTATATTTCGTCCGCCACACAGCATTAAATTTTCGTTTATGTCGTCCTTGTTTTTTTAAAGGAACACAAAATTCTTAGGTGGAGTCCAAAATCTTTCGACTAATTGTAGTTTAGTCTTATCGTCTACCTGTTTCTGTATAAAGTTAGCAATATCATACTTGTCGTAAACTTGGCTATTCTATGAAGTGATTGACGAAGAGGCTTCGCATTTTAATCTGTTTCCTACCCATGTTTATCTAATTTGTTTTATGTTAAGTCTGATGCGGTGCATTGTAGAAATGTCGATACTGTCGATGAAACTATATCACTATCTTCAGCTAGCCTTAGTTTTTTAATGAAGTATCATAGTTTATTTAAGCTTCCTTTATGTTTTGAATTTCACGGTTAATTAAACGGTTAATTTTATTCCCATAACAAAACTAAATACCACAACATGTGTACCTGTAACGATTGTTTCTGATTATTTGATTTTTCAGTCGACAGCGGACTGTAGGCTGGAAATAAGTCATGGTAGGCCGACAGCTTTGTGCATTGTTGTCGAGCATAAAAATTGAGCCAGTTTGCGTATCTTTGCATTGGTTCACGAGTCCACACATTGGTTCTATGGTACTACAGTTACTGCTGGATGGAAAAGATATTAATTTTTTAATATTTATTATTGGTTTCCAAAAGAAGTTCTTAGATGTTCAATGAATTAAAAACAGTAGTGTATATAGTGTAGTACAGTAAATAGAATATGGGATTATACAATAAAACTATAAGGTTTGGCGATTAATAAATAAAAAAATTACCTTTACATTTATAAGGGTATACATAGATTATTTTCTAGAATATCGAAGGGGGGTCTCCGCCCCTCTGGCTGCGCCACTGAGTAGTAGATGGTGTTACTTTATGACTTCTTTATACAAAACCAGATAGCCATAAGTACGAGTACATTTATTGCATTTACAGATTTTATTAAATATTCATTCCATTCGAATTTTTTTCGAAAAAATACTTAAATGGAACTAAATTATACATAATGGAGACAAGTAGTAAGAAAATAGATGACTGAGCAGGGAATAGAATATTTTTGAAAGACTAAAACCAAATTTGGTAGATTTTCACACTTTTATTTTAAAAATAAAATTTAAAAAAAAAAAACACTTACATGACATATGTTTCGAAGTACAACTTCTTTTTCAAATGTGACTATTTACAATTCGGTATCCAATATATATACGAAATAATTTAACAAAACAAAGTACTTAAGAAAACATCAATAACATTACAAAATAAACTAACTATTTAAAGTAAATAAGGGTACTTAGGTAATTATAATATCCATCAGATAACAATAAGATAGCACATTACCGGGATTATCTCACAGAAAACTGGGAAAGAGATTTAATAAGGGTGAATTATTAATATCTAATTGATCATTTAGTAAGTTATCTGAATTTTTAAATCTATTTATTTCAAGTGTTTCTAAATGGTTTAATTTAAGGCTCTTATTTTCTACATGTAAAATTTCAAAGTTGTCTGTAAAAGAATGCTTTTCAGCTAAAATATGATTTGAGTAAGTAGAATTATTTTTGTTTTTTGTATAGCTATTATAATGTTCGGAATAGCGTTTTTTGAAAGTACGGCCTGTTTGACTAATATACAATTTTGGACAACTACCACAATTTAATTTATATACCCCGATTTATTATTAAGATTAATTTTACCCTTATTGTTTTTAATATACTTCCCAAGCGTATTATTGGTTTTAAAAGCTACGTTAATATTTTGGTTTTTTAAATATGATGATACCTTTTCACTAGGAGCTCCTATATATGTAAGACTCTTATATCTGCAATTTGGATCTTTAATTATGGGATAAACTTGTTGAATAGCCTGTTTAAAAAGTTTTTTCTCTAAAATGTTGTCTACTAACTTTGAATTAAAATTATTATTTACTGCGATTTGTTTAATGATATTTAATTCTTTTGTGAAGTTCTCTTTGGTAAGGGGAATATTAACTAATCTATGGATCATACTGTTGTATGCTGCCAGCTTTTGTTTGTATGGATGAGATGAACTATTATTTATTGTAATATCCGTATGTGATGGCTTATGAAATATCCCAAAACTATGGCCTTTATTATTTTTAATAATATTTAAGTCTAAAAAATTAATTGAATTATCCTTCTCTGTTTCCATAGTAAATTTAATATTAGGGTGTATAGTATTGATAAAAACTAATAAAGAATTTAACTGTCTACTAGTACCAGTAAAAGCAGTCAATATATCATCAACATATCTATGCCAATACAGACAATGTTTACTTAAATTATTGCTATGAATTTTATTTTCTATATTATCCATAAATATTTCTGCAAGCAACGGGCTTAATGGGTTCCCCATAATAAGACCTTCATTTGCTGAGTAGATGTTATTTTGAAATTGAAAATAATTTTGTTTTAGGCAAATGTTTAACAAATTTAGGATTTCTTCTTTGAGCATAATATTGACTTGATTACGATCTAATAGAATACATTGATAATTAGTTTTTTTTTTAATTTGGTATTTAGAAACAAACTACCCCTTCTCGTAGTCTTTAAAAATGTTGAAGAAGATATTAACAATTAAATTAGGTAAGACTGTTTATATTTTCTTCTAGTTAAGTTGTTCATTTTATTAAAAAGAGTATAAGGTAGATTGAACAATTAAAGAAAGTGTTATGGTATGTTCGTGTCTAATGTTTGTAGAGAGTTGAAGATAAGTGTATTTTTCAGAAAAATTGGGTGTATGTTGAATAGATAATACAAATCATATTAAAAATGGAAGAAATTATAATAAAGAAAATTTCTTTTTTAATAACCTGCTCACAAAAGGCGAAAAATAGAAAATAATAGTTATTTATTAATAAACGATCATTAAAACGATCGTACATAAAATGTTATATATTTGTTAATCAGTTATCATTAGAAGGGTCGTACATAAAATTTTGTATGTATTTCGAGCGTAAACACGTTTATGGCCCTTACGTGTTAATGGGCAAAGGTAAGTTGATTCCCATCTACCTAAATTAAGAAGGGTCAAGAAGTTTAGAAGGTCGAATTGAGTCTTGGGTCATGTAATCTTTCTAATCCTTCTAATCCTCCTGATATCGGTATTTTGGAAATTCTACATTAATTTCTAAATTTCTGTATCAAATGATATTTTATTTACCTATTATAGAAGGATTTCATTTGTTATACATAGATGGATATCAGATATAAAAAAGGTTTTTAACCTACAATATGTTTATTACAGTTTGCTTGATTTGTATACGGTGTTAATTTTTGTTTGTCAAAATGAGTTCTGTAAGAGTTGTAATAAGTGAAAGAGAAAAACAATTGATTGTGTTAAATGGCTTTAAATATCGTTTTCATAAAGGCTTGGTTCCACTTGTGCAGCAGATGCATGCAGCCACTGCTTGCAGCCGCTGCTGCGTTTACTGCTGGCAGTTGAAGTGGTTCACCTTGTGCCGTGGAAATGGAAGTGTTTTTAAAAAGTCGCTGTCTAGTCAGTTCATTTTGAGCATTCATTGTGAAACGATGCATCGTGGTGCATTATTAGCTCTTTACTTATTAGACGAAGAAGAAGACGAAACCATTGTGCGCATAATTAACAAAAATGTTCAGAGAAGACCACAACACATGATGTTTCGACGAAGAAATGAGGAAGAAACTTATAAAAATTTTATATGCAAATACCTAGTGGACGATGAAGAAAATTTTCAGCAGTTTTTTAGATTAACAAAGAACCAGTTTCACTTCGTTTTATCTGTTATTGAAACAGACATTAAGAAAGCGTCCACCAACATAATTCAACGACCGATAACAGCTGAAGAAAAATAAGGTGTAACGTTACGGTAAATGAAAAAATATTTATTTTTTATGACAAATAACAGATACGCTTTAACTTTAATCTGAATTAAGATATCGTAGTTGGTCGGTCGTATTGATCCTAATTATTATTATACCCTTGCCGTTGCGACTCTTCACAGCTATTTAATGAAGACCTGCTTTCATGTTGAGGTAAATCCTTTGGTTGAGATGCTAGCAATTGTAACTCATTTACAGTTTCTAAATGTCGAAGTTTTGCTTTTGCAATTAAATGTAGAACAAATCTACATCGTCTTCTTGAGGAACATTGGTTTTATCCAGAAATGTTTCGACAATTTTCTTTCTGGCCTTTTTGTTCTCTTGAAGTAATTTTGAAATGTTGTCAGTCATTTTTTTCTTATGGGCTCTGACAGGGGTGCAGGTACTTGCCACACTGGACGTGGCAATAGAAGACTGCTCTAAGTAAATTATTGTACTTTGCGTCTTTTCTACCAAATTATGGTTTGCCTCAGAAACCGCCTCGTCTTTGCTTTCCTGTGACTCTTCCTCTATGTTGGATATCGTACTGCAAAAACAAAAGCATGTTATCAAAACTTTAAATTATTTGGTTTTCTTTTTTATTGCTAAATAAACGAAAAAATACATATTCACTGGCACTGAAACATCTAATTGAAGAAATTGGCAAATGCAATAAAATACTTTACAAACAGTATTTTCTGATTTTGAAGAAGCAGTTCAGCAAAGTGTTACTGCGGTTTGGAGTGATGTTTGATTGAAGGGATGCCGATTCCATTTGGAACAGTCTTGATAAGTACTTATATTTGACATTAAATAGTTTGCGAATCTTAGATGAAATAAATAAAAAAATATCCACATTTACCGCACTGGGCAATGTCTTGTTCTTCTTAAATTCTTATAAACATGAAAAGCAAAAAAGTTCCACAAATCTTCTATAATTATATAAACTCTTGTTTTATGTTCTTGATACATAAGTAATTATTATTATGTCCTAATCTGTATAGTTTTCTCCTGGAACCTTTAATGTGTTTAAACTTATTTCTAGTAAATTACTATTTCCTGTCTTTTTCCAAAATAAACCTTGGTATTCTTTTTATTGGCCCTGTCCTAATAAGTTTTTCAATATGATTATCTAATTTTTGCACTCTGCAATTTACTAGATCATTTATATTTTTTATCTTTTTACTAAAAACTTCTTTTAAATCCCCATATTACTATCACAAATAATTCAATTTGGTTTTAATTGGTCATTCGTTAAATAATTTATTCATTTAACTATTGCTGTTAATGAAAATCGACAAGATAGTAGTTTTCGTTGATTATTTGAGATTCCCACTAAATAAGTGACTTTAAATCTCCAAATAAATGTACTTTTATTCTTATTTTCTAAGTAATTACACTTCTGCGTCGTTTAGTATGCAATTCAAAATTATATGTAAACATCTCTTCTTTTTTTTTGTTCAACAAGGAACATTTTTCAATACACAGGCGATACAATGATCGTCAATACTATGATCAAAATAATCAATCATTTATCTCTGCCGCTTTGATATAATTAAGTTTTACTCTATTGAGTATTATTTATTAATTAATTATCAATAGTTTTCCAATATTATATATTTTTTATATTAAAATATAAATATTATATTTACTGTTAAGTGATTCCACTACAGTATCTATATACACATTCATAATTCACATTCAAAATTGAAGTTTACTTACTTGATTTTACCCTTTTGCTTCTCCTACTTGAATATAAGTACTAAACTTTTACATGGAAGCTACCACAGGGCCATCTACCACGAACTCATAAAATTTAGTTAGTTTCATTCTACAAACTTTCCAATCTACTCTTTTCCCATATTTTTACATTTTTTACTTTTTTCAGAGTACAATCTATTCCATTCAACATAATTATATTTAATAACACCACGGTAATAAGTCAAAAGTTAGTTAACTTACAGAATAAACTACGCCATGCTCAATCATCAGACGAAATTAAAAGTAAACAAGCGTACAAAATGATTTCCCTTGTGACATAGCCAACCTTTCACCTAGAATGTCTCAGCTAAAAATGAAGTTTTTAGTCACAATTTTACCGGAGACAGGCGGTAAATGTTCCGAGTATACTCCAGAGATGATACCATACTTAAAATTTAAAGCCATATTAAAATTCATCAATTAGTTCATCTCTGAGTTTTTAGAAAAATGCTTAGAGAACCGCAAGAGCGTGAAGAAGAATAGCTATTTAGTTTCTAGCGAAAATATTTAAAGAAGCAACCTAATTTAGGCAGTCAGTGAGCCCTTTGGGATATTAGGGTAAGCAAGAAACAATTTTCGGTACAATTTCATTTTAATATTTATACTAACAATGTAGAGGGCTTCAAAGGAGCTTTTAATTTCTATGAATTTTAAAACTGCAATTTACCGAGTTCATTTCATTTTTTAATTTTACGAATATGTGATCCTATTTTAAACAATATTATGTTTCGACTCATCGACGACCTTTACTAAATTACATGCCTGGTCATTTAAATTTTAATGTTTTAATTCCTATAATAAAAAAAAAAAAAATAGAAATTTAGGATAAATGAATCTATAAACCTACTGTTTATTGATAAAAGTTTTTAATAGAATATTTACAATTATACAACATATTGTCACGCCTTATTAAATTTATGATTTTAAATTAATTCATTACTGAAATATCACCCTACAAATAAGTATTGTTTAATTTTTTCACAGATTTGTTTTAACTGGTGATCATTTTTAGTTCAAGTTAATTATACCGGCACACAAAAAAAGTGGTCAGTATATTTGACTAGACCAACCTAGGGTTATGTATTTCGATGCGCTAAATCCAGTTTCCACAAAGCAAATTTTCCTCTTCTTTACGAGCACATACTTAATACTAATTGATCATTCTTAGACTCTGTAAAAGAAGTAAATGAAGCTGTTGACAAGTTCTATAATATACTTTACTCAACAAAGTGAAGTGAGGGGTTGTTTGGTGACAGAAACAATATTATTATTTTACTATTTTAATAATTGCATTTAATTTTATTTCACAAAGTTATGTAATGTTATGCCGCAGCCGAAGTCAGTAAGGAATTAACTGTCTCTTAGTTTCTTTCCGGTTTACCTGCAGTGCCCTCGAAACTAGCCAGCCTTACCAGGGAAAAACCTCCGTTGGGCTCTGCTAGTATTATAATTAATTATGATATTTGAATTGCTATTTGATTGGTACTTAAATAATAAAACTTTACAAGCACCTATCATTTCGGACATCTTTAGGTAAGCTGACTAGTTTGAATATAACCTACAGAATGATGTTTTCTTGACCGCCACACGAAGTAACTCCAAAAACAAATACCCAGCTTGGTTACAAAAGAAATAAATGATATTAAAAAAAAACATTATAAAACAAAATAAAAATATTAATAGTCAACTTTATAGGCTTTAGTTCAGAGAGCCAAGAGCAAGCATAAAACAGAAAATCAACATCACTTACAAGAATTTTGTCTCTAAGACTGAAAATTGGATTCGAGAAAATCCATCGAATTTCTATAAATATATTTACAAAAAAAGAGGTACTTAACAAATTCCAGGGATAATGCTCTTAAATGGAGTCGAATACGCAACTCCTGATAGTATAGTTAATGCGAATGCAGACTTGTTTAGAAGTGTTTTTGTACCAAATTCAAAGGAACCTCCCGGTATCACTCGACAATCCTTATCAAACCCTAATATGTCTATCAAGAAGATTGAAGAGGACGAAATCAGTACTATGTTGCGTAAACTCAAGGCAAAATTTACTTGTGATTATGATAAAATACCTACTTTCTTTGTAAAAGACTGCATTAATACACTTGCAACCCCTCTTTTCAAAATATTTAACATGGACCTACAAACAAACGACTTCCATGAGGTGTGGGAGTTGTCAAAAATCATTCCTTTATTTAAAACTGGTAAGATCAATGATATTACTAACTACCGCTCTATTGCCCTATTATCCAACTTTTCAAAGGCTTTCGAGATGGCAATGTACAATAGAATTTCGCTGAGAGTAAAAAATGTATTTCAGAGAATCAACATGGTTTTATTTTTTAAAGATCAACCGTCACAAAATCTAAGGTGTTTTTCACAAAACGTCAGTCATGCTATTGACTCGCAAAAACAAACTGATACCATCTATACTGACTTTTCGAAGGCGTTTGACAAGATGGATGATAGCACACTTCTAAAAAAAAAATAGAAAAATTCGGTTTCGATCATGACCCTATTGCTATATTTCAGTCTTATCTCAGAAATCGTACGCTCTATGTTGAATTTAGAGGCCCACAAATCATACCATTTTATGGCAACCAGCGATGCTTCACAGGGCAGTAATCTAGCGTCTCTATTGTTTGCTCTATTTGTAAACGACATTAGTGAAAACTTTTTGAGTGACTGTTTATTATTTGCAGATAACCTAAAGATTTTTAGAACCATCAATTCACTAGCCGATTGCTTGATATTGCAAAATGATCTAGATAGTTTGCACCAATGGTGTACTGACAACAAATAACCACTTAATATTGAAAAATACAAATTAGTTTAATTTTCTTTATAAACCAAAAATACAATGTTCCAATATTCTATTAATAATACTCCACTAGTGGCAGTTGATCAAACAAAAGATCTTGGTAATATTTTTGATAGTAAACTTAGCTTTTCAGAACATATGAGCAAAATGGTACTAAATGCCAAGAAAATGGATTTATTTGTCGAATTTACAAAGACTTTAATTCTCTTCATTGCTTAAAAAGTCCTTTATTTTGCCTCTATTAGATCTCGCACGGAATATGCTGCCTTAATCTAGAGTCTATTGTATAGTTTATATATTTCCTACATAGAAAATGTTCACAGGTCAATTCTAAAATATTTATCATTTAAATTGGATGGCAGATATTGTAACGTTTAAATTTGGCCTTATAGCGGTTTTTCATAAAAATAGGAATAAGCTAGTTTTTTATCCATGTTCAGTAATTATTTAATGGGTCCTTCTATACCCGCATTTAAATCACTGTGCTTTTGGATCGATATCCGAACGACTGATTTTTGTCCTCACCGTCAAAGGCGTTTCAGGGGTTCTTCTTTGATACTCTGGGCGAGTATGTGGCTGCCCTATATTCAAGATGTTGGTCTAGCGTTTCCGCCCCGATTTTAATTGTGGGTATATGAGCAGTTTGGTGTAGATAGGACCTCTATTTGAGTTTAGATAGGCTATTTATTTGGTTTTAGAGGTTTGTTTGGTTATTTTAGCCCTTTTTGTCAAAAATTTATTTCGTAATAGGGGGCGCTGATGGGACATCTATTTGTCACTAAGGTATGTTGGTATTACTGGTTTTTTGGAGATGTCAAGTGACGTTGTTCCGTCTTGCTTGGAATTTCGAGATTCATATTCGACACGTGGATTTGTTTGAAAGGTGCTGTTTCGAAATTTATTGGAACTCGTTTCAATCCATTTGGGATTTTGCGAAACAACCTTTGTTTAAGTTACAACAGTGTGTGATTGGTAGTATTTTTGAGAACCACTTGTTGTAGGAGCTCTTTTGTGAGGATATATTTAACCACGTTTTTGGATCTCATTGGTAAGTTTTCTTCTACGCAGTATTTAAAGTTTCGACGTAGTAATTCTTTGTGTAAGGCCTTCGTCTTTTATTTCAGTGCCCACATATATATGTAGTCTTTCTGGATAAGCTGTTCACGAATTTGTAGTTGAATTTTATCTGGTGCTTAGTGTTTCCCCTGTAGCTGTGAAAAGGGTAAATATAGTTTTATTTTGGTTAGCATGCTTACCTAGACGATTATAACACTAAGTTATGTTTCTTTTCATTGTATATATTTTTAGTATATGGGATTGACTATTGAGGTGTGATATTTTGAAATCTAAGGGTGTAATTTGCTTATTAAATGTAATTGTTGGGTAGAACTCGCTTCACGAGCCGTCTATCTTGTTGCTTTGTAAATCTGAAGATTACCTACATAAATTAATAAGCCGAATTTAATTTAACTAGTAAACGTTGAGTAGTTACTAGACCTCGCTTCACGAGAAGGCTATGAAGGGACCTGGTTATTTAATTTTAACTTCTTTATTAACCAGGGATAAATAGTTATTCCTGTGTTTGATCTTACACGTTTTCTTTAGGGTTCTTGTGACGGGCTATCAATTCTTGTGAAAGCCAACACTTCTCGTGACGGGCCAGTATTCTTGTGACGGGCCAATACTTCTTGTTACGGGCCAGTAGTCCTTGTGAATGGCCAACACTTCTTGTGACGGGCTGACTAGCACATCTTGTGACCAGCTAGTACTCCTTGTGATCAGCTAGTAATCGTGTAATGGGCTAGCAACCTTTATGACAGGCAGATTGATTTGTATGCCGAAGTAGGACATCAACCGTCTACTAGAGCAAGTTTTTGCAATCTTATTTTTTATATTACTATTTAATCTATTTTATTGGGGCGGTTATTAGTACATATTTTTATCTAAACCTAATGTAAACGAGGTTTTAGGGGTGTATAGTTTACCGTACATTTTTATTAAACCCGAAACACGTCACTAAGAGCTCTTCGTGTGGTATATTACTTATGGGTAGTTAATATTTTTAATAAGTAACGGAGTTTTACTTGTTTTTTACCCCTAGCGTCCGTAAATAGTACACTATTATTTATTTATTTGCTAAATACAGTACACACCTCAGGTGTTATAGTTTTACGATTACCCCTAGTTCCATTTAATTATTTTAAGCTTAATATAGCGTTTTGGTTATAAATATTACTCCCAGTGATACTGGACTACTCTTAATAGTTGGGGAATCTGATAGTAATGTACTAAGTGATTTAGTTATTATTAATTTGGTAAATTTTGAAGTGTGAATGAAGTTGACCCCCCATGTCAACACGATAAATTATTTATATTAAACTTGGGTATATATTGAACTTTACTTATTTATCCCCACTTGCTAACTATCAGCATTTATTTTTATGGTAAAGTAACATATTTAAAATAATAGGAGCATACTCAATTTGTAGCCACTTGATGGCCTTGTAGAGGAGATGCTATAGTTTTCTATTTTGAGTTTGGTAGTGAACTGTGACATAGATTGTTGGATGTTAGGTTAAACTCCTGGCGCCCACTCACAAACATAACTTTTTCTACGACTCACCCCCTTCTTCACTGTTGTTAGTCGGCATCCAACATTGGATTAATATAAATCCCACCTCAGGTGCTTAGGCATGGAAAGTAGGTAGCAATATCCACCACAGGGATTTATTCATGCTGTTGCTAAATAGATTTACATTGTCTTTTTCTAATCGTAAAAAATATAATTCCTGTATATTTACTTACAACTTAGTCAATGGTAAAATAAACTGCTCAGAATTGTTAAACTACTTAAATTTTTATATCCCAAACATTAAAAGAAGGTCACACCAATGCTTTTACCTCCTGATTGCAAGAACTACGTTTTTATTAAATCACCAATTTATACAATTTGCTCAAATTATAATGAATTTTGTACCCTGAATGACATTTACTTTGATTTTTTAGCATCATTAAAAAGAAATATTTACCAAAATTTGTATCAACGACAATTATAAATGTAACAGTGTTGTTATTATCACTGTTACAATCATTTATTTATTGTTAGTATTATTGTTGTTATTATTATGCCAATTTATTATTATGCAAGTGGGCTAAGAATTTTAATTTTAATTTATGCAATAATTTAAAATATAAATCGAAACAAAGGTTAGATGAGAATAAGGTACTCAGTAAAAAAGAAAAATAAAATAATAAAATAAAATTACAATTATTTTTGTTAGTGGTCATATTTATGTAATTATTATTAGGTTAAGTTAGGCTAATTAAGTCAAATAATAACAAACTATATAGTTTGTTCTGTAATTGGGTTTTTCCTGTTGGACAATAAACAATTTATTTATTTGATAAAAAATAATTATTGATTAGATCTATTTCCATTTCAGTATGATAATATTAAAGTATGCCTTTTATTCGCATTTTCGTATTAAAGAACCGTCTTCATTTGTTCCTATCGAGCGCATCAGTCGATGCTAAAAATCGTATCTATAATTCTCTTCATATTTTCGAAATTGACTGAACAAAGTTATTTATGATTTCTGCATAAAATATGAGCGTATAGTAGATTTAGTTGAGCGATATCAGTTGTTTGAGTTCTCATACTTTTAATAGAAATGTTCGCGATGCCAGCTGTTTACATTGCAGTCTGAGAAATAGAAGCGGAAGCTGAGAATTTATTAAGATGACTTGCTTTCAAACACAAACGATTTAGAAAATTGTGTTTACTACATTAAAGTTTTAAAAAACGAAATTTTGCAGAAAACCAAGCAAACGTATTTTATCATTAGTAGTAAATTTAATACATAAAGTTTATGTACTGATGAAGCCATTCAAGCTTTAGATACTAAAATTATTGTTGAAATAAAATAACTAGAAGAGAGTCTTTATAATTATATGAAACATAATGAGTACTGAACAATTTATCCAAAATTCCAGAATTATATATGATGATTTTCTACATCTAACTTCTGCCTCATTTAAAAATCACTCCTGGGACATTTTCTTACAGTATATTATGTAACAAGAGTTGTAAGTAACCCATTACGCACGAAGTTAAAAAGCACTAAGCCGCGCAGCGGCGAGATCGTAAATTTCACGAGTGCATAATGGGCTTACAACTCGTGTAATAGGTATACTATACTTTTTCTACGCCCACTTATTTTCTTCTATTAAATAAAGGGCATATCCTTGTGTCGCCAATCCATAAATTTTTGATAGGTATTTTCGTACCTTTCTTTGGATTTTAGCGGTAATAAATTATGTGTGGCAGTTTAAGCGTTTTCTAAAATTTCCGGTGGTGTACTCATAACTTTTACTACTTACAGACATATTTGTAGGTAGAGTTGAGAAAATGTTCGAGTAAAATAATATTGTCTTACAAAAATTGACAATATAAATGACAAGGCGTTTATTTCCATAGCATGCTACGAAAACGCGACATATGTTTAAAAATTGTATGTGTTGCCGACATTTAGGGGCATCATTTTTTTATTCCAAAATGTACCATGCTAATGCTTAAAGTTTTTATGTTTTTCAATTGACTAAATTTATGTAAATAGACCAAATAAAGTCAACCATAGATAAAAAATTAATTGCAATTTGATTAAACCAAGAATTTTAGGTTTTCTTATTAAAACGCACGTGTATGTTATAAAATCTCATTACGTGCATGTTATTGTTAAATGTCATTGACAGTGCGATTTTTAACGTTTACTGACATGGGCGTAGAAAAAGTTATAAACGTGCACTTATTCCTCTATGCCTTAATTTAAGTAACTCACTGTTGATACCATTCCATTAAGTTTTTAAATTTAGTAACTTCAAACTGTCCCTTGGCAACAAATTATTTCTCAATTTTTTTATATCTAAAATTTTTCTATTTAAGCTTTTGTTTTTGTTATCTTGTTGCTGAATGTAAATGTATGTCTTTTTTGTAGTTTTCTTGTGCTTCTTTAGATTTGGGAGTTTTCTATTTCTTTATTTATATTTTCAGTCCTAAAGATTTGCCTGCTAGGTGCCCTTCCAAACAGTTTGAAATTTGGCGGGCAGAAAAACTATGATGCTATATTGCTGCTTTTATTGTCAGACATTAGTAACATCCATAAATCATCAGAATTGATATTCCCAAATCCTCTTCCTGAAGAAAGGATATAAAATTTGTACTTAAGTTGTACAACAAGATTGTTAAATTTCTGTTAATTACTCCAGTTTATTTAAAATGCAAATAATAACAGCTTATTTGTTAAGATTTTCCAACAATTGCAGGCAAAGGATCAAAATTATAGGAAAATTAAAAATAGATGAATTAGAACGTGCTTTGAACATGATTATAAAGGTTTAATAAAACATTTCATTTGACATAGAAATATCTTGCCTAATGGCTAACCAACCAATTAAAACGAGTTTAAACAATTTAGCTCCATTTCTAGATGGAGAAGGTATGCTCCGCGTTGGAAGTAGATTGCAAAATGCCAATATCCCTAATGAACAAAGTCATCTTATAATATTACCGAAAAATTGTCACGTAATAAATTTTGTTATCATCAATAAACATTTAAGGCTCCTGCATGCAGGCGAAAAACAGGTATTGAGTCCTTTCAATTAAAAATATTGGCTAATAGGTAGTGTAGAGAAATTAAAAAGGTTTTACACAAGTGCATCATTTGCTTTAAACAAAAAACACGCTGTTCAGAATAGCTCATGGGTTCATTGCCAGGGTCAAGAGTAATTGCCTCTCGTCCATTTCAAAATGTTGGAATTGATTTTTGTGGTCCCTTTTACATTAAACAGTCAAGACAAAGAAGAGTACTTATTACAGAGGCCTATGTATGTTTGTGCGTTTTGCAGTAAAGGCAATTCATCTCTCTCTCTGTAATGTGTGGAGGGTGGGTTATCCCACAGCACTTAGGCCTCATTAGGCCCATTGTGCATCCTCCTAAGAAGATAGGCACCTTCTAGCTCGTGAGCCAGCCTACACATTTAATGTAGTTGGCAGCGTCGCCAAGAGGTACTTCTCTTATATCGGCCGGTGTTAGCCGATACTCGCCAAACACAAATCTTCTAATAAATGAGAGCGTCGAGCAATCGTAAAGGATATGCTCGATGGTCTCATCTTCTTGTTCGCACCTTGTTCGTGCGGATTCTGACAGCCCCATGATATGGAGATGCTTTCGTACTTGGCAATGACCAGTCAGAATGCCTGTGACTAGGCGCAGATTCTGTCTATTCATAATCAAGTATTTGTTTGATGCAGTGTTGTCAGGATAACTTAAGAGCTCCCTGGCAACTCTGCAGTTTCTTGCTTCATCCCATCTTTCCTTGAATTTCACAAGGGAATGTTCTTTGATTAGGTCTGTCACTACCGATTTTGTCAGGCCAATAGAAGGGCCAGGTGCAAAAAGTATTTGGTTGGCTGCTTTCTTGGCAAGTGAATCAGCAAAACGGTTACCTTTCGATGTGGCGTGACCTTTAATACATCTTGTTGATGGATACCTCGGCCAAAGCTTCGTGACATTTAGGTACTAACCCTGAATAAATTCGTGGTCTGTTTAGGGTGAGTAGTGATTGTCTGCTATCTGTATAGATGAGCATGTTCCTTCCAGTGATATTGTTTCTGGTAATTTCTTTTGCTGTTATGAGAATCCCCGTTAGCTCTGTTTAAACTACACTGACACTATTGCTCACAGCCCATTTTGTGTTTAGGTTTAAGAATCTGGAGTATATTCTACATCCTGAGCCTTGTGTTGTTTTAGAACCGTCGGTGTAGATATGAATCGTACCTGCCACTTCTGGCTCTTCTATTTGTTCTATTATAACTTTATATGACTTATGAAAGCTTGAAGCAGTGGGAGCGTATCCAGCGCCTCCTACCAAAAGTGACGTCTCGCCTCACCAGATCCTTCATCAGGTTCTATTCCCACCGTGCGGAGACGTGTTATTGTCGTCAAAGCAACTTCCTTGATGTAAATATCAAGGGGAGTGAAACTAAGAATGACTTCTATGGCTCTAGTTGGTGTTGTTTTCATGGCTCCTGTTATGTTGAGATATGCTGTTCTTTGAATTTGTTCTAGTTTACGGATAGCTATTAATTTTTGGGTTTTCGGTACCCAGACAACAAAAGCAATTCATATAGAGTTAATTTTAGAATAGTTAAGATGTATCTCCTTGCTTTGTAAAAAATGTATGTCCATATTAGATTAGAGTGCCAGTGAATTTAGTTGCGCATTTTAGTTAAGTTCGGACAGTGTTTCTACCGAAATTGTCGCCCCCCCCCCAGTTATGTTCAAGCCTTTATAGCGTCACCAAATGTAAAAATGTAAATATTTTATGTTGGCAATACTGACAGTTAGTGCTCCCCTCCCTTGCCTTGTCAACCGCCAAGGCAGTTCGAATATAGACTCCAACAAGAAAAGACGTGAGAAGTGCACATGTTTCGTACTGGCTTTTAATCCATTCCCTTTGATGATTGTAGTAAACAATATAAATAGTGTAAATAAAGTGTAAATAGTTTTTTAATGTTTCTTTCCAAACACAAAGATCTATCAGTTGAACCAAGTGGGTCTATAGTCTAGTTGTTTGTTTGTTTGTTACAGTGGTGAATAGCGTTGGTCGTTTTAGACTAGTTGGTTATTACAATAAATAGTACAAAATAAAAAAAGAAAAAAATTAATACTTAGTGTAAAAAAATTATAAATAAACTAAATGAACTATTTTTAAAATAAACAATTTTTAAAATAAACAAATGTTACATTATCTATTTTTTAAAATCACAGCCCTTTATTAGGTTTTATCATTAGAAACTCACATCATCTGTCATTTAATGGTATCTTAAAGAACCAAACAATAGTTAAAAAATAATTTCCTTTAATACCTTCTCGTGTCCAGTTTTGTCACATTTTTCGTGAGTCCTTCTGTATATTAATCACATATTTATGTTTAGTAACTGAAAAAGATCCTTGTAAATTATTTAACGATAGCCCATCTTTTGAAATTATATTCGTATACAAAAATGACAAAGATGATTCGAAGATGTCTCTAAGGTCGACATTGATCGACATCACCCTCGTTATATACAAAATGTAGCCAAATATCACCAGTAAAATTTCTTTTAAATTAATCATTTTCATTTTCAAAGTAAACATAAGAACAGTTCAAAGGAATTTTAATGGAATTAATTCGACCAAACCAGAGGTTACTTAATTATAAGGGTAGTCTTACAACCCAAATTCAATGATTCAATGAAGGCCTATAAACACAAGTTTGCAATCTCGCACTAAGGGTTCTTAACAATAAATTATTTCTTTCTTAATTAATTAAAACAACAATTTACTTAGGTATTTAGGTTAGTTTTGATTTAAATTGAGTGAGACAATGAAAGTAAGCAACCGGTTGGATTTAAGCTCTGTTAAAGTTTATCAGGCCCATTAATTTTAATAATCGACTCTTAAGTATTTTTTGCATTAGAGAAAATTGGATACAAGCTATACTTTTCAACAATTGTTTAAATTTTGCCACTTGTTTTGCCTTCAGGTCATTTAAAACAAATTTTAATCAGACTTTTTCTTGTGCTTTCTCAACTTGTCATTTACTGTGTATAAATATTATTATTGACGTTATGAGTGATATTTTCTTTTTTAGTCTGTGACTTGACTCACTCTGATGAAGAAGTTATGAGAAAATTAAAGTTTTTGTGGTGAATAGAATGGAATGAAAAAATTTGATTTTTTAAATTAAACTGAAGCTTTTCAAGCACGAAATAATCAAAAGAAGTCAAGTCGAGAAATCTTGCTGGCCACTCTTCAGCCAATCCATCTCTGGGGGAAAACGGTATCTAAATATTTTCTAACGATTTTGCGATAGTGTGCGGCTGCACCTTCTATTGAAAATAGACATTCACATCTGGAAATAAATTGTTTATTTGAGGTATAATTTGATGGTGGAGAAGATCAAAATATTTAAACCGTTTGGAGCGCAATGAATAAAAAACGTCATATCAAATGTTTTCTCAACAAACAAGCTTTATCACTTATTACAACAAAATGTAAGAAATTTAGAAAATGTAGAGTATAATAAGGACACTAGAGGTTAAAGAACAAGTACTTCGGACTGTTGAAAACAGGCCTCAAATAAGGTGTGAAAGACTTGCCAATGAAGTTGAAGTATCCCATCTTGTTATAATGTACAATTCAAGAACAGAATATACAATTTATCAAAGTAATTTTTTGATCAACCCCAAAGCAGTGTCCAGGATCGGACAACAGATGAGAAAGAGACACACACAGCGCTACCACAAATTGGAGGAAGTTTAGGGACAAATGAGTCGAAGTAGTTTCCGACCGCCTTTTATATTAGGACAAGATGTCCATGAGAGTCGAATGGGAGCCAGTTTGTTCTACCTGCAGCTATGCTATTTTATCAAAAGCCAACCGGATTTATTAGGAGTACATCGCTCTACTAGGAGCACACCACTTTAAAGAGCACGCCGCTCTTCTAGAAGCCAAGCCTCTTTATAAAGAACACACCGCTCTACTAGGACCATGATGATGTAATAGGAGCACACAGCTCCATCAGAGAGCTACGTTGCTATGCCAGGTGCCACGCCGCGATACCAGGCAAGCAAATTGGGATGTAAACAGGAAAGTTCAACTTAGCAAAAGTAGTAAGAATAATTAAAGTTATAGATTGGGGTTAAAGAATTGAAAACGAAATCGACAGGTGAGTATGGAGAAGATAAAATTAGATATACCACAGTTTTTATGGATACTAAAAAAAGGGTTTAAAGTTTAATAAATTATTATTTTAGATTTTAACTATGCATATTCAGAAAAGTTGTATTAGCAGTTATACAGGGTATCCCAATTAAAATTAGCCCGTTTCCATTTGATAAAATTTGGTTACCACGAGGTGAAAAGGATAAATCCATATGCAGAAACAATGGACAGGAAATAATATTTATAAAATGGACTAAGGTTCAGTAAAAGATGCCATTTTCATTCAATAGGGACCAACCAGTGCAACCTAGTACAGCGGCCACGTACAGTAGTAGTCTCACAGTAGCAAGCCGTAGAAGCAGTGGAAAGCAGGAAGTCAAACACTAGGTCCAAAGCCAGAGTCTATTTAAAAACGGACAGACTACAGCAGCACAAGTACCAAGCCCAAGTAACTAATTCAGGGAGGTAAAGGATCAGCGGATGTTACGAAGCGACCACCAGAGAGCAATGGGTAGACACGTCAAACCAAGCAAAGAAGACACAACTTATGTAGTGAAGTAAGCGTGAGGTTACCATATATATTGTTTAATATATTCTTAATAATTTTTCTAAATTATTTACATTAAGAGTATTTTTTAATGTTTTAACTTAATATTCTAAATTAGCGTTGGGTCATACGACTCTTTTTGGTGAGCGCGCTCATTTCGTATAGCTCACTTAAGTGAGTCGTTCATACTGAGTCGTTCATTTGAACGATAACATAATAATATGCTCGGGTTTGCAGCTCTGCATTAGTGCATTATGGTACGCTCTTCTGGATTGCTGCTGATCCATTCTCCGTGGGTAGGTATTGTGCACGTGATATTCCGATATTCGTCGATGCGCTCGAAGCTAATCTCTACCGATGCACTGGCGTTCGGCTTCCGGCTCAGTTATACAAGTTCGTTCATGAGTTATAGTTTGTTTTTATTGCGTGGTAAATTAGCAATAGAACATAAAAAAAGAAGTGAAGTATGGACCTATTTTGAACAAATCCCAAACAGTAAAGCAAAATGTAATTTTTGTTCACAAATATTATCCTATAAGGGGGGATCGACCTACAATTTAAGCATCCCAGTTCCAGCTGTGTTTTAGTAGATAAACAGGCATCGGGTAATTCTAAAAACATTCCTACACCAGCCGAAGCCGTAACAAATTCCCAATTCCAGGAAATTAAGGATATTCCTTCCTCGTCAAAAAGTCAAGATCCGCCTCCAGCAAAAAAACAAAAAACAATGGGTTCTTTTTTTACCAAACCAATAACAAATAAAAAGAGAGACGATATTAACAAGTTATTGGTAGAAACAATTGCAAAAAATTTCTTACCATTTTACTTGGTAGAAAGCCAACATTTTAAAAGTTTTGTGGCTGAATTAAATTCTGGCTATCAACTACCCTGCAGAAAAACTGTTTTCAAAGTATTAATACCTCAATATTATAACTTGCTAAGGGAAAAAGTGCTTAGTAAAATACAAATTGCAGGCGCTGTCTGTTTAACGACGGACGGGTGGACATCGGTAACAAATGAAAGTTATCTGGCGGTTACTGCACACTTTTTAAATGCAAATCAAATAGAGTCTTATTTATTAGACTGTTATAAATACACCAAACGGCACACCGCCTTAAATTTATGTGAAGAGTTACAAAGAATAGTTATAGAGTGGAAAGTTAGCGATAAAGTAGTTGCCGTTGTTAGCGATAATGCGGCAAATATTGTTGCGGCAATAAAAAAAACGAATTGGACACATATTCCCTCTTTTGCCCATACGATCAATTTAATAGTTCAGTCATCGTTAGAAGCCATTCAACTTATTAGGCAAAAAATAAAAATTATAGTGGATTTTTTTAGAAGAAGTCCACAAGCTACAGAAAAATTAAAACAAATGCAAAAACAGCTCGGAACGCCAGAACTGAGCATTAAACAGGACGTGGTTACAAGGTGGAATTCAACCTACGAGATGTTTCAAAGAATTCTCGATATTAAAGAACCACTAATGTCTACCATTGCAATCAATTACCCAAATATTGAAAATTTATCAAACAACGACATCAATGCTTTAGAAATGTGCTGTAAAATTCTAAAAATATTTAAAGACATTACCCAGGAAATTAGTTCTGAGAAAGAAGTGACTCTGTCAAAAGTTATTTTGTTTAGTTCTGCATTGATAAAATACTGTAAAAAATATCTAAGTGATTCTAAGTGATATCTAAGTGATAAGATTTGCCTGGAATGGTCAAAAACTTGGCTGAAAATTTATTGACTGCCTTACAAAAAAGGTTTAATAATATTGAACTTAACAAAATATTTGCTGAAGCTACTATTCTGGACCCACGTTTTAAAAAGTTTGGGTTTACTGATAAAAATGCGTTTAACAGTGCTAGAGAAAACTTGGTAAATTACGTCACACATTTAAAACCAAAACCAACCAGTAATAATGATCCCTTAACTTCCGGCGAACAAGACAAAGATATTTCAGCAACTTCCTCGGCAGTATGAGAAGCTTTTGATTCTACAGTTTCCAAAGTGGTTGCTAATCCTAATCCTGTAGCCGCGGGAATTGTGGAAGTGGAAAAATATCTTGATGAACCGCTACTATCAAGAGCGTCAAATCCATTTATTTGGTGGGAGGAGCGACGAAATATTTATCCCCAACTCTATGAGCTTATGAAAAAAACATTATGTGTAGTAGCCACTTCCGTACCCAGTGAAAGAGTGTTTTCCAAGGCAGGACAAACTTTAACAGAAAAAAGAAACAAACTCAAGGGTGAAAAAGTGTCTATGTTACTTTTCTTAAATGCAAATTTGTAAATTTTTGTATTCGTTTTTATTTAATTTTATTTTGCGAGTTCGTTTTTAAGTTATATTCTTCTGTTTAGAATTCATTATTGATTTTATTTCGTATTATTTATGTATTTGTTTAAATACGCACATATTTGATTTTATGTTAATTCAGAATAAAATATTATGTTTTTCTGACTTCTGATAAAATTCCATTATATTATTTAATTATTGTATCAAATGCACCCTACGCCGCTGCTGTTTTAAGATTCGCGAGAAAATAATGATCCACCCATGTGCAATGCAACACACATAGCACACTGTAAAAGTAATGAAAAAATAAAGAATCCTAGGTGTAAATACTTTTCGACTTCACCCACAGATCAACGCCAATTTATTCCGTATTCTTAGTATAATGATATTCGTATTTGGTACGTCGCGCGTCGTATCATATGTAGTCTCCATGCGTCGTATCTTCAAGGAGCACTGGCGATTCGAACGAGTCTTTTAGCAGAGCGGAGTCGTTCGTTCAAGACTCACTTATCTGAGTCGTACGTTTTGAACGACTCATTCACGAACGGCCCATCACTATTCTAAATAAATCGCACGTATTGCAATAAAACAAACAATTAGGTAATTATTTTAGTCATTGGCTTGCATTTGACTAAAGATTAAAACGGTCACGTACATTTTGGGTTCAAATAGAGAGACTAGACTGGAGTAAGATACTCGAGTAAGGACTGCGGTCCAAAACTCTTGCCGAAAGGTGAGACTCTCATTTTGGGACTTAAAGTTCCCGAAACACCGTAATGTATAAAGTAAAGTTTTTTGTCCCAAATTTGTATATTTTACATTTATCTTATTTTTATCAATATTTATTTATTTTAATATCTGTTCCCTAAATTTAGATTAATTAAGTAATCTTGAGAGTCATTTTGTAAATATTTTAAATATACATATTATGTTACTGCTTTAATACTTATTATTATTTTTTCCTCTTCCTTCCAAAACCAGTTATAGAACATTCCGATCATTTGTGAAGCCTCTTCTACCCCCTAAGTAGTAGAATAAGTCTAGAACTAGTTGCCAAAGCCGCTCTTTTTTAATTTTATTATTATTATTATTATTTTTATTGGCCGCTAGAGAATGGATGTTCCTTCTGGACTCCAGGATCCTTTGCCTGGTGACAGTGCTGCCTTAATTCCTTAAAAGTATATTGACAACAGTATTTAGAGATCTATCAGTAGTTAAAAATTAAACTTTAGGCTACCTGATTGTTACAGTGTATCGTTAAATCATCATTTGTCTCATAGTTCATCGCCAATTATAATAAATGATTTTTGTCCAGTTTGACTATCTTGAATGGTTTAAAAGTTATAGCTCTGTTAAAACAATTTGGAATGACCGGTATACAGTGTGGAAAAGCCAAATGGAATAAATACATTATTTCGATTACTGTAAATATTTATAGAAAATCCCGAATCACGTCAAATTTAAATTATAAATTGACATTCTTTAAAGTAAAAATGTGATCCCTACCTTCAACCCCCTTTGAGTAACAGTTACAACCTCTAATTTTTTAAATGGGAAGTGTAGGCGTGTGATATATCGTTTGAAATGTCTCTTCATTCTCTATCCAAAAATGTTATTGTTTTTAAATTTATTGCAGAAATTACCATAAAAAAAAATAAAATCATCTTATTACCGAAATTCTCTAGAGTACCCACACTACTATTTCCCGTTTCAGTCTTTATAATAAGACAGTACCTAAGCAAAAACAATATCAGTGTTCTTTTTAAAAAAATTCTTTAAAAAACTATCATAGTAATGTTAGTTTGTTTAAAACGCCTGAGCAAATTGGTTTGTAATAATTATAACTGCAGGATATTTTCAATATTATAATTGTCGTTTGAATTTCATAAAAATGGTTAGATTAACAGAAATGCATAAAATAACAGTTTTACAGATGATTGGTTACGGAGATAACACCCGAACACAAATGGAAGTTGCTCGCCTATTTCATGAAAAATTTCCGAATTTGCCGCCTATATCCCAAGGTACAATTAGTAAAATAGAGAAGCAATTTCGCTAATTTGGACATGTAAAGCAGATGAAAAAAACAGCTGCCAATGCACTGAGTGGTGATATCAAATTAGATATGATGCTTGAGTTTGAGGAAAACCCACATACATCGAGTAGACAAGCATCTGCAACATTTAATGTCAGCCATACATCGATACTAAACATATTAAAAGAAAATAAAATGCATCCCTATAAAATGATACCGACTCAGGAACTCATGAAAGACGATCTTGACAGAAGAACAAATTTTTGCGAACAAATGATAGAAATGTTGAATAACAATACCATCCAATTAGAAAACGTTATGTTGCACTTTTTCCGTTAACGGTCATGCTAATCGTCAAAATTGCCGCTACTGTTCAACGGAAAATCCTCACTGGATGAGAGAGGTCCATACACAATACCCTCAAAAGGTTAATGTTTGGGCAGGGATTGTTGAAAACCATATTATTGGTCCATTTTTGCATTGAGGGGAATTTGAATGGCGATAATTATTTAGCACTACTACAAAATGATGTGGTGCCAAGTTTGGCAAATTTATTTTCTGATCCAGGAACCCTCAAGTTCCAGCAAATACCATATGGTTCCAGCAAGATGGAGCACCTCCACATTACCAAATCAATTTCCGCCAGTACCTCAACTGTACATTTCCAAATCGCTGGATAGGGAGGCGAGGATCAATAGAATGGCCAGCAAGATCACCTTATCTTACCCCATTAGACTTTTTTATGGGGCTATGTGAAAAATATTGTTTACAAAACTAAATCACGTGATTTAGATGACTTAAGAGAACGAATAATGCTTGCGATTAGATCGGTCACGCCTGATATGTTAATTAACGTTAGAAGACATTTTTATTCAAGATTAGGATGTTGCCAAGACGTTTGCGGTGAGCATTTTGAACATATACTTCATTGACATTCATATTTTTTACGTTATGAACAATTAAATATTACATATTGAGTGTATTGTAACAAATTTCGGTTATCAGTTATTTTATTTTTTTTATGTTAATTTTTGCAATAAATTTAAAAACAATAACATTTTTGGATAGAGAATGAAGAGACCTTTCAAACGATATATCTCAAGCCTATACTTCCCATTTAAAAAATTAGGGGTTGTAACTGTTACTCAAAAAGGGTTGAAGGTAGGGGATCACATTTTCACTTTAAAGAATATCAATTTATAATTTAAATTTGACATGTTCCGGGATTTTCTATAAATATGTACAGTAATCGAAATAATGAATTTATTCCATTTGGCTTTTCCATACTGTATAAGGAATAAGGATGTTCCCGGATAGACTGATTTTTGTTATTGCCTTTCCACAAAAAAAAAAAATTATCATGATAGTTTTTGCTTGGTACTTTTCATGTTGAAACAAAAGAAAGTGAAAACTTTCTTTTTTGTGTTATTTCATTTTTGTATCATTATTATTTTACTAATGCAAAGATATATTCAACTTCTCTTAGAATTATTATTATTTTTGAAACAAGCAAACGCTTTTATGAAGAATAATATTTTCTCTAAAAGTTAAAAATAAAAAAGTTCTTCTTTTTCAGTATATTCTAGTAACAGTGTTTTTTCCTTATTACGTACTTATCCTTATTAATTTATAAAACTAGAAAAATACATTCTTTTTAAATTACCCACTGTAATTTTCTTGATCTTTCTTCCTCTTGTTTGGTTTCCACAATTCGCGAAACAAAATTACCTCATTTATTTATTTAAAATTTTTTGTATCATGAAAAATGTTTAAGATCTCGAATTTTATATTAACTTTCATTACATTAGTAGCTAACAATTTTATACGACCGCATTTTGTAGGATTCCTTTACATTTCATTCTCGAGGTATTAGCTGTGCAATTTCAAATAATTAAAAGCCTCTCCCATCCAGTTAGGAGACATTAGTTAACTGAGAAGCTCATTAGTTACCTAACATCATTTAAGGGCTGCTGGTCTCTAATACCCTCTAACGCATTTGTCACGGAAAAATTAGTGGCTGGTTTCTTTATGGGTTTATCTCTAGGGAATTAAGTAAGATTCATCTTTTTTAATTATTTTATTTCAACGACTTAATTTACAGTCTCTTTGACAGCAAATAATAGAAATTATTTCCTTAGCATCTGTAAAAAATATACGTGTTATGTATCGGTTTGAGAAATGTCACTTTGCTCGGTTCTCTTGACGTTATCGACAATAACAACGATACAGAAAACGAGGTTATTTTTTTAACAGAGCGATAAATAACTATTTAGGTTCATACCGGATGCTGTTTATAAATCGCTCACCGACGAAAATCAAAAAAAAAAATCACAAATGTTAAACTTCGTTAGACAATTCAAAATTTGATGAAATTTCATTCAACACTACTGGCATACTCTTCGAGATGGCGCTTGTGCCATTACGGGCGACCGCGAGCTGAACTCCTTAAGTTGCCTAAACACCCGTATATTTTCAGTGTGCCATTAACTGTGCTTAGTGATGCTACGTTCCCAGCTAGCACATAACGTTGCCAAGCCTTTCGGCGATGTTGCATTAAGGAAACGTAATAACATTACTGTACAACGTAAATGCAACGTTCATGAGAAGTTGTTGAGGGAAATCAAAACCTCGCAAAACTTCTATTTGTTATTTACCTAGTTAACCTACCGTAAACATTACAAATCTGAATTCAGAACGTATAGTTTTATGTCAATTGTCACTTGTCAGTTTT
The DNA here is from genome assembly GCA_927349885.1 of Psylliodes chrysocephalus. NCBI lineage: Eukaryota > Metazoa > Arthropoda > Insecta > Coleoptera > Chrysomelidae > Psylliodes > Psylliodes chrysocephalus. The sequence goes on along the minus strand of OV651816.1, from coordinate 76,000,107 downwards.
TCTTGTCAATTGTCTTTTTTAATGGTTTATTTTTCGACATCCAGAATTTATTTTATAAATAATTATTATTTATACATTCGAATAGATTTGGTAAGGGTCCTCTATAAAATAGATAACTATTTTCTAAACCATTGTCTTTGTTTCAGATTACAATGCCTGATGTAAATTTATTATTTCATTCATTAAGTATCTTTAGCAGTCGATGCCGATGACACCAAATAAAAAAAAACTACAATAAAAACAAAGAATTGCAGATCAATCGTTGTAAACCAGAAGATAAACATTTAACCGAATGTCCGGCAACATTTTACACCAAATACTTATAAAAGGTAATTATACTTTATCGAACTAAAAATACATTTTAAAAATATTATTTTTTAGGTTTCCTTCGACATTCTAGGAATTTTAGAAGCAAAAGTAAATACTACAGAAGTGTAAAGAAGAATATAACACCTGAAGTTTTATAAAAAGTGAATCTATAGGTACATGATATGTCAGGTATATCAGAATTCAAGCAGTTCATTTTCTTCAACAGGCTAGATTGCCTGGAAATGCAACCATCAGTTCAAGTGAAAACCCAGCAGAAAAGTTGAGAGAAATCATAGATGATACTCTCGAGTATAATAGAATATCTTGCTAAAAAACACCAGTTGTTTTTTATAAAATCTACATATCGATGGCTCAATCAAATACTGCCACAACTAAAATACTATTATTTCGAGAAATTTCATTTTGAAATTTTGTAAGTCTATTATCATTATTTTGTTTTTGACATACTCTTTATATTTTATTTAAAAGCTTCGATATTTTGCTGTTAAATAAAATGATTACGATTATAAAAGTGAGTTGTTGCATGGGTGTTTTTGAAGAAAATAACTCGAATTGAGGCAGTTTTAGACACAGTTTGTGGCTATATTTTAAATGATTTATCTTTAAGGATATTTTTGTTTGTGGTGGTATTTCAAGTAAAACCGTAATGATATTTTGCATCCATTGAACCAAAAATGTAATTGCTTTGTTTTTTGACTTGTGGCGGTTTCTGATTGAGCCATCGATATATCTACTTTGGAAATCAAGCATAAAATTTGTAAAATTCAAACAAATTTCAATACACTAACATTGGTTGTTTTATTTAAAACAACAAAGTAAGGCATATTTTTTAATTTCTATATAATTTCCTTTAATTAATAATAGGTAAACAAGTTATCAATTTCTTTTTTATTCAATGTATTGAGAAGTAAAATATTTTTATATAAAAATATAATTTATGCTCTTCTAATAAATTGTCATATTTAGGTTACATTATAGCACTTTATAAATATCTATGCAAAAAAAGTTAAAAGGCTTGATTTAAAAAAGATATATCTCTGCGTCTTAGGTAAGAAATCAGCGAACTTAGCTATCCTCTAGTAATCTAATATAATAATATGTACCTAGTCATTGTTGTATTCGTTTATTATTTTTCACCAATCTAGCTTTATCATCGTTCACCATTTAAGGTTTTAGTGAACCTTTGCAATATTGGTACCTTATTATACTATTTAGCTAATTTTGTCCAATCGTTCAGTGCTTTCTAGGTAGCTTCTTCTATCCCACATGTGTATTTGTGTTCTTTTATTCAATAATTGTTCCATCAGTGATTGATGTAATTTATCTATTCTGCAGTCGTTTTATATTTGAACTCTTATATTTTAGGTTAACTTAAATGATTGATTATCCTCACCATTCGTCTATCACATATCCATCGGCTTTTAAAGCCGATGGATGCCTTGGCTCATTGGTGAACTCACCGCTGGAAAAAAGAATGATTGTCACATACAATCGTCTTTCCATCACTTAATTTACGAACGGTTTGCTGCAAGCGCTGGATACAGCACTGAATAAAAGAACACGCCTACACCTACCTCTACTTTTGTGCTATTGGTACTTGATTTCAAGAACATTTAAATAATAAATATATATAAATATTTTGTTTTATTTGAAATTGTCATGTCTCGATTGAGATTTTACTATAGCCTCAATTTCAGCCTCTCTGTATTACATTACACAATGTGTGTCCACGGATGGACTTAATTATACTTGTAAAAATATTTATTTTAAATTAAAGAAAAAGTTATTTTTCATAATTTCTCAATGTGAATCGAATTTATTTAACAAGCAAGAAATTATGAAGAATTACTTTTTTAATTTAAAATAAATATTTTCACAAGTATAGTTAAGCCCATCCGTGGACACACTGTATAATGCTGTAGATCTAATTCACATTATAACATCAATAGAACGTTTCAGAGCAACTTTCGGGGTAAGTACCGTAAAAGTGCTAGTGTGATGTTTTTCGAACTTCACTTTGTAACTTCTGTGAGATGTGCTATAAAAGTCTTGCCGTTGCGGACATTCGGTAGTTGCAGGGAGATAAGGGTTACATTTACAGTACATTGCATGCGAGCTTAAAGAGCCTAAAATTGCAGCTTATTAACGTAGATGGGATGTTTTTGTGCTAGCTGGGTTATGTTTGAGCAATAGTGACACATCTAAAAAGTAGCAACGATTTGTTTCAGCATTAGTGGCACATTTGATATATTTCGGTTACTGTAGTTATATGTGCCAGTATAGTTGGTATGTTGTGTTGATATATTTGATTTATGCCGATATTGACTAAACTTCCAATTGATTTTTATTAGTTGTACCGGTATAGACTATTATTGTACATAATTTTTGGGTTCATATAATATTGTGATGTTTGTTTATTTTCAAAACAACCATTTATTAATTAGTAATTTATTTAAACATATTTATATTTAACAATACTATTCTAATTTATATATATTTCGAATGTCTCTAAACTGTTCACGATTTATATTCACTGTCCATATAATAACTGATACAGCGTTATTCTCCACCAATATTCATATACCAATTTAAAATTAAAACAACAAACTATTTTTAGTACTAATGACAATATGGACAATAATCCGAAGTGATATTTTAGATAACACCATGCTAAATGACACGCATAAAAAACCTTTATCGAGACGTGAGTTTTGCGATGACGAAGAACTCTTTTCATCAGATGACTCAGTCAAAGGTCCGAATTATGCTAATGACTCATCTTCAGACGAATCTTTATCATCATCATATTCAAACTCATCTGATGACGATAATGAAGGTAAAATGGCTAATACCGTGAATCTGCCAGTCGAGGCTGATACTGCAAATGAAAGGAACGAGGAAAAAAAACAGTCCCATCTTAATAGAAAAAGTTCACTACCAAGCATCTAAGAAACACTGGCAAAGCATACAAAACTTTGGGAAAGGAATAAATAATTCCAGAACGACAAATGAAACAAGTGCAAACAAAAATGCAGTACCAAATTCACAGAAGAAGAAAGGTTAGCCCAATTTAAAAAATACTGAGATATGGGTAAAATTGTAAAATAACGTACATATATTTTATCGCTTATTCAAAAAGAACTACAAACCACATATTTTTTTTTTTTTTTCTTAAAAGATGGCAAGACATTAAGAGTTTGTATTTGTTCATTGCTACACTAGGCATCACTGAGCGTTGTATCTGAATAATAACGAAAAAAATTAAAAATTTAACTACAGCCGCAGATAAGAGGCGAAAACATTTTAATCATAAAGAAGTTTCCAAGAACATTAAAGACGGTGTTCGATCCCACACTTCGTTAATTCTTACTATTAAGAGCCAATATACACAAGCACATTCCGAAAAACTTTGTATAGACGGAAGAACGACAATTGCTCAGTTACATTGTGATTTTAAAGAAGAGTGCGAAAATCAGGAGAAACCTTTTGCTAATCTCACTATGTGCAGAACCTTTTTAACCACGAGTTCAATATAGTCTTTTTTATTTTTAAAAAGGATCAGTGCCAAGCCTGCGTATCCTATGAAAATTCAACAGAAGAAGAAAAGTAAAAAGTTAGAGGATGAACATAACACCCACATCGAGGAGAAAAGATTGAGAAGAGAAGAAAAGGAAAATGACAAAAATAGTACTTCTTCATACCAGGTAGCATGTTTTAATCTGCAAGTCTCTCTACCAACACCAAATGGACAAGTATCCTCTTTCTACCATAGATCAAAACTGTCTACCTACAATTTTAACATGTTGGATCTTACATCAACGGAGCAATAATTAAAATTTTTTTACATGTGGCACGTAGGTCAGGGTAAAAGAAGGGCAGTTAAAATAGGCACTTGCCTATTTCATTAAAGGAAAAGGCTGTGTGTAATACTGAAGATATCGAAATAGTATTTTATTCTGACAAATTCGTCATTGCAGCTTACCTTCATGCCGTGGCAAATTATAAAATTAGGGCAATTACTCATAAATACCTTAATACTGGACACACCCAATATCAAAGAGATAATGTCAATTTCTTAATTGAAAAAAGCATCAAAGGGCTCTTAAATATAACCCTATTTCAGTATTATGCAGCTATAATTCAAACATCCAAACAGCAAGCCTTTTAACGTAATAGAGATGTCTCACAAAGATTTTCTTGACTTAAAACATTAAACTGAACATGCTACCATAAATTTTCAGAACAACGCAATAGAAAACTTTTTAAATCGCCAATGCTTAAATAATTAGGGTAGACAAAAATCACTTAGACTCGTTTTTTTACAAAACGTCTTTCAAGCATACAAATTTTAAGCAATTCCAAGTGATTCATACAAGACGTTCATGTTTTTGTTAAGAGTTATTGCTTCGTTCATGAGAACTACTTTGTCGGCATATTACTCCTATTATACCCCTACCTTCAAAATTCCAAGAACGGGTCGCCGAGCCACATTTCCCCTATCATAGAAAATAGATTGGCGATTTATTTAGTCATACCGGTGAATTAAAGATTTGAACGTATTTAGTAAAATTTTGAGCATAAAAGAGAAAGTTATTTGTGAATTTTCCAATAAAACTAAGTAAATTAGTTAGTCAAAACATTCTTCGTTTAGGAAAATCTGTTACGAAGGCAGTTTCTTATAGAAAAGAAAATAGTCTTAGCACTATTAATAACGTTTTGCTTTTAAAGAAAGATATAGACAATGCAAGTTTTCACGTTTTTGGTGATCATAAAAACTGCGATATTTATTTTTGTAAGAAGCATACAGATGAAACCAAAAACGAAATAACCAATTTCAGATCTAAACCTGAATTTTTTACAAGACTTCTACAAATTATACATGCTTTGTCAGATCACAGCAGAAGTCTATTACATGAAGTTAATAGTAATATTGTGGAACAATTTTATGCGACAGTCGCTAAGTTTGTAGGTGGCAAAAGAATCAATTATTCCAGAGGGCGCTCTTACCAAAGTAGATGTTTTGCAACAGTTGTATCATATAATTCAAAATCAGGGAATTCAGAATTGAAAAAAACTTTAAACCGTACTAACCAATCCATGTAAGTAACTGAATTGAAAAAAAAAGGCGACAATTAGCAATAAAATCAAATTCTAATCGCAAATTAAAAAAAAGTTATTCTGCTAAAACCAATAAAACTGATTTAGATTATGGAGAAAATTGTACCAAAAAGGATTTAGATCAAGATATTTATGAAGTATAAAAACTTCAATTTTTAAATGAATTCCCTTCATCTGACGTTAAGAGAAATGTAATTTAGGAACAAACTATGTCACAGGCGGATAGCAGGGTTCGGCTTGAAATTCGTAGAAAAATAATTACGGCCTCACACTTTAAAGCAGTGTGTACTAGATGAATTACAACTTCATGTGAGCCTTTAGTCAAAAGGATTATTTACCAACTACCAGTCAATGCTGCTATTTCTCATGGCCAAGAGCAGGAAAATAGAGTGATTAGAGATTGTTGAATTTTTATTGACAAAAAATATCCATATTTAGGTACGTGACGACCAGTTCACATTTTTATTCACATCTCAACTATAACATATTGCAAATTAGTTCATTTTAAATCAAAATAATAATTTTTAAATTTGTTGATGCTACTCCAGACTGCATTGTAGATGAATTAGTGGTTGAAATAAAATGTCCATACGCTGCATATCAAATGCAGGTAGAAGAGGCGATTAAATTGAAAAAAATACCCTGTTGGATTTTTAATAAAGACACCAATAATTTTGACATTAATATCCACCATCAATGGGTATTATCAAATACAAGGCCAATTACATATTACAGAACGAAAAGGATGTATTTTTGGTGTATTATCCACTTAAAGTGAAATATATAATAAAAAGAGACGATTTCTGGTGTAAAAATATGGAGAAGTTAAAAAAGTTTTATATAAACTGTATGTTGCCAGAAATGGTAGATCCAAGGCATAATCGGGGAATGTCATCAAGAGAACCTGATTATACCTTAGAAGCTATTCAAAAATTAAAAAATAAAAAACAAAAATAATTACCTCCAAAAAGTTAAATACCATTAATAGTGAGATGTTTCCACAGAGCCGCTATTTCTTCTAAAAGTATTTTCTTTAATATTTTTAATTTTAATCTAGGTACTGTTAAAACGCTATAATACCTATATTTATTTGCAGGTCTTCTGTAACTAATTTATTTGTAGTACTGGGTCCAATTAAGTTACCAAAAAATAATAACCGATCATTTTAAATACATATCGAGCTGTTTAGTCAAACGCCCTGCTCTTCACAAAAACAAAATTAAATTATTTTATAATTTGTGATACATTTACATGATTTTTAAAATTGGAAAAAAAAATTGATGTACATGGTTCATAATCAGTGGCGGCTTGTGGTAATTTAAAATGGGTGTTCACTTTTTCTAATAATTTCATTATATGTAAGTTCGGATCAAAACTTTGTACAAAAGCCAATATCGCTGTTTTTTTATTATTATTTGAGTTCGTATTAAGAGTAGTTATTATTATCAACATCATACTGTTTTCAAGCACTAAAACTATTATTAAATGAATATTTTGGTTAGTGTGATTACTGTTCTGTTTTTAATACGTTGAAAACCATCTATAAACATTATTAGTTAGTAAACTGACTTTTCTTCATAATTTGAGATTATTTTTAAATATATATCAGGTTATGTAGAAAGCTTGACATTGATTTTTGTGTAAACAATTTTATATGAAACTTTACCTACCATTTTTTAGTTTTTATTGTAAGTTCAATCATTTTCACAATTTATCATAGATGTCAAATAAAAAATATATTTTTTAAATACCTTTTATTGGCAAATAAAATAAGAACTAAAATGTTTTAAATGTCTATTTTATGAGATCATTCCCATCACAATACATAATATTACACAGACACAAACTATAATAAAGATATATAATGCCTGGCATTTTAAATTATACTCTTCGCAGTTTAACAGACCCCCTTTACCCCCATTTTTAAGTAGATTGTTTTCACAATCAATAGGTCTCATCTCCTTATAGACCTTAATTTTTACTAAAACTTTCATGTTGATGTCGCTTTTCATTTTTGATTTTTTTCATCCCTCCTTAAATCCCCCATATTTAATCAGAGTTTTTTTTATAAGGAAAGGGCTTCTTCTCCTTTTAGAGATTGATGTTTCCTAAAAATTGTTTGTGAGCGGCGCGCCAATTAATGTGTTCTTTGACAGTTTGCAAGATCTGTTAGCGTGTTGTCTTCTCTTTTTAGCTATATGCATTCGACATATCGTCTTACTCGTATTAGGCTCACTCGTCATAATGCGTCACAGATACAGTATATTTAGGTATACTGTAAAACAGAGACGCGATCAGCCAGAGGACAATGCGATGTACAAAAAAATATAGATTAACACGTATGAAAATATAAATATTAAAATTAAATTTATATTTTTGTTATTTATATAATATTAAAATAATATGTTTTTATGAAATTTAACTGGGTGTTGACTGCAAAAATGAACCAATGGAGAAACCGCTCTTGTTCATAATATATTACGCCAATTTTGGCGTTTATTTGTCCTTCTATAATACTTACTAATTTTAAAAGCAAAAACTCTTTTTAAAATCGTTAACATTAAAAAGAGAAAATATGTATTTATATCTTAAAGTTAGCAACAACAAAATATGATAACATCATTCAACGGCAGCCATCATGAAATTCGGACCAATCAAAGCCAGATAGTAACAAAACACTTCGGCTCTATTCCCTCAGTTTTTAAAATATTATTTCTGCCTCACAGGTAGGTACATTTCACTCGTCTATTTACGTTTTAGAATTTAATATTCAGTTGTAGCAAATTAACGAGCTATAATAATGATTTTTTTAAGTTTCAAGTTTCGATCGCCTTTTAACGAATACTTTCTCGTATTTATAAAAATATTAAATTTTTATAATGAGGTGTCTACGCCTGTGACAGATCAAACAAAATTGTCGGTAATAGTTCGGAACGAGTTTAATGAAAGAACTATACATAATTATTAATTTAATTTACTTAATTTTAATAATAAAATTGGTACGCCCATGTGCGCGGTTTCTTTGAAGTCGGTACTAATCGGTTATTCTGCGGTGTTGAATTGTACCTAGAAAGACTATATAGAAGGATACACAACTTATTTTCGCACATGCGCGTAACAAAACGGTACACTAAAAACACTAAGCTGTCGCTTCTCCTTAATTGTTATTCTTAGCTACAACTGCAAACAAAACAAAGGCATGTACTTATGTTTTAAGGTCATGAAATATACTTACTTAATTTTGTAAATCTCGTACTTCATCATCCATACTTCCAATAGCAACTGAATATGTTGCTTTAAAATTAAAATAAAAGTTTGGTTTTATTATTTTTACTTAGCGTAGAATAGCTATTTGTATTACTAGGGAGGAAAGTGCCACTTTTCCTCCCGCAGGATGAAGTTTACTGCCCGACGCGAAGCGGAGGGTATTAAACATCCAAGGGACAAAAAGGCACTTTACTCCCAAGTATTACATATGATTTTTCCGCCTCCCTCAAATAACAAGTCATTTTTAAATAATTTATTTATGAAACTAAAAAACAAAATTTATTAAAGAACTAAAATTAAGAAGTAGGTACAGTATAAATTATAGGCACATTCTTGCATCCTACATATTTTTAATTTGTGGTAGAGTAATTATTTATACTAATGTTAAACGTGCAGTTTTGAGCAGTGGTTATTTGAATACCACTAGAAGTGAGAGTTGGAGCCAATGCAGTTTTCATGATATTTTCACAAACATTATTATACAGCTGGTATCCTTCGGAAGTACTTGTACTTGGCAGATTACAATCAATTTCATTAACTTCAGTGACTCCCATAATTTGATTCGAAATTTTTCTCTTTTTTGCAAGAGATTGCTCCACATACCCTTCAGCGATATTCGTAGACTTCCAACCTCCGTGTTGCTTTAAAGCAAGAATGTCTCCTCCAGAGTTTGCAAGTAAACTTGCCGAGGTTCTTCTGAAAGTATGCCCGGTATAAATTATGGCATTAGGCAGTTTTAAAAATTCTGAAATTTTTTTAGGAATTTTAGCAATAGTATTTTTTCCAATCATTTGGTTGATACATTTGCCTGCTCTATAGCAGAAAAATAAACGAGTCTGATCTGTTTTAGGGCGTAGCGATATATATTTTCTATAAATGTCAATATAACTAGGGTCATTCCCCGATGAAGTATTGATTACAAACGTTCTCTGTATATTTGTTTTAGAATCTGGTATATTTACTATTAAAATTGAACCTTTATCTTCAATATCTGTAGTAGCCATTTTAAGGAGTTCGTCACATCTGCATGCTCCTGAAATTCCGAAAATAAGAAGAACCTACAAAACAAAGATAAACAATTTAAAAAAATAAATTAAAAAAAAAGAAAAAAAAGCCGTCGACGTTGGAATTTGAACCAACACCTACAAGCCTATCATTGACAGTGAGCGGTGCACCAACTAATTGCGCTACCGGAACTAAACATAGCGTATTGTTGTAGCTCTATTATAATATTTGCCGTTTAACTTTTATTTTTTAAATATATTTACTTCTTTAAAATATCTTACCTTCATTAATAAATAATTATTATCGGGGGCTTCTACTAAAAATTAATTTACTTCCTCTCTTGAGAAGGTTTTTGCCTTATTAGGTGTATGTCCCTGGTTTTGTCTTTTCAAGAAAGCAATTAATTTTGGGTATTTAATATCCACATTTTCTTTTATTTGAAGCATGGTACGCAGCATTGAATACTTGGACCACAATGTAGAGGCTTTTAATGTATTTGCTAATAGCGAAAAATACCCCAAAATAACATTTTCTAAGTAAGTACGAATATACTTTTCTTCGGCCCATTGCTTGAAATGTAAATACTGTTTTTCGTATTTTTCTTTAGATTTTTGGGGTAATAGAGATTGTACTGTTACATTAACCTGTTCCAAAATATCCGGTGGTGTATTATTTGTATCTTCAAATTCGCTTGAATCACTCATTTTCTAAATATTAATTTATATTTTGTAGATATATTATAGCGTAACACACTTTGAAACTGATCTGTCAATCGACCATAGCATGCTATAATATTCCTGTCATAAATTCGAAAATCGGATGAATCTATGAATTGAAGTCAAATTATTAATGTAAAATCGTTAAATTAAAATAAAAATTTACTGATTTTTACTATTTTGCAAAATACAGGGTGTTCTATAAATAAACGATAATATTTATACTTATATAATAGAATATAGTTTAGGTCGTCAATGCCATATAATCTATTTCATTTATGACATACCATGACGTCACTTGCTTTTCCTCCCTAGGGAGTAAAAGTACTTTTCCTCCCTTTGCTCCCTGCAATGAGGCCAGGAAATGTATACTTTGGATAGAGGTAGGCGGAAAAAATAATATCGTCATCATTTGTAAAACGAATTTTATTCCTATTTTAACAAAGAAAAAGTAATCAATGGAAAAATATATAAAACACAACCAACGACGAAAAACTACAAGATTAATTTTGCAAACATTTACGGTGTCATCCATGTAGTTTTTAAATTTTTAAGAGAAAGTGTATTGTTAGAAGCATTGTTTATATCAAAATAAGGGAGTCTTTAATACTGCTTGTCCTTTATTTGCAGTAACTCTATTATATTATAAAAACGACATAAGCAGATTCTATAAATTTATTTCAGCATAAAAAACTCTTCTACAAATCATTAAAATAACCTTTCCGAAAATAAAGAGACATCGCTTTTCGACTCTTTCGACTCACTCCTTTCGGTTTCTTTCATTTTCAGGTCACGTAACATTATCGGACCTGATCCGGATAATACGTTCTCCCGAATGAATTTACTGGCCAGATAAAATTTGGAATATTGAAATTTATTGTTCTCTATATGGAGGATGGCACCGAAATGAGGACGTAATCTGTAGAAGTGAAATGTTAGGGGGAATAATTTAGAATTTAATAATACAGATTTCAAATCGAATATAAAAGTAGGAGTGCTAGTCATTTCCTGGACCTGGTCGGTGCATTTTATGGGTTTTTCAGAATTTTGCTTTACTAAGTTCGAGGTTTGCGGTGTTCGATTTTTTTTTGTTATAAAGAAAATCGACGTGTCTAGAATGTATTAGGTTCTCAAAGGACTTTTCGCTTTTTATATGGATTTCATCACTTTTACCGTAGTCTGAAAAGAATGTACAGTCCTGTATTGAAAAATTGTAGTGCATATGGATTTCTAAATATTCTTTGCAATATTCTTTAAATAGCGTTTACTTAAAGATCTAATAGTTTATATTGCAAGCAATGTTTTTTTACGCATATTTTTAATATTGCTTTACTGCTCACCATAATATTTGTAGTAATTTGACATCAGTTTAATGTTATGTAAATATTACTTTTTTAAATTTGTTGTAGTCTTTTAACATGTGCATTTGTATTGTAGGCCTGATGATATTAATGATTGACGAAACTTGTCGCTTCACTTCTTAATTGCTTTAAATTATAGGTTTGTGGTACATATTCACGTTTAGTAACTTTGATTATTAAAATCGTTTTTTAAATTCCTTAATGGTAAATAAATATACATTTTGTGTCATCAGCATCAGCATAAACATTAAGTACCAAAAAATGTACTGTTGTTATTTGCGTAAATGCTGAACAGGATCGGGCCTGATAGAGATCCTTGAGACTCACTATATAATAAGTGTGTAATATCTGATTTTTCAGCTCTTGTTTTAACAAGCTGAACGCGATTTCATAAAAAGTCTAAAAAAATCAATAGATTTATTAGAAAATTCTACAAAATGTAGAAGGCTATACAGGGTATTTGCTAAACATGCAGTAAAAATGCAAGGGGTTACTCCTTGGACTAATGTAAACATATTTTGTTATTTGATGATTTGTGAAAACCCGCCTTGTTTCGAAGATACAGGGTTAACAAAATTTCCGAAAGTCAATGATGAGAAGATTTAATGCTTGAAACCAAGAAAAAGGAAGTCATTTTAAACATTTAAATGTACTTTTTGATAATAAAATAATGTAACTGTCAAAATTAAATAAAATAATGGGATAGTGTGGCAAGTGAGACACTTCAAGCTATGGGGCAAGTGATTCCTTAGAATAATAATTATTGGCAGTTGTCACAAACATAATTATTAGCCCTCGGTCATTATCTAAACACTCTTCGTATATATAGGCACCACATTTTATGCACATGATCCATTTCTCAAATCTCTCCATATGTGTCATGGCAATAAACGCATATTGTGTTTGTCTCTTCGTCTGATATTGTTGCTGTTTCTGCTGATGCACATTTTTTATTTGTCTTTATGTTTCCTCTTTTTTCACTTTTTTATCATTTGCACATGAGCCTGCTTTTTAAAAATTCTTCTTTACCGATTTTGTTTCCGTTTTATTATTTTTAATTTGATTTTTATAAGGAGAACTAGTGATTATTCTATTTCTGAATTTTGTTATGGTGTTTCCTTTCTCTGTTGATGGTTTTGGAATTGAACTTAAACTTAAAAGAGAAACATAACTGTATGACGATGATTCTGATGACTCCAAAGTAACTGGTGGTACCTTGGGACAGCGCTGGATGTCATCTAATTGGGTCCATCTACCAAGTTTTCGGATTTGGCTGAGATATTGACGCTTTCTGGATTGGTCTCTGTTTGAAGAATGTTCTTAGAACTGATCGAGGATTGACGATTTTTTTGATTGGTTTCATTTTGGATATTGTCCTGGGAATTGACGGATGGATTGACGCTTTCAGGATTGGTTTCTTTTTGAAGGATGTTCTCGGCCGCCTCAAAGTCGCTCTCTTGGATTACATTATACAGGTAGATTTCCGTTTTTTTAACCGTTATTTTAATTTGTTGGAGTAAATGCTTTAAGTTTGGCATTTTTAATAATCGGGACCATGTCATATTTAGTGATGCAACGACCAGGGTAGTTTGTGAGCCAATGGTCTATTTTTTTGTCAGGTACGTTTTGAATGGTGCAAATTCGCTTACATCAAGCGGCTGTAGCATATTCGATGTGTGAGGTGGTAGGATCAAAAGGGTTACTTCATAATTTCTAGCCAGCTTTATTGAGTCAATAAACTTATGGCTTGAATGCTCATGTAATATCACCAAACTTGAAGATTCTTTGATTGTTTTTGTCCACTCTATAAAATGTTGGGATAAATGTGCCTGTAATACTGACACAAGCCAATAAAATTGTGTTTTTTCCTTTTTCCACTTGCTCTCTTATCTTTTTCACTAATATATTTTCTGGTTTATGGACTCAGGTAATGCCTGTCTCATTACGGTTAAATACACGATGCGGAAAAAAAATGAACTTATCTGAGATTGCTTTTAAGTTTTTAACCAACTCTCTGCTTTGAAAATCCTGTCACTCTTGCAATGCTTGTTGCTTCAGGTCTTTGGATAGACAGGTTTACTTGACGTTTCAATATTGATATCAACTATTCTCTTCCTGCCAGCTTTCGATTTTTATTGAAAGGGTGATTGATTTAGTTAGATATAGCAAACTGAAATACAATTCGTTGAGCATCTACCGTTGAAAGTATATAAAACAGTTTTTCTAAATGTATTATATGTTGACACACTTCCATTTTCATTTGTGCATTGAACACAGGATTAAACCTGCTAAGGTTTGTAACTGGGTTGATTCCCTGATAGACCAAGAGCCCAGTGCCCCCAGACATAACTTATTTTCTAAAGGACAAAATGTAAGGCATCAAGTAGTGTTTATATATATGTATTGAATGCCTCCATACCTGCTAAGTTGGTTAGTGGGCCAATTCACAGGTACCACGTGAGAAAGGTAACTATAAATAAGGTTAACTTTACTTATTTTCTAAAGGCTGATTTTTATATATATTCCATAAAATATTGTTAGAAAATAATATTAAACATTGCCAGACACTTTCTGTGGGCCATAACTTCCGCTAGACGCTTTAAAGCTCCCAATTTTTTTTTGTAACTTTACTTATATTCTAATGTCTGGTTTTTATATATGTTATTTAAAGAACTATTTTAAACATATTTTTATTCAGCCAGACTAATTGTAAGGGCCAAACACCCCCCAGACACCAAAAACATTCAGCCGTGAGTATACACGAAAGTACTATGCTAATGCTTTGGAGAGAGTGAGATACCTATAAAAAGTTAAAAGTAGGAACTACTTAAATAATTATTACTTAAAAATATTAAAAGAAAATGTTTGTGTATAAAAATTTTGTGAAAAACGTCTTTTTAAAAAGTAACTTGGGTGTATAAAAATTTCATTTAAAAATATGTAAATGTATCTCAATCGTCCTGGGCATTATTGTTGGCGTCATTAGATTCTTCATCATCAAACCAATCATGATCGTCTACATTGAAGTATTCATCACCATCATCGTCTTCCATCTCGTTATCGTTATCGTCGCTAGCAGCTTCTTCTATAAAAACAAATCAACAAATTAGAAAACTTAGTTGTTTAAATTTAGAAATTGAAGTCAATGTAAAATACCTGTATTTTGCTGAAGCGATTCACCGACAAAACCCGGTAATTGGTCACCATCAAACCAGTGAAACTGGTACTGGTTGCTTTCCAATGTCCACCCGTTGTTTTCTGGAGTAAAAATGGTCGGTTGTTTTTTATGGGCATTATTCCAAATACTTGATATATAATTTGCCCGAAGAAATTGTTGAAAAAGCTCAGTTTTGCATGTTGGTAGATTGCTGGCATCAAAGTTTTTCAAGTTCTTATTGTTAAATTTCTCATTTACATCCGAAACTTTGTAATTATTTACGAACAGCTTAAGTCGGGCAGCATTCACTTCAACTGTTACAGTAACGTTGTAAAAGTCACAGATGAAATTTTGTATTTTGTTAAATATAATTTTTTGAACATCTGGATTCATAAATGACTTTAACTGGCCGAATTCTATAAAAGCTTGCTGATACTCTAATTTCTTCTTTAATATGTTGAATGGTCTTTGTTTTCCTTTCTTGAAGAAAGCAGGATTATAGTCATAGCCAATGGAGCATGAAATCTGGGTAAGCTCCTACACAACGTCGGTCCATCAAACAGATTTTCCAGGAAAATTTCGGATGAGACGATTTTCCAAGGAAAACATTGCTTAAAAGAGGAGATAGACGAATAAAACCTCAAAACGGATTATCCGTATCGACGAGAAGCATCGATTGATGTATCACATGATATGGTTTTTCTAACAGGGAGAGGGGGGGAAATAAAAAAAACGCAAAATATTTCGTTTTTTTTATTTTTGAAAAATTAAATGCAAAGGCGTTATTAAATATTTCTATAGGACGGTAAACATTTGAAATTTTCCTTCGAAAGGTAGTCGCATAGCTGTGCGACATGACTCCCTAGTATGTTCCTATTTAATTGTTTTACCAATTTAATAAAGCAACAACTCGATAATTTTAAATCACGGTTTTCCAGAGTAGATATTTCAAGCCATATTAAAAGATTGTATACGTGTTGCTGTTGTACCATCGATTTATATCTTAGTCGCTCCAAAGCACGAGCATACAGTACAGTCGCGCATACTCACGGCTAAATGTTTTTGATGTCTGGGGGATGTTTGGCCCTTACAATTAGTCTGGCTGAATAAATATATGTTTAAAATTGTTCCTTAAATAACATATATAAAAACCAGACATTAGAATATAAGTAAAGTTACAAAAAAAAAATTGGCAGCTTTAAAGCGTCTAGCGGAAGTTATGGCCCACGGAAAGTGTCTGGCAATGTTTATTATTATTTTATAATAATATTTTATGAAATATATATAAAAATCAGACTTTAGAAAATAAGTAAAGTTAACCTTATTTATAGTTACTTTTCTCACCTGTTACCTGTGAATTGGCCCACTAACCAACTTAGCAGGTATGGAGGCATTCAATACATATATAAACACTACTTGATGCCCCACATTTTGTCCTTTAGAAAATAAGTTATGTCTGGGGGAACTGGGCTCTTACTCTATGATGACTTATCAGTATGTGTGTGTATGTCGTTCTCGGATCATTAAAGACCACACTAGCTTTCTTAATTGACTTGTCCTTATTCTGAATAGCTTCTAAGGCAAGGTGCATATCGTCTTCTGAATATGACCCTTTTTTGGTCTTACGCACGAAGCTATGGACCATTATCCACCTGCAAAAAAACAAATAAGTTGTTTATATTCTAAACTACTGTGGGGCTAGTGAGTCATGGTCAAGACTTACTTTTACTAATTTTCATCTAATTTCATCTAATTTCATCTAATTTCATCTAATTTCATCTAATTTCATCTAATTTCATCTAATTTATCAGCTCCACGCAGCTGTTGATAAAATTAAAAACTGCACTGACTGTTATCGGTTGTAATGCTGGTTTTATGAATTATTCCGAAATACTCACTTGCCCAATATGGACTCACTTTCCCTACTCTCCTTATAAAGTTGTTTTCGAATTCTCTTATTTTCAACAACCTGTGATTTATTTTCGAAAACTAGAGGATTCCAAATATTCCCCTTATGTAAATCCAAATTATAGCTAATATCCACAAATATAGATTCACTATTTATGGCAGTGACAATGTCATTAAAACCACTTTGAATTTAAGTTTTACTTATTTCGTTTGTATGACGTTTCGAGATAACATTCAACTCCGGAATATCAACAATGTAAGTGCATCTTTTTATATTTTTAATTTTACCTAAAATCCAAGTAAATTTAGTTGGTATACAATAATCTTTAACCAAACCTCTATCAGCAATATGCTTCTTCCCTCCACTGAAAAAAAAAAAAGAAGGAAAAAGTGGTGTTATCAAAAAGCAAAAGGTGTCGGAAGAAGCTCATGCTAACCATAAGGGCATTAAAAAGCCAGAGTTACAGGAATAAACTGTAAATAAGTATTTTAACGTTTTGATAGTACACGTACATATTTTTGAAATAGCTTATTTATTTAAAGTATTACTATTCCCGTCGTAAGGTTTAATATTATTTAATTTGGATTTAGAGAAACTCCAATTAATGTTAGCTACTTGTGAAGCCATATCTGTTTTATCTTTATTTTCTTCTAAAGAAAATTAAAAGTTTCTATAATTTTATCAAATTCTGTCATATAAATATTTAAAAATAAATGCAATAAAAAAAACTTAAATAAATTTATAGATATATATTCTTTTTAAAAATTCAATATAACTTAAATATTCTTTTCTTTCTTTCATTTTTTTTTTTAAATTAAAACTTAATATTACTATCTTTCCTATTTCTCGATGAAAAAGGAGAGGCAAAAAGGTATTTTGGCACTTACAGTTCCTCGATGGACGCTGCAGATCCTTCATTCTTTTTCTCGGATTCTTATGACTTCTTTACTGAAACTTGTTCCTCGATGGAATTGTCGTAGCCCACAGGAAAGTTCAATTCGCACTGAAGAAGTCGAATCAGTCTTTTGAAAAATTCCTGTTACCACGATGCAAACGTTAATTGTGTTTTTCGTAGCCTGCGTGAATCCTACTGACTGCGCCAATTGTGGTTTTTTAAGAGACCCCGTTTTATTAAAAATTTCTTTATTTCCTGAAGTACAACGCTAATGTCGAAAGTACAAAGAAGAATAACGAAATAAACAAGTTACATATATTTATAACTTTTAAAGTACTGACTAAGCTAAGGATAAAATCATATTTACTACGTTAATTCTGTACATATAACACCAGCACCCTTTTTTGTGTTTTTTATAACTTTTATATTAATTTCAATCATAAGTATATTCTTATTCTGCAAGGTTCAATTTAAAAGGTTTTGAATCGTACAAGTCAGATTGAGTAGACGTTCTACCAGAACATATTTCGCAAAATATAAGTCATATAGTTAAACTCAAAAGGCAACATTTAACAGACGCTAAAAATGTTATTGTAACTGTTTTTAACAGGTTTTGTAGTCGAGAAATGCCCTGAAAAGATACTATCCTGGAATTATTGTTTCTAATAAATACTCCTCAGGCTACAGTATACAAAATCATAAAACTAGGTCTGTCAAAGAGACGAAAAAGAAATTCAGGTAATTCGAAAGGAATCAGTAAATCCTTCTTTTGATTTTAAATTATATTTGCTTGTTAAGTACAACTCTCTACAGGTATCATTATTAGCAGGCAAAAACAAATAATTATTTTAACTGACAAAAAATTTTATACTGTATCTTGACCGGTATAATACATGCATGCGCATTCATATACGGCAAGACGATTATAATTTAAATTTCTATTATGTACCTATCGAATTGTTCGGACATTTTACTCAATCTGGCAACCGCGCTTGCGGAGTGATCGGGAATGCCACGTGACGGGTCTGAGGGAATGTGTGGGAGTGCGCTTAAAAAATGAAGAGTGTTGAAAAAAGAGAACAATTTAATTGATATAAGACCTTTGTAGCGTTTACATTGTTTGTACCAGTTTACTTATAACAAAATCGTTAAAAAATCAATTCTTTTCTATTCTATAATACAGTCCGACACGAATTACTTATTTGACCAAAGCCAAAAAATTATTTCTCGTCTTCTCAATGGACATAAATGAAACTTTCTTAAAATTAACAAAAAATGTGATCTAAAAAAATATTTAACAAAGCTTGTACTACGAACATTTTTTAATCTTCCTTAGTCAAATACATATTGAACATGTTTTGATTTTTACATTAACCGTTATTTAATTCAATTTAATTTGGAATCTTTTTGCTTTGATTGTATCACAATTACATTTAGTAAATTAATGAAACCGCATGTGTTTTTCAGAAAGGACAAACATATAAAATTACAATCCCGTGATGTGCTTTTTTACTAATTTGTATGGTACAGAGTATTTTTGTTTGAAAATATTGTGTCGTAATTTAATGAATTAAATGCATTAACTTAATTAAATACGTTGTGATTCAACGGATAAGTTCAACAGGGGTGAGTTACTAAATCAAAGCCATGTTTACAACAAGTCTCGTGAACATGAATAATTGATAAGTAGGTTTCTATTTTAAGAGATTGAAATAACAGTTATAGTTTCTGATAAAGTGTTAAAAAAGCAATATTATTTAGATTTTAGATGTTAATTATGAAGTCTATGATACCTTAGAACTAGATAGAATTAATGACATACAAAACATAAATGGAGATAAAACTACATTTTATATTATTCACCAAAATGTTCGTAGTATGCATAAAAATTTTGATGAATTTATGTCTCTTCTCTCAGAAATTGATAGGGAACTGGATACGATTATCTTAACGAAGATCCTTATACAAGACGATATTCATTGCTTTAGTAATGAAGGGTACCAGCTAATATACAACTACGGTCAATTAAATAAAAATGATGGGGTCAAATAAGTATAAACCAACACATAAAATCGTAATGATAGGCCAGTTTTCAGTTTTAGAAATATGTATTAACGGGTGTCCCAAAAGTTTTGAGAAAAAAATTAAAGACATAAAAAAAATATTTTAAAAATTTATTTATCCCTCATAAAACTACGTACAAAGTGGTTCCTTAACAATAAATAAAAACTACTACAGCACCGCTAGGGGTCCATTTTCTTCGATATGGCGCAGTTTTGTCCTGACGCGTCTCATTAGGGTTTGGCACTCTTCAACATCAAACTCCCTAATTTCTTGAAATAGTTTACGCCACAGCTGCTGCTCGTTTTGAGCTTTTCAGCAATTTTCATAAACTTTGCTTGACAATTTTGCCTAAAATTTCTCTATTGGTCTTGCTTGGGGAACGTTCGGGGGGTTGTCCTGCTTAGGCACAAATGGCACATTTTGAGCAGCTTTCGAGTTGACACTCCAATGGTATCTTTTGAAAGTTCGACCATCCTGTTCACCCTGACATCGGTAAGCATTGCCGGTCTGCCACTTTTCGGCAAGTTGAGACAAGGTATTCCTTGTTCGCATTCTGGAATTGTTCGGTAAATGTTTGTTTTATATATATTTTGATTCCGGAAAATATTAACGATATCTTTTTTTGGCATTCTGCCAACAAAGTTATAAATAAATTTTCGAATCTCAATTTTGTACGCCATTATGCCTACAGACAGACAGCAACTGGGCTGTCAACCAAGTAAACAAAACCCAGGGCAACGTTTAATACC
This sequence comes from Psylliodes chrysocephalus, assembly GCA_927349885.1. NCBI lineage: Eukaryota > Metazoa > Arthropoda > Insecta > Coleoptera > Chrysomelidae > Psylliodes > Psylliodes chrysocephalus. Next base: position 75,979,536 of record OV651816.1, on the reverse strand, counting down.
ATGGCTAACTAGATAAATTTGATTTAAGGCTCCGCAGAGCACAGACAAACTTTTTCCCAAAGCCTTTGGGACACCCGTTACTACTTCTAAAAACACAAAAACAAATCTTAATAACTTTGTATCGTCTTTAAGAGAGTATGTTCAACAAAAAAGTAGATTGGATATAGGATTTCATATTTTTTTAGGCGATATTTACTTAAATATTAAAGATAATAGAAGTGATGTAGTTTTTAAATATCTTAACATAGTGTATGAATTTAATTTTGAATCTATGAATAATAAGCACACCAGGTCACATGGAAACTCTAAAAGTTGTCTAGACCATATTTTTTTAAAATGTAAATCCGAACCTACTAAGATTTGTACTGTAGCTGCAACCATTGAAACAACCGTGACTGACCAGACATTTTTAAGTATGCCATTAAAATTATTATATTTGAAAAAGAGAAATTTTATTAAAAAACAAATCAATTTTAAAGAACTTAGAAACGACTTAAAAAATAAAGATTGGGAAAAATTTTATAACTCGAAAAATGTAAATAAAAAATGCGATATCTTAACAGAATCCCTAGAACTATTTATAAATAAAAATACTACATTGTTAAAAATACAGAAATGTGAACAAAAAAGACAAAAATGGATTACAAAAGGGCGGAATATATGCATCAAAATATAACAGAATATGCGCATATATATGCATCGTTTTTACCAAAAATATGCAGTTATTTTGTCCAATTATGCCTAAATATGCAAATGCATATTTGTTAAAAATACTTAAAAAAAAGTAGGGGGTGGGTAGCTCAGTGGTTAGTGCGTTGGCCTGTGGACTTAGGGGTCCCGGGTTCAAATTCCAGCCGGGACGCGATTTTTTAAATTAATTAATTTATTTAAAAATTAATTCTGATGCCTAGCGAATATTTCCACTTGACCATTCACTGTTGGGTTCTAATTAACATTGCTGTTCCTAATTTGGTACGCTATCAAAGTCATTACACGAAAAAAAAAAAACAAAAGAAAATATGTAATATAAAAATTTATTTAAAACAAACGAAACACAAAAACTAGTAGAAGTTAAGTATAGAATAGTATAAAAATATTAAATAGTAATATTATAATAGGAATTTATAATTAAATATTTTTCGAAATTTTCTATTAAAAATTTTTGTCTTCTGTCTGTAAAAATATGTTTTGATATAGAAAAGGTCCTTTCAACATCTACCGAAGTAATAGGACAATACCGTAATTTTGGAAATAATGTACAGGGCCAACGTAAAACTTCTTTGGAAAATTTTCCCTCAAAAATGTTTTTCACTTCCCTTATTTCATTGAACCCTTCATTCTTTAATAAAGTTGTATTTAATTTTTTTCTAATCTTAAAGCCTATATCACCAGGAACATTGTTACATTTATCGGAAACTGTTGCAATAAAATTTGTTGATTCGATTAAACTTAAATTTTTCTTTTCCAATGAAGTTATTACATCAGGTAAAAAACTAAAATTAACCTTTATAAACACAAGTTGCTTAGGCACAGGGGGATTTTTTAACAATTCTTTACTTTGCATTACACATTGTGAATTGTCTTCTATATCCAAAATTAAATCCTTAATTGCTTCAAAATTTTCTGCATAGAATATAGCTGCTTTAATCCATGTCCCCCATCGCGTAATTACGGGTTCCGGGGGCAAACACACCCCTGCCATTCTCTCTTTATACAACTGCACTCTTAAAGGGGCTTTTAAAAATATTTTTTTCACATTCGAAATTAGCTTGTTAACCAAGGGATATTCTGTTCTCACAGTTTCTGCAACTAAGTTTATTCCATGCAGAAGACAAGTAACGTGGACCATATTTTGATAAAATATTTTTAAGTTTTGCCCTACTTTTATCATATATGGTGCTGCGTCAGACAAAAACACTAAGAACTTCTCTGAGGGAATTTGATTTGGTAAAAAAAATTCTGCTAGAGATTGTTGAATAAATCGGGTAACAGTTGTATTGTTAGTTTTTTCTAACTGTTTTGATGCAATTAAATATGATGTACCTGGTTCATTTTCTTTTAAGGCTCCAATCATAAGATGTACCATATATCTTCCACAAGCATCTGTGCTTTCATCAACAATGATGTAAAAATTGCTATCATCCAGTAAAACTCTAATTTCTTCTATTACATTTATATATATAGCATGTACATTTTTTTCTGAGTGTAGATTCGTCAGGAATGGTTTGATTGCAATATTTTTGTAAAAATTCTCTTAGATGTAGGTTTTTTTGTAACTTCTTTAATGGAATATTTGCCGCAACAAGAGCTTTGCACAAGTCCTGATTAAATACCTCCTTGTCACTTTTTGTTTTGTCGGCGTTTTGAAATGACCTCACAACGCATTGTTGAACCGGTTGTGATTTCATTTTTTGCAATTTGGCTTTATGCAATGATGTTTTCTCGTGTTGAACCACTTTGAACTTTTTTTCGCAAACCACTATTTTGGCACAAGCTTTACAAAAAACTTTATCCCCATTGATTTCCAACTCTGGAAAGTTAATAATCCACGAAGAAATTCTCGACATTTTAGGACACTTTTAAAACAACAAATTATTACAAGACTTTTCACTAGGCAAATAACGAGGATACTATCTCATTAAACTGAATGAAAAACATTCAAAATATTCCGATGTTAGGGTAGATTGGTTACAAGAAATTACTGAGAATTTTATATAAACCGTTTTATTGCATTGTAGGTAATACTTTATCTGTGTAAATACCATCTATTAACAATTACCTTAATGGGCTTAATCTCTTAAGAAGGTAAAAACCCAGTGCATGCCACCCTCCAAGAACTAATTAACAAGAATTTACAAGAAGTGACACTTAAAAACAAATACAAAAATTTAAAAGGCCCATATTTCAAATGTATCTGTATAATCTGTTAAAACAGTTTTTGATTTGCACTGTATAGTAATACATTTTTTTTTTTCGAAAATATGCAATATTTTCTTAAATTTTCTGAACTTTGGTAAAATATGCAATATTTTCTGAATTTTGGAAAAATATGCAATATTTTCTGAACTTTGGTAAAATATGCAAAAAATGCATATATATGCATTTTGCATATATTCCGCTCTCTAGTTTGGTAAAGTCCATACATATAAAAAATAATGTATACAAAGAGTACTTGAAAGACACAAATAACTTGAAAAAAAGAAATGAATTATTTAGCTTCAGAAACCAGTTAAAGGAAATAATACAATCTGCAAAAAAAGATTATTTTAAGAATAAAATAAAAAAAAATAGTAACTATTCTAAAAATCTTTGGAACATTGTAAACAGGTCGAAACAAGAAGAAAATATTAAAAACGTAGAGGAAGTGCTTGCTCAAAATAGATCATCTATTAGGGACAGCAAAAGCGTTGCAAATCAATTTGTCCAACAACTCACTGATGTAGGAGAGACGTATGCTACTTAAATTATTAAAGCCCAAACCCCTTCACCGAATAATAAATCCATTTTACAATCGTTTTATCTCTCTCAAGTTATTGGTGCAGAAATAAATAGAATCATAGAATCTTTAAAAAGTAAACAGGCACCAGAAATAGATGGTCTAACAACCGAAATAGTAAAAAATAAAAAAAATTTAAATATCCTTTAATTAGTTAACCTAATAAATTACATTTTTAATACTGGTGAATGTCCAAATCATTTTAAAGTGGCAATTATGTTACCAATTACCAAAAAAGGTTATAGGAATAATGTTTCCAATTATAGACCAATCTCTTTAATAACTACACTTACTAAAATTTTTGAGAAAGCTTTAAAAATACGTTTAACAACTTTTTTCAATAAACACAAATTAATATATAAATGCCAATATGGTTTTCAGAAATGCTTATCTACGAATGATGCAATTGCCAAATTAACAAAGACCATCTACAAACTCGCTGATGATAGCAAACCAACAGCCTGTGTATTTTTGGATCTCGCAAAGGCATTCGATACTGTTTGTCATAAACAGTTGATAGATGCCTTTGGAGATACAGGAATGCGAAAGACATCACTTGATTTGATAGCTAGTTACCTAAATAACAGAAAACAAATAGTTAAAGCGAATATAAAACACTTAAATATGGAATACTACAGGGTACCGTTCTGTGCCCTCTATTGTTTAGTGTTTATGTAAATAGCCTCTTCAGTATTGAAACTGAAGGTAACATAATTAGTTTTGCTGACGACACCGACATTATTTATACAGCTGAAAATTGGGAGGATCTAAAAAGAAAAACAGAAACAGATTTAGGTAAAATTATTGACTAGTTTGATTATAAGAAATTAACTGTTAATTTTTAGAAAACCCAGTTTGATCCTCTTTACTACCCTTTAATGAAATACGGATTCGAAACCATCAAAATGCAACTATTAGGTCAGTGAATGAAATTAAATATTTAGGAATAAAACTAGACTCGCATCTTAAGTGGAATGCCCATGTCGAAGATATTGCTAGATCTTTAAGATGCCTTCTTCTAAAATTTAAATATCTTAAAACATGTCTAGATGTTCGTCATTTGAAAATAATTTATTATTCTCTTGTTTAGTCGAGGTTAAATTATGGTATACTTGGATGGGGCGCAATTCTTCAAATCCATCTGAAAAAAAATTCATGTTTAAAAAAAAATTTAAAATCATTTTTAATAAAAATTGGACTTCAGATTCTTTTGTATTGAAAGTAAAGTGATGGATAATAGACAGTTATATACATATGCTGTCTTATTATTTATAAACAAAAACCGCACTTTCTTATAAAACATAGATCACAATTATTCTACCAGAAATAAATTAAATAATTATGTAATTACAGAGGCAATTAAAAAATCTGTGGGTCAAAGATATGTGACATATGTAATTTATTTACCAACCATTAATTCAACCAAGCTGATAAAAATATTTTTAAGAAGTTTCTATTAAATTGTGAGAGAAAAGATATACATGACCTGATAGAAAATAAATCACTCCAATTTAAATTATTACTAGTAATAAAATTCTTTTTTGAATTTGATTTATATTTTATATTAGGTTTTTATATACATTTGCGTTATTTAGGTGTATTTAAATTATTCCTTTTATTAAAATTGTTTTTGTATATTTTATATTGAGTTTAGTATATAGTATTACTGTTTGCGTTGATCAGTAAAATAGGTATACGGGATGTCCCGAAATTAGACGGTCATATTTTAACAGCAACAGCGTAATCTACATCCTAAAATAGGAGTAAAGGTTCATATAAACATAGGTCCTAAAACGTTTCGTTTTCGAGATACAGGGTGTTACAAGTGAAGCCCTGACGGCACATTTTTGTAAATATTTTTTTAAATTTCTTTAGTCACCGGTTTTCCAAAGTTAAAAAAAGTAAAATTTCTTATTATACGGGCCTACTAATTATTGTTTACACTTTCGAATAAGATACCATAAACTTATCATGAAAATTTCAAATGCTGACATGCATTTTAGTTATGGGCTTGCAGTCGGAAATGCATACGAAGCCAGACGGATATACCAAGAGCGGTGTCCAAATCGCGTACTACCCGATCCGAGAACATTTTCTAGGATTCATGGACGTCTTCACGAGACCGGAACTTTAAAAGCAGACCACAGAGCTAAAGAAGTCCAGCAAACAGTAAGAACACCGGAACTTGAAGAAGGAATTTTACATGAAATTGAGGTGAACCCCGAAACTAGCACGAGGAGAATCGCGTCAACATTTAATGTTTCACATGTACTTGTTTGGAAAATTCTCATCGAAAAGTTGTTATACCCATATCACATTCAAAGAGTCCAGACATAACTCCCTAGAGATTTCTCGTTGCGCATTAATTTCTGTGAGTGGTTTCTTCAAATCCTGCTGGAAAATCCATTATTTGACAGGCACATTCTTTTTACCGATGAAGCTAATTTTTCTCGAAACTCAATAATAAATTTCCATAATAACCATTTATGGGCGGATAAAAACCCTTATGCAATTGTTGAGTCAAATCATCAAGAACAGTTCTCATTAAATGTTTGGGCTGGCATTATTGATGATTATTTGATAGGCCCATTTTTTCTCCCAAGAAGACTTGATGGACAATCATATTTAAACTTCCTTGAAGATGATCTGCGGCCAATGCTTGAAGATCTTCCTCTTTTATTAAGAAACCAGATGTGGCTAATGCACGATGGTGCGCCTCCACATTTTAGCTTACGAGTGCGTGAATTTTTATATCACACCTATCGCAATCGGTGGATAGGTCGCGGAGGAACGCAGTCATGGCCGCCTAGATCTCCCGACCTTCATAGTTTAGACTTCTTTTTCTGGGGGCATCTGAAAAGCTTAGTGTACGCAGTGCCGATTCAAACCGAAGAAGAGTTACGAAATCGTATAACAGTCTACTGCCAAACCATAAGAAACACCCCAGGAATTTTTGAAAATGTGCGTCAGTCTATGCGAAGAAGAGTAGATGCTTGCATACGTGTGGGTGGAGGACACTTCCAATAATTACTGTAAATAATTTGGGTCCTTTATTTTGTTTGTATTCTCTTGTAATTTCGTTTTAGATTCAAGATTTTAAATTTTCATTTTACTATAAATAAATCCCGATTTTTAAAATACATAGAATTTAAAAAAATCAGAGGTGTACGTTTTTTTTTCTATCCAAACATTCAATATGATGCCTACGTGGCCGTCACTGGTGGAAGTGGAAAATTAATTTTTGCCCCAAAATAAGTATTTTCACGCATGGTGGGTGCCTACCAAATTTCAACAAAAAATCAAAAGTAGCTTAAGAAAAAAAAAATTTTGGTTTTTATTTTTTTACGCTAACACGGTGCATCGTACGAAAACAAGTCTATGGGCCAAATTTGCTCAAAAATAAATGAATATTTCAAAAATAGATTTGGATTTTAGAAAAAGCAGTGGTGTACCATTTTTTCTTCAAAAATATTCAGTTCAAACCCCGTACGGAAGTCACTGGTAAAAATTTAAAAAAATCTTATACGTCAAAAAATGCTCCTTAATGATTAGAAGGTGTTTACAAAATGTCATAGAAATATCTGCAGTGATAAGAAAATTATGAAAAAAAATATATTTTTTTCTTAAAACTGTAACACCCTGTAGCTCAAAAATTAAGAGATTTACGACATATGTTGATGTTAACTTTTCTTCTTAAAATCACCCAAGGATTCACACCCTTAAGTATCGGCACTCAATTAATAAACACCCTGTATATTAACAATTATTGTATGTTCATGTAAACTTCCAGATTAATAAATATTATAATGTAAACATAATTTCAGTACATAACGCATTTTGTTCTTTAGTTTGTTTTAAGAGCTCATAAAACTAAATTAAATAGAAATTAGGCTAATATTCTATAAAATTTTAAGTGGTCTTTGAAAATAATAACAAAAAGCATAGTTTTCTATTTAACACCGACCAAAAGCACACCGACATAAAAAAGTTAAAACTATATTATAAATAAAAGACCTTTGTATGACCTTAACGCTCTAGAACAAAGACAAATTGCCTCTGATACAATATGTACGTACGCTTTGATGTAGAGGGTCTGTTAATTAGTCAAGTTTTCCTTGTACATGTCTCTGTATTTGTCTCACGTGTATAATAAACCTACCCTTTGCATTCCAAAATTTGTGTAAAACGGTCATTTTACTAATGGAACACTGCCGCAATATGTGCATTTAGTTTCCGGAAAATATAACCTTGTTTTTGCAATAAAATTGTTACACTGTTAGAGTTGTGCATTCGTTCTCATTTGGGACATATAAGAATAAAAAAGATAACATTTTTTAAATTATTTAAACCTATTTACTTTTTTATAAATACTACAGTAAATCATTTTTTATAATACAGAGAAGGTAAAATTTTGACGTATGATTACAAAACTACAACAGCATGAAGGTACCCGATAATTATTATAAAAAATAAGGAGAAAAACATACAATTAAAATTTGATAATCTGGATCTAATTATCGGCCATATTGATTTGACTATTAGTATCAATTTTCTGTATAAAAATGGTAATAGAATGATATTAGCCGGAGAAAAAGAGACAGAAGAGGATGTATCAAATAGCAGAACAAAGTTTCGAAGGTATTCTGTTAGTAAAAAGTAACGAGAGAGATGCAGCAAACAAGTGTAGAGAGAGTCAAGTAAGGTGAGCAAAGAAATAGATCAGGAAGAAAGTGTAGAATTCTCTCTTGTGGGTGGGGTTCTTGTAGGAGAAACCAATTATTAAAACACTTTCTTCACAATTTAATTAACTTTATTTAAAATGAACTTTTTAAATAAACGTAAAATCAAACAAATTAGCTTTAGCTCAACGAAGCTCAACAAAAAAAACAGATTCTATGATCACCTTGCCTGTAGCACATACGCCAGGTGACTGACCTAATTTCGGTTCGCTCATCAATGTCTCATTGTCGGCATTGTCCACCTTTTCCGTCTGGCTAGGTACACTCCCGGTACGCACTCTACAAAACACTCCGTCGGTACAGACGGGTTAACAAATTTATGTAGGAGAGGCTGATTACAAAAGAAAGGAATAAAAATAATAGAGTTTATAGATGTTTTCATTTATTTTCAGTAAGAAAAATATAAACTTACTAAAAACGCTCAACTAGGCTAACATTTCAATGCCAATATCTTCGTTTCTTCTAATTTTTTTGCTAACTCAGCAGTACAAAAGTATATGGGTGGAAAAATGTTCAAAATGAATATAAAAGTGTGCAAGCAGCGATTCAAATTATCGTTAGTCAACCCTCTATACAGTTGTGTATTTTGTGTTGTGGTCCCCATAGAACCTAATTTTTGGATTAGGCATTCCAACGACCTGTCAAACTGCTGACAAGTGGGCACTGACATTTAGATATGGCAACTCTGTGAGCCTGTTGTCATTGATACGGTCAATGATACATATATAATTATATAGATTGCTCAAAGCAAGTCGTTTACGATATATTGCCTTTGAAAAATATGGATGATCAATCTTTGTAAATATCTATTTTATTGACCTTGTCAAATCACCAGGCCTACAGGGTTGCCATAGTTTTGCCATATTATAACCTGTCAAAACCCACTGGTAGCCATTCTGTTTGGAATGCCTAAATGAACACTTAGCTTCATTTTCTGAATGCGGTTCAGTGTTTTGACCTTGTCAGTAATGTCAGTAGTGATTGTCAATGTTAGCTGTCAATAAATTTTTTATCAAAAATTTGGTTATACAAAGCCAGAAGGGATTTAACGGCGGAAAATGGAGTTATATAGTTTAAGTATTAAACAGTAAACTTAGAGGTTTGTGTTTTGGCTGTTGAGCCATTTAGTTTTTAAATATTCTCCAACGTAGAACCTGTGGGGGAATTATTATCACTCAACGCCATGATGGTATTTGATAGAAGGCCTTAGTTTTATACGATGTATTTCTGTATGATTAAGTGGGTATGTACATTTTTTATTTGGTTTTCGAAGAATCCGTTTGATTTTAATATTAACATTTATTGCGACTAGCAGAGCTTTGGGAGTATGTCTCGTTATTTTATAGTATTGAAATACGCATTTATGTTTAAAGTAAATTTTGAAAAATTACATTTTTAAAACAAACCAAGCAACCATGCAAACCAAGCAAAAAAAGCAAACCAAGCATAAAAGCAAATCAAGCAACTCAAGCAAACCAAGCAAGCCAAGCAAACCAAGCAAACCAAGCAAACCAAGCAAACCAAGCAAATAAGCAAACCAAGCAAACCAAGCAAACCAAACAAACCAAGCAAACTTAGCAAACCAAGCAAACTAAGCAAACCAAGCAAACTAAAACCAAGCACACAAAGTGTTAAAAATTCACTTTTTAACAACAAAAAGTAATCAACCTGTACATAAGAGTTGCTTTGGTAACCATACAGCAGGATTATGTAAAAAAACCGTTTTCTCTCTCTAGAAGAAAAATTTAAAAAGAATGCTTCTCTCAAATACAAATATAAAAAAAATTCTAAATGAATATATCAAATTAGGGCATGGAAAACTTGTGTGTTCGGGAACAAAGTCTTACTACAAAAATTAGAATTCTACTTGATTTCTCTTGCAAATCCTCTAGTTCGCTTTCTTTTATTGGTATTTCATTAAAAGGTCCTCGAGTTCAACCAGAACTGTTTGACATTCTTAACCGATTCAGAACTTTTACTGCGGACATAGAAAAGATAATATTAACCCAAGATTCCACTTTTTACAAAATGCCTTTTGGAGAGACTCTCCCTCAGATGACTTTTCCGCTCTTGAGCTATCTACAGTTTCGTTTGGTCAAAAAAGTGCACCCTCTCTTGCATGCAGAGTGTTGAAAGGGATTGCTCTTAAGAACCCTCAACATGCTTCAGCTCAAAAAGCTTTATTGGCCCAAACATATGTGGATGATATTCTCACAGGAGCAAATTCAAAAGAGGAACTATATCAGTTACAAATCATTCTTACAAATATTCTATCTCAAACTGGATTTCATTTGCATAAATTTCGTTCCAATCTTCCTAATTTTCAAGCGTCTTTTCTGTCAACTCAATTGGATGAAAAATACTTAAATGTCGATAAAAATCCCCACAAATTATTAGGTTAACAAATTTCCACTTTAAACTCCCTTTTCGTAGAACCTCTTACCAAAAGAAAACTGCTAACTTTAGTTGCCCAATGTTATGATCCATTAGGATAGGTAAATCCCATCATAGTACAAGGTAAGCTGTTAATACAAAAACTTTGGCTTACAAAACATCCTTGGGACTTACCTATTTCAGACCGTTATGTAATAAACGAATGGACTGCTTATGTTAAAAACATTTCTAAACTCTCTTCGTTTCATATTCCCAGGTGTTTAGTTTACAAAAAGAATATTTGCAAATTGCAACTTCATGGTTTTTCGAACGCTGGTTACTTAGCATATGGAGGCTGCGTATACTTAAGAGCTCTCTATGAAGATCGTACTGCTTCTTTCTTATTACATCTAAATGTAGAGTTGCTTCCACTAAAAAAGTTATTAATATTCCAAAACTGAAATTATGTTTCATGGTACTTTTAGCACAATTAATATCCAGATTAAAAAGTATATTTAAAGATCATCTTGTTATATCTAAGATGGTATTATGGTCAGATTTTCAGGTAGCTTTGTCGTGGATTAAAAGGCTTTGCTCCAAATGGTCTGTGTTTGTTTCAAATAGAGTTTCTACTATTCAAAAACTTAGAAAATTCCTTGGCGGCACATCACTTCTCAGTTAAACCCCGCCAACTTTTTGTCTAGGGGAAAACTTCCAATAAATAACTTGGATTTAAAAAGATCTTCGGCCTACATTTTTAGGTTGATTTACAATGTTCGTAATAAAATAGAAATATATAAACCTCTTACTCTCACAGAACTAAATAACGCACTCACATTTTCTCTTCGAGCATATATTACTAGAGCCATCGTCCAAATGGGCTTTGTTTTGGTACAGGGGGGAAAAATAGTGTCCAGCATTCCCATTGGTCTGTTTCGTTTTGCTTGGCATGTCAAATCGTTCGAAATTGTCAGAACTGTCATTTGATTTTTGGTTTTCATCAATTTCTAGCTTATTTTTATAGTTTATGAGTGATTTTTTGTATTTTATTACTTTAGTGATACAAATTTAAACAATGGTAAGAGTTTGTGTAAGTTTTAAATAGAAATACAAAAAGGCATCGCCAAGGTCATTTTACAAGTAAGTAATCATTAGCGTCTCTACCATTTTTTTAAAAGAAACATAAGTACCTACATTTTATGAAAAAGGCTGTTAAACATGAATTTAAAATAAATGGTAAATTTAGTGAATTAAATTGAAAGAACTTGTATTATGTATGAAGAATATTGTTTTAGATTTTGGACTCTACTTAAAAGTTAAAAAAAAATTATTCATTATTTTTCAATATAAACAAGCTTTTCATTTTTAAGTCATTTTGTCATGATAATGTTAAAGATGTTAAATCAATAATTTTTATTTTTTGTAGGTTTCGAACTAATCCTGCCGAAAAACGCATTTAGTGAAACATATTGAAACTAGAAAACATTTCAAATAGTGATGTTTTATGTTCCAATCATTTTTCTGGATATATATTTATGTCAAAAACTGGATGCGGAGGAAGAACTAGATTAATTCGAGGTGCATTGCCATTAAGATTTACTAAGGCCCCAGAAGAAGATGAATGTAAAAGATAAAGAACCCTGCACTTTTCTTGTGGGTTAGTTGTTCAAAATTTTTAATTTTTCAGTGATGATCTGAACCGTGAAGCCTCTGTTGCAGAAAAAGAAAATGCAGAATAAGAAAACATATAAGTAACTAAGTACTTTTTATTACAACATACATTTTATTTTCAAATACCTATTACTACATATATTTTTTATAAATTACAAAAATTGACAATAATTATTTTTTACTAAATATATCTATGTTTTTTAATTAACTAGACTGCTAATTGTTAAGGAATAAGCAAAGCCTAATGTGAGTTTTTCAATAAAAAAGTCATTTTAAGCTTCTCTTATTCGTACTCCTAGTCATTAGGAAATAATCGAAGCATATTACAGTTTTCCAATAAAAATTAAGCTTCACTTTACTTCATTTGTTAACGACTGGCAGTTCAAATGTACCTAAGTACCTAAGTATTAGCTTGAGTTCTATTTGTAGTATATTATTTAGTAATCTATTTTTTATTTTTAAATATAAGTTCTTTATCTTTTTTATTGCCTATTATTTCAATTTTCATTTTTCCGTTATACACTTTCTGATGTTTAAAAAAAAAATCTGATATATCCAACACAAATAATATTAATAAATAATAATAGTTTACTAATACTAGATACCTACTTAAATAAGGCAAGTTTATAAAATATGTGCATAATTTAAAGTATTTTAAAAGTATGTATCAAATTTATTAATTATATTAATTACAAACCCCGTGAAACTGATGCGACACTGAATAGAGTGTCTACCTATTTCCTCGCATAACCCAAACAAACTCTGTTGAATGCGGACTCTATAAAATATATATGCTCGAAGCATTTTCTGTAAAACAAATTTACCAAAACTCATTTACAAACGAAATAATGTAACAAAGAAAGCATTAAATTATTGACAACAAACATATTGCTTTACTCAGCCCCTTTTTAGATAAAAATTATATTTTACAAGTAGGATCTAAACTTTGATCAAAAACACCCCATTCTTCTTCCTTCTAATAGCCATTTTACTTCCTTGGTGTTGCAAAAGGAACACCGAAGGTTAGGACATAGTTATCCTCAAAATGTGCTAGCCAATGTTCGCCTTCAGTATTGGCCCATTGACGAACTTCGCGAAGAAATCAAAAGAATAATAAATAAATGTATCACATGTCATAGATTCAAAGCTATAACTGCCCAACAACTTATGGCTGACCTTCTCAAAACTCGTGTAACCCCTTCTCTGCACTGCTTCTGGTGTGTATGTACGCCCTATCGTCAAATCGTCTTTTTACCCATTACCGAACCTCCTGTCATCCACCATGAACAATCACGTATCCTTAACTGTACATTTGTACATAAACCCCCGCTGAAATGGCCATTGGCTCGCGTCACCAAAGTTTTTTACAGTAAAGACGGCAAAGTTCGTACAGCCGAAGTTTATACAAAACATGGTTCTTACACCAGGCCAATTACCAAAATGATTATGCTTCCAATTGATGACAACAAATGTGCCCCAAATTAGATACCCTATCACTCTCACTTAGTTTTTAAGTTTTTAAAGTTTGATTTGAAGATAATTTAATTAACATGTTTAAATTTGTTATTGTTTATAATAATTACTTGTTTGATTACATATTTCAATTCGTTTTCTTTTATTTTTTGCGCTGGGCAGTATGTTAAAAATTCACTTTTTAACAAGAAAAAGTAATCAACATGTATATAAAAGTTGCTTTGGTAACGCTCATAACGATATAGTATTTTTTTATGTCAGCAATAATGTGTAAACAAAACCACATCAACACCAAAAAAGAAAGCAGTAGTTGCTCTAAACTCCCCGCTACTCACATAATAAATTGATTTACCACAACCAGTCACAGTTTTAATAAAATCTAAGTTAGCACCCCAAATCACAATTGAAAAGAAACTTTAGAAATTTTCTTTTACAAAGCAAACCAAACAAACCAAGCGAACCTAGCAGACACTCGGTTATGTAATGGGTTGAAAACACAAGAGATTTTGTTTGACGTATAAATGTGAAAAGATGCCTTAAGAAATTTTTTTGGCGATGTAAATTTTACTTTCTGGTGACATTGGATTTTTACTATTCGTGAATGCAATTATTTTATAAAATTAAATAAAAAAAAATATTGAAGAAATCCATTGTGCCCAGAATACAAAAACGGCGGCTCAATTTTCTAATAATTAGTAAGGGGTTTTCTCGCCTCAGAGAAAACGATTACTTACAAATGACGCCTGTTGACGGGACGGCTCTCGGGCGCCAGATTTTATGTGTGGTTTACTCCACAAACTTTCGAAACGGTGTCGAAAGTACTTGGGCAGCACAGATGGAGATGAAAAATTCCAGGGGTCGTTGGTCACTCAGACACAGGTAATAAGTAACCACAAGTAACGGGCTTTAATCGTGACTTGTGGTGATAAAGAATTTCTCACTGCTGAAATAAAGGGGGAAGTAAATTAGGGATCAGTAACCTCAGTAACAGTCAAGGTAACGTTGACACATATATTGAATTTTAACTATTTACAATAAATAATGTGTAACTAATATTTCAACGCCCACCCTCGCTCGTATTTTTAAAACCCTGAACAAAAAGAAAAACAAACAGATCGGTTTTGATTAGTCTCAATCAGACGGTATAATTAAAATTAAAAGAAAGATGTTCGGTAACTAATTAATAAATTGTCGGTTCGGTGGTTGAGCCAAAACGAAATCAAAAACAAAATTACTATTTTAGTTAAAGAAGAAAAATGGCAAATAATTGCGGTCGTAGCTAAAGTTAGCTAGTTAACTGTTAAATCGGTAAAAAGATTAAAGTTAAATATTTTGTTTCGTAAAAGTAGAAATAAAATCACGGTCGTAGAAAAAGTTATCTGGTTAACTGTCTAGTCGGTATTGAAACTGAAACAAACCTCCTTGTGTTATTGAATAGGGAATAGATAAATGATAAGAAAACGGGATAGTATCAATCCTATGAGAAGTGTACTCGCCAAAACCAGCCCGCTCAACATAAAAATGGTACTATCATTTTAATCACGGCGCTGAGGTAACAAAAAAAAATAATCAAAAACCGGGTTAGCATTCAATCCCATGATGAGTGTACTCGCCAAAACCAGCCCACTCAAACATAAAACAAAATATTAAACCGGGTCAGTATTTATCCTATGATGAGTGTACTCGCCAAAACCAGCAATCTCAAACATAAGAAAAACACTAATATTTTAATCACGGCTAGGGGTTAATCTAAAAAAAATCTAAAACCGGGATAGTATCTAATCCCATGTGAGTTTTCTTGCCAAAACCAGTCCACTCAACATTGCAGAGCTGGGCAAGTACTCGAATACTTTTACTCGTATTTCGATTACGAGTAGAATAACTACTCGTAATTTTTACTTATAAGTATTTTTTATTTGAAGTACTTATTACTCGTACTTACAAGTAAATTTTACTCTACTCGTAGAATGTACTTGTAAAATACGAGTATTATTTTACGAATAGTCGCCAGTCGCTACTATAGATCGCCAGTATCACGAATCACGACACGAAACGGGCTCGGTTGCCTTCGGGCTGCGGTCTCTGATTTGGGCACAGAATACTTTTACAGAAGCGAAGGCACGTCAATTTTTGGGGTCCAAAATTTTTTGCGCATGATCAGGGCCGCCATTTTATAACCGGCAAAACTGTCATGTCACGAGTGTTGTTTTGATGTGTCAGGATCAGTCATTTATAATTTATGATTTTTTTTTTATCGAATTTAAGTGTATTTTAGTGTTTTCCTTTGTATATTTTTTAACAATTATTGAGTAAATCTGTGTTTAGTGCTTTCCTTTGTCTATTTTATGAACATTGTTCAGTAAACATGTTTTTAATGGAAGACTTTTTGTGGTATGTTCTGAGCTATTTACATATTTTTATTTATTTTATTAAAGCAAAATAATTTTTTAGTGAACTGATGGAATCTAAAAGAAAGAGATGTGTTTATCGCCCATGTCTACCTCGAACGGATTCGTATACTAGTTATTTTTCATTTCCCAAAGTTTCAGAAAGGTATGCAAAATAAATTATGCAATTTAAATGACCATGGAGCAGATCCCATCGAGAACGGCTTCGAGTAAAATGAGTAAAACGAGGTACTTTTCAAATGCAGCAATGTTAACTGTATGTTATTTATTTGGCTATTTAATCAAAACAATTATTTTATTATCATTTTTAAATCAAATTATATTTATCTACCTATGACAATGTATTTTGTATTTTTTTAGGTTTCCCATATTGTTAAGAGCCTGTAGTCGAGAAGACTTGATTAATATAACCAGTGAATAATTACACAAAAGCTACCAGTTGTGTAAAAAACATTTCCAGCCCAGTAGTTTTTCATTTGGATCAACTCGGAAATGTTTATTTGAAAATGTATGTTTGACAATATTCTGACACACACCCACAACAAATGAAATAATTGATCATTCTGAGTGAATCTGTACCCTACTAAATCCCACGACGATTTTCTCAGTACACCAGGTATTAAAAATAATATAAAAGTGTTGTTTTTATGTATTTTTTTAATTTAAATATTTTTTTTTAGGTCCCAGCAAAAGAATAACTAACTTTGAAGATTGAAGAGATATTGTTGTTTCTATTTTGATAATGCATGTGCCAGTCCCAAAAATATCCTTCGGTTGGGCCACAATTTTTAAACCAACCATTTGCAGATTAGTTAAATCTCAAGCGGAATTTAAAAACAAAAAGCCTCTAGCTAGAAGACATTCCAATGAATACAAGCAGTTTGTGCTTACCTTGTATTTTTTAGGACCTAGGGCATATTCCTTTGTCTAAAATTTTGTGCCTTTTGATGTGTAGGTATTTTTCATATTGATATTTTTATTAATCTGATTTTTGTAATATGTGTTTTTCCTATTTTGGTTTATTAAAATTAATAGTCAGTATGGGTACGTGTTTTATTTATAACAACCTTTTTCCTACAGTACTTTTCTTCAAATCTCAATTTAATTCATAGTTCTAATAATTATGCATCTAAAAATGCAAATTTATGTATACAACAAATTCATACGATTTATAAACAAATCCTAAGTCGTCTGGATTTATGAAATACAGCTACGAGGATGTGCCATAATATATGTTTTCCAAAATAAAGTCCTAAGATGTATCATTGATGCACCCTGGCTCTATCTAAACGATTATCTTCATACAGAAAAATAAGAAAAAGGTTACTGCAAAACATGAGGGTCGACTCCACTCCCACGTTAATGAAGTGCTGAAATTACTGGACAACTCTGCACAAAAGACTCGAAAGAAAAGCCATTTGAGCTAGTGCTAGTGTAAAACAGTGTAATAAATCGATACGCCAATTATTGGTGATGCTTTTCTACCAACGACTACTAGATTAATTTTGTTTACAAAAATGGAATTGTAAAAATCACAGATTTATCCACCGAGTTGTCAAATTATTATAAGAGTATGGCGAAAGTCTTAATACAAGGATTGTTTATGGTATTATTGACATATGATAAGGTTCTAAAACACATAAAAGGCTTTCAAAATGACAGTTCGGAAGTATTTGCATTTTTAATGCCAGTTATTATTAGTTTAATCTATTTTTCTAGATCCAACTATCACAGTTGAAGGTGTTTTTCAGGAAAGTATACAATTAATTAATACATCAATAATTTGTAATAGAATCCTTCTGTTAAAGAGTTAATGTTATCTAAAAAAAACTGATGAATTAAGTACAACGAGCATTCGGTCTGGTTCCTCAAGTAAAAACTCTTTTTTAATATAGCGATCAGTACAATTTACTTCAAAATAAATTATCGTGAAGCCTTATTTTTTCTAATTATATCACTAACCTTCAATTCAGAGAAGAAATAGTGGATGTTGCTAAATAAGTTTGTTACATATATTTAAATCCTTTTCTCAGTGTATTATCCGAATTTATAAGAATCTTGGTAATTTTTACCAGTGTAACAACCGGCAAGAACGTCAACTGTCAGCGAGTGTCACTTTAAATTTTGGCCACCCCGACATCAAACGTGCCGACGCAAGCCTTCATTTCTGTAATAGTGGTTATTCTGTGATTTGGGTTGGGAATATTGGGAAAAGCAATTCGTTGGGCGTTTTACGTTTCATTATTTTTGTTGTTTTGTGGTAGTGTGAATGTGTTTCCTACGAGAACGGTTAAATATTAAACGTCTATAGTCTCCATACACAATCTTCGTTAATTTGAATAAGGATAATTTCCTGACGTAGCAAAATTTTATATAAATTAAAAGTTACTTGGTTTATTAGGTCATTAATTTAATTTTTTATCTTAAGCACAGCACTACATATGTTTCGAAAAACTTTGTTTCCATCTTCGGGTTCAGTCAAAATTTAATTTAAAAAAAAACACATGGGGACGATTACAAACAGTTAAAAAAATTTAAAATAACAGAAACCCCATCTTTGAGTTTCAGCATATGAAGGTGTATTCGAAATAATATTGATTTGGTTTAAGAGGGCTTCATACTCACTTGAAACGATTTTACCTTCTATTTCCATATCAAATATCCGATTTTCATGAAATTTTCAATAGTCGGTTAAAAAAAAATCTGTTTAACGGGAAAGTATTTGATTTTTTTTTATTGTGAAGAACATATTAATATTTTTAAAATATTTTTATCAATTTTTTTATTAATATGTTTCCCGAAAGTGTAGCTTTTTTTTAAAATCTTTGGTATAATTTTCATTTGTAAATAATGATAAATGAACCTTTGGGGCGTAAAATAAAAAGTGCATTTTGCAACGATTGATTAGTGGCGCCGCGGTAGCCAAATAACAGGTAAATAAGTGATTTAGTTACCAAGCGACCGTCCGCCAGTAACACCATAGTCGTGCGTTCCAGCCTACGGAAAGATTTTATTTCTATTTGTTTTTGTGATTTTGACTAGATTGAGGTAGACATTTATTTATTCTGTTGTAAATTCGGTTTCGCGGACTTATTCTGTTCATTGTCGGCAGTGTTTTTGTGTGATTTTGTAATTATGGGAAGAATAAAACAAACGAAGGGAGTTGATAAAGGAAAACGTTTGTTTTGTAGTGAAAAGAGACGTAGTCGAAAGAAAGCTCAAAAAAATTCATTATTTAAAAGGTGAGTTTTGTATTGATTTTTTTCAAGTTTTCCAAAAAAATTCTGGATTAGTTTTTCAATAAAATACGTATAAATTGTGTAATTTAGTGAACTTGGGGATATCATTATTTTCGGTTTTTCAGGTCCACTAGTAATTATGAAAATAATAAACAGTCCATTCTGGATGTTGGGGCTATATCCATGGAAGAAGTTTCTGAAGGGTAATTCATTCTATGAAATATCGAATTAGTAGGTAGTAGGTACCATACGTACCTACTACTTTTTACAATCCTTTTTTCATTATGGCGTCATCTGCACAAGCGTGACGTCATTTGGGAAAAAATTAAATGGGAAATAGGTTAGGTAATACCTCGTTTGAAAGGTATTTTAATGATGTATCCTGCACTTTATATATTTAAATATTGGCATTGTTTCTGTACTTTCACCTCAGCAGCTCATGCAATACTTGGTTGTGGTTAAAATCAGCATTTAATAGCACGTCCATTTTAAACTTGCGTAGGTGAGTTGAAAGTACAGAATAAATACCATGCTTTAAATGTTCATATCTTCCCTAACGTTAAGTTGAAATGAAAAATGTATATACTGTTGGATACAGAATTAAAATAACTTTCAAACGAAGTGTCACATAACCCACTTCCCTAATTAACTTTTTCTCCAAATGACGTCACGCTTGTGCAGATGACGTCAATACGAAAACAAGTATTGTAAAAAGTAGTACTTATGGTCCCATAGAAGAGTCCTAAATTTGGTTGAAAAACATTGATCCATTCAAAAGATAATAGGGGGGAGATTATTTACGTCCGCACTGTAAATTAATATATAGTGAAAAATGATTCGTCCTATTGTTAATTTTTTTAGTGAAATAAACGTTCCATTACAAAGTAAAGACCTGTCTAGTAAAACATCAGCAATTGAAAATACGGAAAGGATCAATAGTGTTTTTTACAGGTAATTTATGAGAACAAATGTAGGAAATATTTTTATTTCCATCTTTTACAGATGCCTATTTTATATACCCATATATAATTTTTTCAGTGACGTACAGGGACGACGCCTGGTTGATATTGGATATTTTTTTAAACAAATAGCGGAAATATCCAAGCATCCGCCATTCGACTGTACATTTAGCGATATGTACCCAATTAATGAATATAGAATGGGTTTGAAATCCAAAATCGTGTTCAAATGTAAAATGTGCAATATTAAAAAAACTATATGTCTACTAGATGAAATAGAAGGAGAAATTGATATTAATAGTGATTTAGCGTTGGCCGCAGTTTCAACAGGAACTGGCTACTCAACAGTAAACGAAATTCTCTCTGTTTTGAATGTACCATGTATGAGTAACTCTACTTATCAGCAACATCACGAAAATGTCGCTGATATCATAGAAGAAACAGTCTGGAAGGCCTTGGAGGCAGCAGGTCAAGAAGAGGTTCGATTAGCTCGGGAGTTAGGAGAGGTCGATGAAGACGGTATTCCATTGATTGCCGTTGTAGTTGATGGGGCATGGAGCAAAAGATCTTACTCCGTGAATTATAATGCTTCTTCAGGAGTGGTAAATATAAATTTATTTCAATAGTTTACATATAATTAATATATCTGTGAACATGTTATTCAATACACGAATGTTCACAAATTGCTGGATGGGATCTAGGTTACCTACATATTCATTTTTTGCAGGCATGTATCATTGGAGCGAGAACAAAAAAAATATTATTCCTGGGTGTCAGAAATAAGTATTGTGCTGTATGTTCTCGATCAGCAGTTGCTAAAAATGAACTCCTAGCCGAACACCACTGTTACAAAAATTGGAAAGAATCATCAACCAGTATGGAATCCGATATCATAGTTGAAGGTTTTAAACGGAGCATTGAAATGCATGGTTTGAAATATCACAAGTTGATTGGAGATGGTGATAGCAGTGTGCATCAAAAAGTACTAGAGGCCCGGCCGTATGGTACTCTTATGGTACAAAAAATCGAATGCCGCAATCACATGTTAAGAAATTTTTCCAAAAAGATTCGGGATATTTGCAGTATGTCTCTTATATATTTTACTATT
Organism: Psylliodes chrysocephalus; assembly: GCA_927349885.1. Classification (NCBI taxonomy): domain Eukaryota; kingdom Metazoa; phylum Arthropoda; class Insecta; order Coleoptera; family Chrysomelidae; genus Psylliodes; species Psylliodes chrysocephalus. The sequence goes on along the minus strand of OV651816.1, from coordinate 75,958,070 downwards.
TATTTATACATTTACAAGTTGATGTTAAGATATAACTTTAGAACCTTTATTAGGTATTTGACGTTTTTTTTTAGTGTCCTGCAAACTTATAGTTATTTTAATTTTTCAGATAGAAAACGAAGTTGTTCCAAAAATATGTCAGTACTTCCTGGTCTCAGAAAAATTCTTGAAAACAATGCCCGTAGACTACGGATCTCTATAAAATCTGCCACATTGTACAGAATTAAAGAGAACGTTTAATTTATCGAAAAAGTCAACAATTTAAGTAAGGATCTAAGGAATGTTCCATCACATGTATTTGGACAACATGAGAAATGTCAGGAGCTCGCGTATTTCAAATGTTCCCCAAAGGTAAATGAAATTAATCACATTCCCAGCATGAGAGCTTGTGGCTTATTAGACGATATTGAAGTTTGCTTCAACCGCTTAATATTCAATGCAGCCAGCTTGATTTCTGATATGGATACCAATATTGCTGAACAATATAACAGCATCATTTGCAAGTTTGTTGGAGGTAAACGAATAAACTTTTTTAGAAAAGGATCCTACGAAACTCGTTGTAAAGCCGCTGCAATATCATTTAACACCGCAGGAGAATACTACAGTGCTGTTAGAAAGCGAAACATTCCGATTTATACTCAGATATTTGAGCAAAGAATGAAAAGAAGGCGTCATCTACGGAAGAATATAAGACAGAAAAATAAGAGCTTTTCATCAAAAGCAAACAAGAAACCTGCTCTACCGGACAGCGACTATGGTCCAGCGGCTCTCCCTGATCCGGATTTACCTTCAGATCAGTTCGAGAGGAAAAAGGCAGAATTTCTTAATTCAATAAAAAAAACGCCTGAGGAAATAAAAATAATTGAGCTAAACACAAGAGGTCAAGCAGGAAATCATTTATGGCAACAAGAGAGAATACTTCGCTTGACAGCTTCAAATTATGGGGAAATTTGAAAGATGCGAAAAACGACATCTCGTGCGAATAAAATAAAAAACTTGCTTTATTCGTCCTTCAGAGGGAATGAAAGCACCAAGTACGGAACCGAGCATGAGCCTTTCGCTATTCGGCAATTAGAAAATGAGTTCAATGTTAAGGTACCTAACCCTGTAATGCTTCACTTTAGTGCTCATTAAAATAATTTAATCAATTGGTTTTAGGTTGAACAATGCGGAATATTTATTGATGAACACGACTGTATTTTTGGAGCGAGTCCTGACGGTTTGATCGGAACAGATGCAATTGTAGAAGTTAAATGCCCAAAAACTGCATCACAAATGCACCCTTTGGAAGCAATCCAAAAGAGAAACATAAAATTTTGTAAGCTTGATGAAAATTTTCAGATGCAGTTGAAAGAAACTCATAACTATTTTTATCAAGTACAAGGTCAGCTACACGTAACTCAACGTTTGTTATGTTACTTTGTAGTTTGGACTCCAATGGGAATATTAGTTGAAAAAGTGAGTCTTATTAGCTCTTAAAATGAGATAAAAATGTTTTTCTGGCAACATATTGGAGTTTCAAACTAATATAGGCGACAATTCTCGCTTATTTCTGTTTTTGTCGTAATAAAATTAATTGTCATCGAATCAGCAAATACCTATGAATAGTAATGTAAATAGTTTGTATTTTTTTTAGATTTATCGGGACGATTTATTTTGGACTAATGAAATGAAACCAAAGCTGGAAAAATTTTATTACACCTGTATCCTACCCGAAATAATAGATCCTAGATACCCGAGGAAGATGGAAATTCGTAATCCAACACCAGAATAATTGAAGAGTGGAAGTACCAAAGGCACTAACAACCAAATTCACAAATTTAAGATAGGATACCAATTTTGTGTAATTCTTTTAGCTTTTACTCGCCACCTTATTTTAATTCACATAAGCTTAGAAATTATATGGCTCTTAGAACCTTTGTGGAGATATTGGTGACGGTGGGCGACTACATTTTGTGCCTCTTAGTGATCGGGTCAATAAGCCTGTGTACATTTTGCGCCTCAGTTCAAAATAGGTAAAAATAGAGAGGTACAATATGCGCCTCTGGCATCAATTGTGAAATCTGATAATGTTGGTAAATTTATGTTTATTTATTTATGGTTCATTTATGAAAAAAAAAAAACGATAATAAATAATTGACAATATTTATTAATATAAAATGTACAATATTAACAAAACTTAATTCTAATTTAGGTAGAAGAAATAATTATGGATATTTAAAAATATTTTATTTCTTAATCATGTTAAAATAAGATATGCATTCTATGAAGTGCAATCTACTAATGTTATTGGTTTTATAGAATTTAAAATATCATTATGGGATTATCTACCTATAAATTTTAATTTCGAGAATTTAAAATGTCATTAACGGATTACCTGCTACCTGTTCTGACCCTGCAATTAAATTGGGTCTCAGACGCAAAATGAACACAAGATTAGATTGAAAAATCTTCCCTTTTTCAAAAATAATTAGTAGAGGCGCATATTGTATCCACCCGTGACGGTATTTGCAACCTTTTTAAGCACATACACAAAATACTTTTATTTTGTCACTTAGTGCTTCAATTAGTTTCATATGTGTAAACATCTGAATATTTGCCGTCTAAATTCTTATAGATACTGGGGATTTTGTAAATAAACTTTAACTTAGAGTTTCTAGTTTACTTTTAAACCATATCTTTAATACCTACGACTTTAAAAAAAACGTTTTAAAATTTACTATTTATATAAATATTCCGCAAGGCCTGTTTAAGTTTTGATAAAATAAATAAAAATAAAATAAAATATAATGCAATAAAATAAAAACCCTTCCCTCCGACCATGAAGTGCTATCTGTGTATCGAAGTAACTGCGTTTGAACCTGAAAAAGTGTTGAACGACATGCCCGTTCGTTCGCGTTGAAAATATCGCCTGTGAATTGGAACTTGCCGTACGTTAAGTTTGTCTGACCTAATCTCGTTCGCATTAAATAAGGCCCGCCCTCAGTTTCGATAAAAATTTTGAGGTTACAGCATTTCTCAACGCCGCTGTACATAGAGAGCCGACGATAACTATAAAGTAGGGAAACAAAAAGATGAGTTTTTACAAAGTTACCAGTTTTAAAAAACTGTATTTAATTGTTCACTGTCAAGTTGACCATGTTTGTTTTATTTATATTCTAAACAAAGTTTTGTATTTTATTTATTTTAGAATTGTTTTTTGTTTTTGTTTGGATAAATAAAGACTATTTTTATTTAAAATTTATAGTGGTTTTTATTTGTTTTTTCTATAGTTTATTTATTAGGTTAATTTTGTGAAACTACTCTTACTCTTTACTCGTATTTTCACGATTACTACTCGTATCCGTAAACTATCTCTATACAAGTACTTACGAATAAAATACTTATAAATACAATTTTTGAGTACTCGTACTCGTACAATTTACGAGTATTTTATTCAGTACTCATGCCCAGCTCTGCCAACATGAAAAATGATACTATTTCAACTTTCGAACTAATTCTATTCCTAAGTAAAGAAACATAAATAATAAAAAAAAGTTAAACCAGATTTTGAACAAATAGAAACAAAATTTACGGTCGTAGTAAAAGTTAAGTAATTAATTATATACGGAATTTAATTTAAATTTAAATTTATTACTTAAAAAAAAATCTACGGTCGCAATGAAAATTAAGTAATTAACTGTATACGGAATTTAAATTGAAATTAGGTTTACTATTACTCTGAAATAGAAACACAATCCACGGTCGCAATAAAAATTAAGTAATTAATAAAATAGAAACAAAATTTTACTTCCTAATAACCAAAACTAATTTCCAATGTTTATAAAATCAAAACTAAATAATTTATCTGTAAATCAAAATATTTTTAACGAAAATCTAAAGTCAATTATTATTTCTATTAAATAAAATCGAAATCGGAATAATTTAGTCAAATAAAACTGGTATTCGAACGTTTAGCTCAAGAACCGACGACAGGAAAAAAAACGTAAACATGAATTCGGTGTACCTAACTACGGTATCGGTGATGATTTTACATCGAAAAATGAATGCAAGCTAGTCGAATCAGTAAAGTGAATATAATCAATTTCAATAATCCAATCTGAATTCGAGTCTCTATGCCCAAGCAGGCTAGCTCCCCACTCGATGTGCGCGGATCGCGCGCGCTATCGTTACTCAGGTATAATACGCGAATTTAAATAAAACAAAATTTGATATACAGGGTCTACCCATGAAGTTAAAATAAAATAAAAATTGAAATTTATATCCGGAATAGGCCGAAATATAGTAATGAAAATTGACTTCATTACAGCGCAGCCGCGCATTCGCACAGCTTAAAGGGAACTTTGCTTTGTAGTTATTTGAAGTCACTAACTGAATAAGTGTTGTTTATTATTTTTCTCTTCTCGATAAGATTTTCAAAATTACCAAGCAGCAAAGACTTTTAAGTAAATAAATGAATTATTGTTAATTGTACGAAAGTGGCAGTTATTACCTTATTACAATATGTTTATTTTTAATATCAAGAGTACTGAAGGAATTTTATGAATTTACAAAGTTTCAAGTATCATGAATACATTGTATTGTTACACTAATTGCAACTCATTTCTAATTCAAGAATTAGTAAAACTTTTAGGCAAACTAACTTGTTACATTTCTACTATAAATATACCTACAAGAGTTCGAAATAATAGTAAAACTTGTTTGAATCACATTTTTTTAAAACTAGATATAATAATTATTATGAGAATATTTTACCACTAATATTACAAAATGACATAACAGATCATTATATTACTATTTTATAAATAATTATACAAGAAAATAATCTAAAGCATGATCACAAAAATTATATAAAACATATAAATCATAACAAAATACTTGATATGGTAAAAACCGTTTCATGGGATTGGGTGTACTCCACGGATGATCCAGAAATTGCAATAAATAAACTTGTAAATATACTATTCAATATTATATAAAAAAGTACTACTTTTAGAAAATTTAATAGAAAAACTAAAACAGTTGCACTATAGTTCACAAAATCGCTACTAGATATGATAAATAAAAAAAATAAAATATTTAAACAATTACAGAAAACACCAAATAATTTGCAATTGAAAAATAAGTATAAAAGTTGTCGAAACGTATTAACAAATAAAATTCAATCCACTAAATTTAACTATTTTAAAAAACAAATTGATTTAAATAAAGGCAGTTCTAGCGAACTATGGCGCATTGTCCAAAGTCTGAGTGGGAATACAAAACTCCAAACTAAAATTGAAAAAATTAAAAATAAAGATGATGAAATTTTATTAAATGCTAACGACATCTGCAACGAATTTAATGTACAGTTTGCTAAAGTGGGAAAGAATTTAACAAAAAAAAATTCTCATAAGTTTACTAAAACTACACAAAATAATTCAATGGTGTTCCCAGAAACAAATAAATTTAAAGTTTTAAATTTGATTAAAAGCTTAAAAAATAAGTCGCCGGGTTGTGATGATATTTGTGCAGAAGTTTTAAAGTTGTGGCATCTTATATAGGAAATCCGTTAACATATGTACTAAATAATTGCATTAAACAAGATATTTTTCACAGCCTTCAAAACCTCTATCGTAGTACCTATCTTTAAGAAAGGTGATACTGCTACATGTAGTAATTACAGACCAATTTCTCTATTGACTCACTTATCAAAAATGTATGAGTAGCTAATAAAAAATAGACTTAATTCTTTTTTAAACAAATACGAAATTTTATCACCAACTTGGTTTAAAAGAAGAAAAATCTACAGATGATGCCTTATTAGCTTTGAAAACATAAATGCATCAAAGTTTGGAGCAAAATCCACCATGTTTATGTCTATATCTGGATCTTAGTAAGGCGTTTGATACCGTTGATCACCACTTGCTCTTACAATGTCTAGAAGACATAAGAATAAGAGGAAACTGTTTATCTTTATTTAAAAGCTACCTAACCAATAGATACCAGACTATAAGAGTAAATGGGGAAACTAGTAGTCGACAGATAATTGAGTACGGAGTACCTCAAGGTAGTATCTTAGGACCCATACTGTTTAATATATACATCAATGGTCTGTTTTTCATCGAGAGCAGAGGTAATGTTTTAGATTCTGCGGATGATACTGTAATTTTTTATAATGCTAAAAATTGAAATAAACTTAAAGATATAGTAGAAATAGATTTCATTAAAATAAAAGGTTGGTTTGATAACGTGTCTTTCACTTTAAATCTAGAAAAAGCTAAATACTTACCATTTAGCTGCAATATTAGAGGTCTTCCTCCATTTAATCAACTTGATGTACAATTTAATGGACACCCCTATGTGCTTCAGCAGGTATCCGAAATTAAATATCTTGAAATATATAAAGTTAATCATTTGAAATGGGAATTCCATATCAACTATACTGTTAAAAAACTTTAAAGGATTCTGTTCAAATTCAAATATTTAAAAAAATACCTTCCAGAAAAGCAGCTAATAACACTCTACCTTGCTCTCGCAGAAAGCCAGTATTATAGTTTGGGGAAATGCTTTAAAGTGCCATACACTCACTTGAAATATTACAAACAAGATTTTTAAAAGTAATTTTTTCTCGGGAAAGACTATATCCTAGAGACCTCTTATTTTCTGAAAGTAAAATATTGGAACTTAGGCAGTTGTATTTCTATTGTGTAACTCAAAAATTTCACTTTAACTGCAAAAACAATAATGTACCTAACCACGATAACAATACGCGTAATAAAAATTTACATGTTCTTCCACAATTAAGTAAATCCTTAAGTCAGAAATCGTTTGCTTATCTGGCACCCAAAATTTATAATCAATTGCCTGAAAGAATAAAAATAATTAGTAATAAAATAAAATATAAAAAGAAGTTAAAAAACTCATGTATGAAATTCCTGGGAACCAAATTAATGAACTTATAGAATCAAAAGTATCAAAAGTACTCACCTTAAATTTGCTATAGTTTTATTGTATTTGACGTATCACCTTATATTTATCCCTTCCTTCATTTTTATTTCTATCTGCTATTTATTTTCTATTTAATCAGGAACTATGTCTTATGCAGTTAGGATATCGTAGCTTATTATTGTAAGTTCTATTTCTTTTTTTTTTCTTAATTATTTTTCTCGAAACAAGTGGGTAACCACTTATCGAGTACCTTAAAGGTCTCTGCCCATTACATTTTACCATACTAGGACCGTAACTGTATCGACACATACAAACAAATATTCTTTGCATGTTTTGATATGTGACAACGCCCACTAGATCGTTCCGTCACCGGCCAACATCGTAGCGTGCCATGACAGGTCCGTCAACAATTTCACGGCGAGAATATTTTGCAGGTACCGACCAAAGATATCGGATAATAGATACGCCTTGTATACATTACACTTGTCCGCTACTTTTTTTTGACGGTACGCTCTTCCTATGTTGTCGGATCTCTTTCATCAAATATCAAACAATAAATTTTTATTAAAAAAAGTTACTATGCCCTTTAATACAATCTAATAAAAAAAGGAAATAAAGAATTAGAAGCATCAATATGAGTTTTTTATTAATTGCAATCACTCAAGACTTTTATTTAGATATTTTTATGTGTGTATCATATGGGAATATTAAACATACTAGTATATATCCTTTAAGTTTGGCAACCTAAGACATTTTGCTAATGTTGCAAAGTGACAGATCAAGTTTTATTGTGATCTTTTGTGGTTTTTTGTAGTTTTCAAGAATAATTTAAACCCTGAACTGTTTAATAAGGACTTTTACGATTGGGAGAAATTATATAGCGTGTCGAAATACCCAGAATAAGAATGTTATTCGGTCATGTCATAAGTAAGATTATGTTAGCATAGACGTAGGCATATACAGGAAATAAGGCTTAATTTATTTAACAGTGTAAAGGCATTTAGCACTAGTATTGTTTATTATATATATTTTTTGATCAGGTTTCCTAGATAAATTATTCAACGTAGAATTTGGCTGCAAAATCTATGCTTGGTGGAGGAAGACATTAGAAAATGAAAGAAGCCTTAGTATGTTCTGACCATTTTTGTTTGGCAGATATTTATCAAAATTTAAGTGGTAGACACATTTTAAAACATAATGGCTATACCTGTCAAGTAAGTACAATATTTATTATGGGTATTTTTATAATATGTAAGCTCTAAAATTATACAGAAATCATCACATCTTACATAATTTGCATCACCAGTAAGGTAACTTAATAATTTATATTGAGAGAAGCATACACTTATATATAATTTTTTTTTCTAGTTTTTTAAAGAACAATGAATATCCGTGCTCATCTAGAGCGCGTTCAGGAAACACGTTTCGACCAAAAAGAGCGCGATCAATTTGTTCTTGGTTCGTTCAAGAACAGTCGAGCGTTCAATTTGGACGTTTAACTACTCTCGTTCAGAAAGTCGAGTCAAATTAGTCTGGAGTGCACTCTTTTTTACCCAGTTTAGACTGGGTTCATTTAAGTAAATTTGACAGAACGTAAAGTTCTTTTGAAGAAGTTGTTGTTTCATATTATTTTTGTGTCATAAAGGTGTTTGTACATGGAATTTTATAAAATTAAGTTTGTTTCAAAATAAATGATCTAAAATTTCTTGTCTTATTGACCTTATAGATCATTCATTATAATCTAAATTATAAATAGAGTTGTGAATAGATAAATATTAAAATAAAAAGAAGATCTAAGAAAATTAGTCCCGTGTAGAATCATCTGAACGCGCTCCTAGTACTCGTACAGGTCCTAATGTATCTGGATCACCACTTCCTAAAAGGTAACATTGTAATTGTGTATGTTATATAAATTATTGGATTATTTTTGATTTAAATAACTTATTTAAGAAAATTATCACTGCTTAAGGCAATGCTGAATTAAATATAAAATATTTTAGATATTCAAATCTTTTGTGTATCTAAAAAGCATTTAATTTCAGAATCAGTAATTTTTAATTTTAATTATGTTTTTATAATTTTTTATCTATTTTTAAGTAACTGGTTCCATCAAATGCACTTATTCTTCATGTAAAATATTTTAATACATATCCTTATACTAACAGTATATTGTGTCCGGACGATACTAATTTTATCATTGAAGACAATAGTTTATAGTAACTGCATTAAACAAAAGAAAAGATATAGTCAAAAGATTCACAGGTTATTGTTCGGACAATGGCAGAGTAATTAATCGCTAAAAAAAATTTTTTACGGTCACTATCCAAAGTAGGCTTTAGCACATTCAAATTAGAAAGTTGACGTTTTTCGCGAACTGTCATAATTTGACATTATTGGCGCAAACGCGCAAGTAACTTTGGCACACGATTGTCTGTTTTCATTTGAATGAAATAAATGGAAGCTAATAAAGCTAATATATAAGTTAATCGAAAATATTAAATTGACTTCCTAATATTTTAAATCATTTAACAGTATTTTCTGTAAATAATTAATCACAAATAATTACCGACACATAAGTACTACAAACTTTTCTCTTCGACAGATTGCCGTGCTCCGCTGTCGCGTCGCTCGGCAACTTTTTGTCTCAACTGCCAAATGTGCTACTTTCTGTTCTTAATACACAAATAGCTATTTTGTCTTTTATGCCAAAATATGCTTTACAAAATATCAGTTATAACACTAAATAAATCTATTGAGCAGGTTCTTCATTAAGAATTTGTAGGAGTAACCATTGATATTAAAATGACATTCGAAATGTCACAAAAGAAGCTTCTTTCAGTTTTTTTCTATTCGGACAAATTAGAAATAAGTCTCTCTTGATAATCTTAAGCTAATGTGTTTTAGCCTTGTCCAGATATTATAAAATCATTGCTGATTACTCTCCTAAATTAGTTATTATACCACTACACAAATAATGCTAAAAATAGGTGTCATGACATGCAACCCAAATGGTATGTAATGGAAAGATCCTATTTGTATATTTATGTATCTGAAATAAAATTGTTTTACTGTTTTTAATAAGTTTTTTATTTCATAAAAAAACATAGTCCGCAATATAATTATTCTTTTTTCGACCTGTAGAAAAGGATTTCTGACAATACCCATGTAAAAATAATAATAAATGGCGCTATATTTTTACTTGCTCTTCATGTATTAAAAAAAAAAGATAATATATAATAAAATACTAACAAAAATGTTCTTCCACTTTGAGCTACCTACTATTTTAATCTATAAGAAAATATATAAAATGACTTTTTGAATGCTCTGTATAAATTGAATATATTTTCTTTAAGTTTACCTTTGATTCCAAAGACCCATAGGTTATTTCTTTGGTTATTAAATAATTTTTACTAAAAAATATATCTAAACCCTCCCGAAACACTACGTCTATGTGCGACGTACGATTCCCCTTTCCCCGTCTGGTATAACATGCGGACAGAAGGTGTATTGGGTATACAGTGTGAAGGGCGAGTCTATCTTAGATAATATGATGTCTATGGTACCGACACGCACCGTCCTTTACAAGCTATGTTCTATGTGAGGAAAAAACGCTGTTGGTTCGCTGCAGTGGGCCCAGGACTGACCGGAGTGCTTCCTTTCGTGCCTGACACGTTCCTGTTATGGTCATGGTATGATACGCTGTAGTGTGCAGAGAGCTTTATTCAGTAACAAAGTGTATTTCATTATTGTATTTAATTTTGATTAATTGAATAAATTATTATCTGAATTTTGTATTTTAAAAACCTGTTGTGATTCTGTATTGAGGTATTTAAAGGTTTTTGTAATATCTTTACGCAATATTGTCAATATTAATTTGCAATAAAAATAAAAATTGAAAATTATAAAATTAATTTCAAAAATATATGTAAGAATATGAACATAATACGTTAAATGAGATATGTAATAAAAAAAATACATCGCGAGAAAACCTTTCTAATATAAATATCTTTTTATGCTCTGCTTTTATATAAAGAGTGCGACGGTATGGAAATAATATGTGGAAAATAAAATAAAAGATCGCGAGACTAAGGAATATTCATTCGTTTTAAAGGAAAGGTTCGATGTTTGATAAAATTTGAAGAAAAACATTTTAAATATTACTAAATGCGATTTTTTTCTAATAAAAAAACTCAGGGATTAAACTATTTTTTTTGTCACTATCCGAAATAGATTTTTACTTCAAAATTGGACTAAGTTATAGACTACCAGGTAATGACAGATTTTGTGCAACGTTTTTTTTTTTTTTAATGTATGCATAATTAATTTAAGTTACAACACTCAGACATGTCTTGAGATTATTTATTGTACCTTCTGTGTAGTTGATACTGCTTGCATATAAATAAGTGATAAAATTATAAAAACTAAGGAAACACAAAACGATTGTGAATGTTTAGCAACTGCACTTCATTGAAGAAGCTAATAAATTAGCTTTGTACGTACCTCCAAGATCACTTGATCCAGAAAAAACCAGGAATAAGATGGTCACAAAACATAAAAAAAAACTGCTCACTATACACTTTGAAATTATTAAGTGGAAGTACTGGTATGGAATCGACTGCACAACTGAA
>OV651816.1:75821014-75946012 GCA_927349885.1 Psylliodes chrysocephalus | reverse complement strand
ATCATAGTATTATTAGTAAAAATGTTATTCCAAAAAAAGATTTAAAATGTAATAACTATCTAAGTACAAAATCAACTGATATAGGACAAGTAACGCAAAATGAAGATAACTCAGATAAAGATTGGATTGAAAGCTTAGAAGAAAATTACCAAAATACTTCAGAATGCGATAAAACTGGTAACAATGAGACAGACGAAAACGACGTTAGCTTTGGAGATAATACAGAGGAGATCAATAAAACTAAAAACAACTCAGAGGAAGAAGACAATATTGATCAAATAAATAAAAAACGGAAACGTAAAAAAAAACAGATTAAGCGATAGTAACGACTGGGAATACAATAGTAATAAGAAGAAAAGAGAAAAAGGAGAAATATATTTAGGAAGAAAAGACAATAAGTTTACTGTAAAAAAAAGCATAAGACAAATTAAAAATCGTTGTTTATGTTCAGAAGAAAAAACGAATGCATTTGCATGTTATAAAATTAGTGAAGAAGAAAAGCAACTCATTTTTAAAGAATTCTGGAATTTTTACTTGGAAAGAGAAACAGGTCTATGTTTTAGCAAGAATGATGGCAACAGAAACTAAAAGAGCGAGAAACAGAAAAGATGACAGTATAAGCCGAGGAACTGCATCCTGCAATTATTTTTTAAATACGAAAAAAAAAAAGATAGGGTATGTAAAACCATGTTTTGCAACACTCTTGGAATGTCCTTAAGGACTATCACTCTTTGGATTCAAAAAGACCTTTTTTCGACAAAAAACTGCCATAGTACAGAAACCAACACTAATTTACCAAAAGAACCTGATGAAGAGCCTAAAAACTTTGCAGAATTTAAGATTCAAAGAACACTTGAGAAAAAATTATCGATCAAAGAATTTTTAAACTGTGTACCAAAATTAGAGTCACACTATTGCCGTAAATCAACCTCCAAATTATATTTAGAACCTCGATGGAGAAACAAATCTGAGCTCTACACTATTTATAAGGATACCTTGTGTAAAGAAAACAAAATTCAGCCAGCCAGTATGACGATGTTTAAGTATGTTTTTGAAGTATCACTTTTTTCGCCGAAGAAGGACGAATGTGATATTTGCGCAGCTTATAAAACAAAGAACATTTCCGAAGAAATCTACAAACAGCATGTGTTGAAAAAGGAAGAAGCTCGTGACGAAAAGGAAAAGGACAAAGGATCATCTGATAAAGTTTTTACAATGGACTTACAATCGGTACTCCTCAGCCCAAAGTCGAACGTTTCTGCATTATATTATGAAACAAAGTTAATTGTCCATAACTTTACCATCTTTGACTTACTTTCAAAGGACAGGTATTGCTTTCTATGGCATTAGGGGGAAGGTGAGCTAAAAGCAAAGTTTAAAAATTTTTCCCACTATTAATACAGATAATAAACCTAATATAATACTTTATAGTGACGGGTGCGGTGCACAAAATCGCAACTCCATTTTGGCTTATGCTCTGTTAAACTTCGCACTTCAGAATAATGTATGTATCATTCAAAAGTACTTAGAGAAGGGCCATACGCAAATGGAGTGCGATTCTATGCATTCCTCTATTGAAAGGAAAATTTCTGGTAGAGTTATAAACGTACCAGCAGATTATGTGTATTACGCAAAAACTGCCAGAAAAACACCAAAACCCTATGAAGTTCAATATCAACATATTCATTTTAAAGATTTCTCTAAGCTTAATTTTTTTAGTTCGATCCGCCCTGGACATAAAGTAGGCGATCCTACAGTTCAGGACCTAAGAGCACTTAAATATAAACCTAAAGGATCGATTGAATTTAAACTGCGATATTCTGAAAACTTTCAAACGTTACCAATCAGATTTAACAAAAACTTAAAATTTACCTCAATGGAAAATCTTCCCAATTTATACCAAGACAAATTAAAAATAAAAAAACAGAAATTTGAGCACTTGCAATCATTAAAAAGTACTATGGAACAAGATTACCATGCATTTTATGACTCCCTTGTACATGAATAGACTGCAATGATAATATTCTTTTTTAATGTCGACTGTTTTTTTCCTATAGTTTAAGCAAATAATAATTAATACCCATCCTTTGAAAATAAAATTTTTATTCATGCAATAAATATAAAAAATGTCTGTCGTTATTTCTTATATTTTTATATTCTTTTAAAATATTTTTTTGTTTTCTTATTACTTCTTATTGTAATAATTATTATGATAAAATGTTTTTATTTCTTTATTGTATTATTTTTATAATTATTAATAGAAAAGTATGCTCATTTAAAAAAATGAAAATTGCCCAAGTCCAGAATACCAGACGATATAACTAGTGAAATTTGCTTAAGTTAATTGGTTTTACTAAAAACTTATTTTTTAGTGTTGCTTTATATAACAGTTCTAGTAAGAGCTTATAACGCAACATTAAATCTAAATAAATGCCAAAGAAAAAATATCTTTGTTTTAAACAGTTTTTCTTGTCTCCTGTAAAATTTACTTTTTTGGACTTAAGCACTTTTCATATGACGGTGACGATATTCCGTTTCTCGATTATTGATGATTCGATTTTTCTCAAAATTTATCTCAAATTTATTTCAAAGCGTGCTGCCGCCGAACGCAGAGCTTCCTAACTTTGCGAGTGGGTGCTGAATCATGTACACCCTCAATACTATGGTATGTAGAAAAATTTGCCTTCGAAAACTCTTGCAGAATTTGCCTGCCAGCTCTCCGACTATAATGTCACTGTCAAGTTAGATTAAATTTACCGCTTGAATACAATATTAAATTCTTAATTTCTCCTTTTTGTACATTTGTATTATAGGTGTATACAATGTTTTATAAGTAGGTATGCCTTTTAAAAGTAGCTCCCCCCGTAGACAAGGCCATTAGCCTCCACTGAGTTATTGCGACATTTTTTTTTTATTGATGGGCTTATAGTACCTATATAATTGTATTTCTGAAATAAAATAAAACACACGCCCACAAATAATAAACATTATTTTCTAATCGAAGGGGTTTTTTTGTTTTTTTCCCGAAAATGCAAACATAGTAAAGGGCGGTGGCTGTATAAATTTTACACAAACAATTAAATACGATACGGTCCGTATGGTCATCGTGTCGCTCGTAAATTTTTACGTGAAATATCCCGGTTTGCTTTTTTCCGGAATTGTGTGTGTTTTTGACAGCGAAGTGCTGATTCTACACAGTATTCAAATTTTTGTATGTGTTTATAGCATGAAACGGCGCGGCGGGCAGTTGAAAACGTATGTACTTTTCATGAAACTTGCAACATACGCGGTATCTGTTTTCTCTATTTCATATTCAACGAGGGCAATGGCAATGCGGATGCTTGTAATTTAAAATATGGTTTTCGGCTTACAAAACATTTTCCTAATGTTTGTTTGGAAACAACGAAAAATGTTATGAATTCACTTTTTTAAACAAATTTGCTTCCTTCGAAGGATCTTGGGATGTTAGAGGAAGAAAATTGAACTGCCATCAAGTTTATCAGGGTCGCTAACGACCCATGGAGATCTAAGCAAATCACAGATAAAGATTAAAGGAAATAGAAAGAATAGACTCACGCGCTTGCGTATTGAATACGTATTGAAGTATACAGGATAGGACTGGCACATTTAAACATTAAGTATATTAAGAATTTAATTACACAATAGAACTAATAACTATAAAAATTTGTAATAAAATTTTCATATTTTTTCTTCTTTATGAATTTTAAGAGATTTTTAGAAATAAAAAACATCAAAGTCTTGTTAAAATACCATTTCTATGAAATGAATATAACAATCCCAGGTCGTAATATATTTTATGGCAACTAAATATACAGGGTGGCCACTTTTTTAATGGGATTGTATTAGTAATTTCCAAACCATACCAGTTAGAAAGTCGGTTAAATGGAGAAAAAGTTGCGTATCTCGAAGCATATTCTAGCGGTGAAAATTAATTGAAAATAGCAGGCACGGTTCTTGAGATATTTCGATAAAAGGAGATTCGATCATTTTGGTTTTTTGGTTATCGTTCATTTATTTTCAGAACTACTAAAAAATATTTTAAAGGTTTTTTATTTCATAGTAAATTTTCTTTGATTTGACGTTTTCATATTTTGCATCCAACGTTTCGTATTATCCAGACCACCATCAACTTTTTTTTTTTGGGCCTGCGTATTTTATAACATTATTTGAAATAACTTTTTATCCGGCATCCAGCGGTGTATTACACAATAGCATACACTGACATTTTTTGGGTAATATGGACCGTAATCCAAATTTTATTGGTACGGATCATCTGTATTGAATTTATAATCAAGTTTTTCAGTGTATAATACTTCGAAGATAAAGTGATTATAATTAGGAAAAAATAAATGAGAATTAATAATTATTCAATTATTCGACTATTAAAAAGTATGTTTTGATAAGGTAAATGATTAAAAGATATTCTCGATTCTATTTTTGACAATACATACCTACCAAATTTGAAGGCAAAATATTATTTTATTACTGGCACAGCAATTGATATGATTTTAAACTAATATCATCTTACTTGTTATAAAATATAGTAGGCCGTGAAAACAATCCATATTACAAGAACTGTCACATTAATATTATTATGTTGTTCTTTATTGCTTTACGAAAATTTCTCATTGTTCAAAAGTTTTCTGTGTGTTTCTTGGTACCTAGTCTAACTTCAATATGGTAAGATACACTGCAGAAGAAACGAGATATGTACGAATTATACATCAAACTGAACAGAAATTCGTTCAGAGCAAAACAAAGGTACGAGGATTTATATCCCGACAGAATGCAACCAAATATAAAAATTTTTCGGCGTTTGTCTACAACTCTTCTCAAACATGATACATTCGATAAAGTTAGAGTTCCGTATGTTCGAAGAAAGGAGCCAGTCAACGATATTAATGTCTTAGCTCAAATTCGAATAAATCCAGGAGTTGGGTCGAGGACTATTGCAGGTGAATGTAACTTATCAAAAAGAGCTGTTAATAAGATAATCAAGATACCATGATTACAAATACCAAGCTGTACAAAAACTATATTGTAATGATCCTGAAAGAAGATAGCGATTTTGTAATTGGTGTAAACAAAAGGTAAGAATTAATATCATTTGGGGAGACGAAACAACATTTACAAATTCTGGTATTTTCAATCGAAGAAATAAACATTTTTATGCCACGGAAAATCCTCACCTAATCCAAGAAGTGAGACATCAATATCGTTTCTCTTTGAATATGTGGTGCGGTTTGTTAAATAATAAATTACTGGGACCATACTTTATTGACGGAAACCTTACTGCAGAAAAATATTTAGATATACTGCAGGATATGTTAGATGATCTTCCTTTAGAGTATCGTCTTAACGAAATCTGGTTCCAACAAGATGGATGTGGTCCACACAATTCAAGAATGGTCACGGATTATTTGAATCAGACTTTTCCCAATTCATGGATTGGAACAGGAGGTCCAGTAGCGTGGCCTGTCAGATCGCCAGATCTGAATCCATTCAATTTTTATTTGTGGGGACGTCTCAAAAATAAAGTGTATAATACACCAAATGCAACAATTGAGATTCTCCGCGAAAAGATTGAAGATGCATTGAAAGATATCCAAGAAGAAAAAATAAGCAATAGCATAAGAAATATGAATATCAGAATTGTTAAATGTATTAAAGAAGATGGCAGGCATTTTGAACAATTACTCAATTAATTTTATTGATATTTTCAAATAATTTGATTATGACTAACAAAAACTGAATTTCTTTTTGTTATTATCATTAATTGCGTTTTAAAATTTCTACATTACTATCGTTGTTGTTGATGAATTGTTTAATTTTCGAAAAATTACATAAATTTTGTAAGAATTGATTTTATTTTTTTATCGAGGAGCATGACATGTTGATTCAACTAAAGATGGCTGAAACCAAGCGTAAATTAAATAAAATTTGGATTACGGTCCACATTACCCAAAA
Source organism: Psylliodes chrysocephalus (assembly GCA_927349885.1). NCBI lineage: Eukaryota > Metazoa > Arthropoda > Insecta > Coleoptera > Chrysomelidae > Psylliodes > Psylliodes chrysocephalus. The sequence continues at coordinate 75,940,024 of OV651816.1, read as the reverse complement.
ACCGTCATTAAATGCCATTGTGTAATACACCGCTGGATGCAGGACAAAAAGTTATTTCAAATAATGTTATAAAATATCCAGGTCCATTTTTAAAAAAAAAAAGTTGAGGGTGGTCTAGAGAATACGAAACGTTGGATGCAAAATATAAAAACGTCAAATCAAAGAAAATTTACTATCAAATAAAAAACCTTTAAAATATTTTTTAGTAGTTCTGAAAATAAATGAACGATAACCAAAAAACCGAAAAGATCGAATTTCCTTTTATCGAAATATCTCAAGAGCCGGGCCTGCTATTTTCGATTAATTTTCACCGCTAGATTATGTTTCGAGATAGGCAACTTTTTCTCCATTTAACCGACTTTCTAATTAGTATGGTTTGGAAATTACTAATACAATCCCATTAAAAAAGTGGCCACCCTGTATATGTATATATAGTGTATGTAAATTATTACATAGAAATATCGATTGCGCATATCATGATAGTATTTTGCTTCATATAAAACCTATAAATCTAAGGAATACGAATTTATTTCCAATATCGTTCCACAGTACCATGGCATCCACTTGAGCCTAAGATTTATTTATCAAACTAATTTAGAGATTATGGCTATAGTAAATTTAAAACTGTTATCAGAAACGTCCAGTCAAATATTTTATTACAAAAGAAATATATTTCCAAACTTAAATGTGAACAAAATGTAAAATAAATGAGAACAAGAAAATTTCTAAGCTATGTATCTATTGCAAAATAAAACGAGCGACAGTTTTCTTTGGAAAACAACTACTACTTTGGTTAATTCCGAAACAGACATTTAATTATATGCAAAGAAAAACAACAAAGATGAAAATTACAACACTTAAACTTTGATTTTGCTTACTAAGGAGACCATTATTCTTGGACCGGTTTTGTCTTTATTAGGACTCATCAGCAAGAAATAAAGATTCTTGCGAAATTCAAGGAAATATGGGATGAAACAAGAAACTGCAGAGTTGCCATGGAGCGCTTAAGTTATCCTGACAATACTGCAGCAAACAAATACTTGATTATGACTAGACAGAATATGCGCCTGGTTACAGGCATTCTGATGGTCATTGCCAAGTACGGAAGCAGCTCCATATCACGGAGCTGACAAAATCCGTACTCTGCAGAGAGTACGAACAAAAAGATGAGACCTTTGAGCATATACTTTACGATTCCTCGACGCTCTCATTTATTAGAAGATTTGTGTTCGGGAGTATTGGCTAACACCGGCCGATATAAGAGAAACACCTCTTGGCGACTTTGTCAACTACATTAAATCTGTAGGCTGGCTCACGAGCTAGGAGGTGCCTCTGATCTTAGGAAGATGCACAATCGACCTAGTGAGGCCTAAGTGCCGAGGCGTAACCCACCCTCAACACGTTACAAATACAGGTACCGTTGACCTTTTTGGAGAAAAGAAAAACAAAAACAAGAACAAAAGAGGGGAGTTTAGTCAGGTAACAAGCTGTTTGACCACCACAAAAAAAAAAAAACTTCTGAGAGAAATTCAAGCCATTAAGATTAGGTTGAAGTGTCATAGTGGATGGAAGAGAACTTTGCTTGGGTTGGGTCGAAAATAAGTGGGATAATCTCTTCGCTTTCAACTGCGACCCAGATATATCTATCGTAGCTCATCTCTAACTTAGTTGACCGTATAAGCCACACCTTTTGACGAAGGCCATGGTTGAGTTGGTCGAGACTTCTTTAAAGTCGGTGAGCACTTCAATTAGATGAGTCCAAAGATCTGAAACACAGTTAATTTTAAAGCCATGCAGACAAATAGGATATGTTCTAAAGATTAGTTTTCTTTGCTGCATAATGTGTCGTCAATATCACGAAGTGAAATAACTCCATTTTCACAATTTTACAAGATAGCCTTTTAAAGTTTTTTTTATAAAGTTACGCCACTTCGTTAAATTATCAGATACACTGGTTAGATACGTGCTATTTTAATAAATTGTGATAAATTGAGATACGCAATTTCGTGAAATTGGAGAGCATACTTTTTTACATAATATGTTACTTATCTCAATTTTCAATTTTTTAGTGTCACGTCACTTCGTGATATTGACGACGAATTGTCTAATAGTCTGGTGTTTGTTGCGGTGCTTACCTAGATGACAATACCCTGATATAATTCTTTTAAATAATTGTCCCGCGTCTGACCAGAGACAATAATGTTAGGATTTAGTTTAAAATTATTCGAATAAGTCCTAAGGTATCTCTCTTGTTTTCGAGTGTTGCACCTTCTATCTATTTTAAAATAATTTCTTTGGCACTACTCTTTGTAACGCAAGGAATAGTTCTGGTCATATGAATTGTTTTCTCTCTTAGCGAACATTCTGTCTTAGCGAACACGTCGGCTTTTTCATTACTCCTCATCGCTGTGTCCCGGAACTCAGACTAAAGTAACTATATTGTTTCGAGCACATAACCACTCAGGAGGATTTATACAGTTCCAAATCAGCTTTAAGTCAACCTGGTTAAAGCTCAGGACTTTGTAGCTATCCGGAAAGATCTTTATAATTTTGTTTGTGGGAAGAAAATTATTCAAATATCTTCGTCCCAAGACTATAGCGATAATTTATGCTTGGAAGATTTATTGATTTTTCAACTCTTGGATTCTGACCGAAAATTCCCGTTTCTACTACTTTTTCAATTTTATAGCCGTCCGTAGGTTTACCTGAGAAAGTATTTTATTCCTATTGCTTTATACGTATCTTTCTGGACTGAAGATGCAGTATTTCCGGCTAGGGATGATGGCGATTGTACTATTTTGGTATTGCTAGATTTTGATACAATTAACCATAAAACATTGTATGAAATATTAAGGTCTTTTGGTGTGTGTCATGATTCAGTCAACTTATTTAAATCATATTTATCCCAACAAATACAAAGTGTCAAAATGGGTGATAAATTTTTCCTGAAATTTGTCCTCTGGGGTACCCCAAGGATCACTTTTTGGGCCTCTACTATTTACAGTATATACTAGCCAATTTACTAAGTTAGCTCATAATTGCTCTACACATATGTATGCCGATGAGATCCAATTGTACTTATTTTTTCCACTTCATAAGTTTAATAATGCAATACAAATGATCAATGGCAGATATATCTTCCAAACATTCCCTTGTACTAAATCCCAAAAATCAGTAGCACTTTTGTTTGGAAATTAGGCTCAATGTTTTTTTATAAATGAAAATATTCATTTAAGTATCTCTAGCGAAACTATCAAAATCACTTCTAGTACCAAGAATTTGGTACTATTTTTAGAAAAATCACTAAGATTTCGAGAACATGTTACACGTAACATACAAAGAGTTTATGGGGCGCTTAAAATTCTATATCCACATCGTAGTTATTTAAGTGTTTCAACTAAAAAGATGCTTTCAGACTCATTGGTTTTATCACAGTTTATCTATTGTGCACCTGTTTATGGCCTTTGTCTTGACATGGAGACTATAAACAGGGTGCAACGTGTACATAATTCCTGCATCAGGTACATTTATAGCATAAGTAAATATGAGCAGGTTTTCCAAAAAATAAAAAATCTAAAAATGACGTTTAATGACGAAATAATACAAATTATATTGTCTTTGTTTGTACCATAAAACAATTTTGTACAAAACTCCATCATATTTTTATGAGAAGTTATCATTTAAAACAGATGTTCATAACATTAATGTAAGAACAAAGAATTTGTTGACACCTCCCATGCATAGAACAACTCTTTTTGAAAAAGGTTTTCAATATAATATATAATACTTATACAATCCTCTGCCACAAAATTATAAAATTTTAAATTCAATTAAATTTAAAAACGAAACGGCAAGGTTAATACTTCGATTTGTTTTAAGTTGGGTTAGTTTCAGTTAGAATTAGTATTTGTAATTATTAATATTGTTATTTAAAATAAAATAAGGGTATAGTGGAAGAGCAACACCACAGGTGAACTACCCCTTAAGGTTTCCTAATTTTTGTGTATCATGTAATTCTTTACTATACCTTTTTAGATACTTGAAAATAATGACATTTTATTATTATTATGTCCCACTTATATTATTATCAATTTTTTTTATATTTTTTAATACAAGAATATTTTATAATCCATATAATTATTATTTTAATCTCCTGAATATTATTTTTTACAGTTTTACATTAGCTAATGAGTATTTTAACATTTTAAGTATTATTCATTCACAGTTTCAAATTCTAACACATTAGCTAATGAATACCCGCTCTAGTAAAACCAACTAAGGTGGAAATTTGTCATACTCCGTTGCTAAGGCATGTACACCAAAATCTTTTATACGGCAGCTGATCGATGGTTTCTGCCGGCTCAAGTGACACAAAGCACAATGAACCGCACAAAAAGGAATATCAAAGACGCAGAATGTTCCCACTAGAAAGCACCCAATTTTCGCTATATAAACTGACTTGCCAAATTGGTTGATTGAGATCCTTAAAAGTGATTGAGATATAAATAAAAAAAAACGTTAAATCGTTTTGGTAAAAAAAGTGTTTACTTCAATCAAAAGAAAACTCCTGATAAGCAAACTGGTTGGAGTAGACTCTTTGAAAGAATGATATTGAAATTTTTCATCTGGCAGTATTTTGGAACGACATTATTTAAGTAATAGACGGAGAGCCTGTGACAAAAAAAGTTAAATAGCTTTAAGAAGGTTTAAAATTTATGACTGAATAAAAGAGGATAATGCTTTATTTTCACTAGGTCGTATACGCGTACTTGTGCTTGCAATATTTTCTAATGCACTTGCCATTATTATATAATTGTAAAATTATATTAAATACTAATAAAAAAATATAAATCAATTGAAATACATGCGATGCAGCTACGAATAAATAAAGTCTGACTTACCTGTCAAACGTAAAAGTTTATTACTGTAAAAATTATGAAAAAATGGTTAAATATAAACGAAAACTTTATTAGGCCGATCAGATTTATTGAATTTTTCATTTTAACTACAAAGATGAGGTATAAATAATATGGCTACCTCTTGAATTTATAAATCTTTTTGAATTATTATTGACGAATAATACTGATATTTACAAATTAATATATCATCACATTCGTAAATTGGACCTTAAAATGTAAATAACTAGAATAAGTACATATTATAAAAAAAATAAATTGAACTAAAAGAATAAACAAGACAAAAATAGATAAAAAGAGACAAAAAAAGAAAAACAAAAACAAAGAAAGAAAACAAAAAAGTAAACAAAAAAAGAAAATCAAACAGAAAAATCAAAAAGGAACTATAACATATGTGCACATTAATTTGTTATTTGTTGTAACTTTGTAATAAAAAATAGATATAATAATGTTCAAACAAAATTGCAATAAATGGCGCGAATGTCTAATTAATATTATTATTAAAAAAAATTGGTTAGGCTAATGGAACCACCCGGACCAGCAGTCAGTATCCCTACCACACACACACACACACATACTTCTTAAACCTGTACTGAAAATTAAATTACCGCACTCCTTTTTTTTTCAAGACTATATTGTATGTTTAAATATACCACAACCAAACTTATATGGAATCACTCTGTATTTCTAAACTTTTTGTAAGGGTAAAAATTTGGTATCAAACTTGAGACGTAGAAGAAGTAGTAGGCGTTACTCAGGGTGTTGTATTGAAAACATACGGAAGGTACTTGGAACTAGGAACTCTCAAGAACAGGCCCAGACAAACTCGTCAAAGAGTAACAACTGAACAACAGGATCGCTTTGTCTGCCAAATTGCTATAGAGAGTAACGCGTCCCACAATTATCTAGGCACAATAAAAGTGACTGGCTAAATTGGCGCCTTCAACACAAAACCAGAGAATTGAAAAGTGGCAAAATGTTATTTTTTTTAATGGGACCAGAATTGACGAGTGTGAAGTTGGCCCTACCATGTTATGATAATTACACCAAAGTTGTACCGATATTTTGCAACTAATTTGCAACTTTAGGCAACCGGTATAAAAAAATTTGCAACCTTACATTTTTGTTCTAATCGCTAAAACAAAATTGGTGGGACCAAATTCACGCAGCCACACCACATCGTCGTGTTGACCTCGAACCTTTTTCATAATTTAGCAACTAATTTGCAACTTTAGGCAACCTTCGTGAAAAAATTTGCAACCTCGTGGTTACGCCGGAAACGACTCCCTAAGTTGATGGGGCCAAATTCACCCAGCCCCACCACATCGTCGTATTGACTTCGAACCTTTTTCATAATTTAGCAACTAATTTGCAACTTTAGGCAACCTTCGTGAAAACATTTGAAACCTCATGGTTGGAAGGGGGGCCAAATTCACGCGGCCCCACCACATCGTCGTATAGAATTTTTTTTTATCTTACGTTGTGCACCCCCAAAGTATTGAACCACGCGCCGCCGCTGTTTCCTCTTATTTCTCCAAATTGTACATAACTTCCGACGTTATATTCCTCTGTAAACGTAGCCATCGCAGACATCTTCATCCAGACCATTCATGGGGAATCACTGACTGGTCTCATACGTCCCTAGTCTCATCCTCTTGCGATAGATCTAGATCCAGACACTAGCCACGGAGAATCATCGACTGGTCTCATACCGGAGGTATACCTAGTCTCATCTCCTAACCTGCTATACAAGGTAACCTTCTATGCTTTATTAATCAAGATTCCGGACTGTGTTATTGGACATTCAAACCTGAAACCGCGTGATATATTAGGCTACTCGAATTTGTACATATACAGGGTGTTTCAAAAAGATTGGTCATAAATTATACCGCGTATTCTTGGGTCAAAAATAGGTCGAGTAAACCGTACTTACCTATATACAAAAGTGCATCCAAAAATAGTCACAGGGTGTATAAGATAAAAATTTAAATGAATTTTTTTAACGTTGCTCTTAAACCGTTTGACATTTTTTCATGAAATTTTATATGACGTGACTAACAAAATCGAGGTAGAGGCAATATATTTTTTTTTTCATTTTTGTAGGATTTTTGAGGGTGTCACTGCCCCTTTCTCTATTCAACTTTTTTGTAATATAAAATTTTATTAAAAATCGAACGCTACTAAAATGCAACATCTATTTGGAAACTTTTTTGTCTCCTAGTATTTGTTTGTAAAATGTTCGGTTTAGACGATACAGCCACTTAAAATAACATCTTAAAAATATTCAATGTAAAATAATACGTATGCAAAAATATCAAAATTCGATTTTCATTGTTAAAACTATGTAGTAAGTGTATACAGGGAGAAAATGTAAATTTGAACACCTGTTAAATGATATTTTTTTATTTTGATGGCATTAGTTTGTAATTTAAAAATAAACTTGATTTTGATATTTTTTATACGTAGAATTTCCATTGAATATTTTTAAGTTGTCATTTCAAATGGCTGTATCGTCTAAACTAAACTTTGTACAAACAAATACTAGGAGACAAAAAAAGTTTTTAAATAGATGTTGCATTCCAGTGGCGTTTCATTTGTAATTAAATTTTATACTACAAAAAAGTTGAGTGGAGCAAAGAGCGGTGACCCCCTCCAAAAACCTATAAAAATCAAGAAAAAAATATTGCCTCTTCTTCGGTGTTATTAGTCATGGTATTCTAACACGTCATATAAAATTTCATGAAAAAATGCCAAACGGTTTAAGAGCAACGTTAAAAAAATCCATTTAAATTTTTATCTTATACACCCTGTAACTATTTTTGGGTGCACTTTTGTATATAAGTAAGTACGGTTTAATCGACCTATTTTTGATCCAAGAATATGTGGTATAATTTATGACCAATCTTTTTGAAACACCCTGTATATTTAGTTGTAAATTTTTATCAAGCTAATTAGTTCATAGTATAAACTTACCATATCTTAGCAATACATTGAACTTGTCCGATTATTTTAAGCATTAAGTGTTGAACGCTCTGTAAAATATTTGATTACGAATCACGTTGTTCGCTGAAAATATGCATATTTAAGGTCAATATAAAATTATTAGTGAATATAATATTATAACATATATAATCTCTAACTAATAATCTCTAATTATTGTAATATTCTATATTGAGATTATTTAGTTTTTAAAACAATAATTTATAAAATATTTCTGACATTTAACTTTAAAATCTTGTAACATAACCTCACTATCTACCACATGGCAAGACCAAGGTAAAATAAAAAGAAGACAATCAGACTGTCCCGGTCCTAGTATTCAACATAAATAAAGCCACGTAAACGGTAATCGATTAGTTTTTATTGTAATCATCCCCTTAAGTACCCAATCCCTGAGAAATAATCAACATCGCCTTATTATAGGTCAGATACACTTATAATTTTTTTTTATCATGTTTTAATTCAAAACCCTTTACTTGTGTATCAACCTGATAACGAAATGAAATATGCTCTAAAGGCATGAAACAACATTGTAGTTTACCAAATTGCACATGTGCCAATCCCTATCCTGAGCGTATAAAAAAAAATTATATTCAAAAAATACATAAGACATGACAGCGACAATTGTGTTTTCCCAGAAATTTGCAATCCTACCCTTTAAACCACGTGTATGTGTAAAAGGTTTGTCCTTTCTATGGCAACCTGTAAAAATGAATCACAACAATAGGCATACAAATAACTTTTTAAATGAGCAAAAATTGAGTCATACTTTAAATGATTTTTACCTACTAATCGTGAATAGATATGTTTGTGCGATGTTAAAAGGAAGAAAATGTTTCTCTGTAACGATATATATCAAGATATGTTTGAATCTGAAGTCATAAAATTATAAATAGCATTTTTCTCAGAATACCGAACGTCGAACACCTGTGTTTTTAGGTGCACAGCGGTGCATTGGAACAAAATGAGTGTCCGGCGCATAGTTAACGAAGCACAAATGACGTATTTCATTATGTCATGATGTTTTCATTGGTTGAAACCGAATAGGTGCGTCAACTATGTCCCGGACACTCATTTCGGCTTATTATATTAGGGTGAGCTCGACGCGAACGGCATTCAGTAGTTGTCTTATTGCCAAAAACGAGTTCAGTTGTCTTATTGCCACCAACGAGTTCAGTTGTCTTTTTGCAATCATCGCTCACAGTTGTCGTTATTATCCGAACGTTCAGGTGCTTTCTGCCGACGGCACGTTACTTTCTACATTTTTACAAGCGTTTATTGCATTTTATTTTTTGGTGAAAGTTATATCTTCTACAATTATTATGGCATAAGAAATTCTACAAACAAATGTTTTCAAGTTGGTAACTAAAAAATCACCTGTATTAGTTAATCAAATTGTGATGAACTAAAATTGTAAATATTTAAAACTGTTTAGTGAAGATAAGAAAACTATTATATCTAAATGGAATCAACCACTATGTATTTACTTCAGTGAAAATAGTAAATTGCAAACACTTCTTTTTCTACTACCTATGACTCGTTAGTTATTTCTACAAAAGAACCCAATTCTTCTAACACCAGCGACATATGATACAGAACATTTTTACCAAAGAAATATTCGGAAGTAACACCGGTATTTTTTCACACCTTTCGAAAAATTTAAAAGGCATGGGGTAGTGAGTCATAGCTCATTTGAAAGGGGGTTTTATTCTCTATTCTCAAATGTGCAAAAAATGTTTAAATTACCTTCGTGAGCTAGCACGACATGGCCTGCAATATCACGGGCTGAGGAAAGCCAGCCCAAGTTTTATTTTGTATTTATATTTTCAAAGAATTTATTATAAAACACTTTCAATAGGACGTTAAGCATTATTTAATTATGATTTCTCTTGTAAAAAAATTCATATACGCTTGCTTAGATATCAAAGTTTAGACGGCATTACTACTGCTTATACTTTAGAACAGAACTCGTCCAATAATTCCCTAATATATACTTTTAGCAGCCTAAAAGAGCCTTAAAAGAACACTTTTCGATTAACATTTACAGACTTGCTTTTTGCGAGGATCAAGTTACCAGCACATCCAATCTTGAACACCAGGATTTGACTTTAAATGGCCTTACCTTAGATCTGTTACTTGCTTGATAAAAATTTTCAGACAGTTTAAAATTATTATATACAGGAAACCATAGACATGTATATTAATTGTGAGAAAACAATCAAACCGCTAGCATAACGAAATTGTATCCAGCTGGTACAAGAACAAAGAAAAAAAAGAGCGGCTTGTAAAGGGCCGTTAATCAATTAGAAGAAGACAATATTAAGAAGAAAATGTATTCCATATCAGAGTAACCAATGTGCAAGAAGTTCTACTAAATACAATGAATAAGATGTGACCGTTTTGGTAACGTCGGACTGCACGCCTATGTGTTATATACTTTTTTTTATTAAATCCAATATTCTTAATAAAAAATTACTATATTGGAAATACATAAAATGAAAATGTTTGTGTGAGAGGCTGGTTTTATTTGGAGTTTATTAATTTTTCAGAGAGTGTATACACCAATATCCGACGAAAATATTTTTTATTTTATAATTTTCTTGTCAGTGCAGCTAAGAGGGGAGACAATATTGTCCCTAGAGGTCTTATAGACAATACAGGGACATAGCATTGTTTCTTTATATCAAAATAAATATTTGCTTAAATCAAATAAAACTTATTAAAAACAACGATATACGTTTAATGTTTAACCGTATGACAATTCGACATAATAATGACAATTGACAAGTAAAGGGACGCTGCCAATCTAAAAGTGGCAGTAAATTCAAAAAATTAAGGTGGTGACATCGTGATCTCTACCTCCAAGCAATTACTAATAGAGGGAGCGTGAAAACGAGTTTGTAGGCGATTGTTGTGTTAGCAACATCTGTAGAGGAAGTGAGAAAGCGGGTACAAGGGGGAAGGTAAACATCCTTCTTGTTCAGTGGCTTATCATTTATCTATAAAAACACACATTGTCCAAACGTTTTAATTGTAAAAAAAAACCTAAAAAATTTGCTAATTTTACTATTTTTAAAATGAATACCGTCTTATATGTGTTTAATGCAGGAAATGAAACAAAATCACTGTAAAGGTCTAATTTTTTTAATTGAAGAATAAAACCTCAAAATCAATATTATTATAAATAAATACAGTAGCGACTAGTTTCAGCCTTACAGGAACATCTTCAGGCCTGTAATACAATAATATTTATTATAATAGGTTGGTCACTTACGAATAACTTTAAATAGTATAAACCACAAAAATGGATCCATATTGTAGCGTTACAGCATTATAGAATTAAAGCTATGAAAATAAAAGAGCAGTGCAACCGTAACTAAAAATAAGAAACCTGAGTACGGAATCTACAAGAGAAGAGGTGAGAATGAGCAATTAAGAATGCATTTAAATTGCACGTGATAACAAATAAAGCTGATAGTGTAGTGGTACAGTCCTTGTCAAAGAAGGTCTGGATATGTTAAAGAGGACGGCGTTTTCTCTGTAAATCTGGAGAATGTAAGGATGGAGGGAAGACGAATCTTGCTGTCTCAGGTGTAGATGGCTAGAAAAAGGAGCGTGTAGATAAAAGCTACAGTAAATATCGTCATTTTCGTTTAATTTTTTATTCCTCACCGTTTCGGCTTTATCTTCGAAATTCATTTTTAAAAGGAAATAAAAGTAATCATTCATGCAAGCATATTATTATAATAAAACAACATGAATTATTATATTTAATAAGCTAATAAACGTTTGTTTTAATGAAAAAAATGAAAAATGAAAAAAATATATAAATAGATAAGATTAATATCAAAATCAATTTGAAAATACAACAGATAATAAAATGAAATAAATTAATACAAGTACAAATAGAAAGTTAATAGCATACCTTCTAAAAATAACACATTTTAAGTAGATAAATGTTTAAAGAGTTTATTCCTGAACATAACTAATCTAACGTTTTCCCCATTTTTAATATTATGAGGGTTTTGGTAGTTGAAATGAAAATTATAATTTATTTTGGTCCTAATAAAAATGTAAACATAGGTTATCAAAAAGTAAAATACATAATAGAACTTTATAATCTTAAATCGTTATCAAAACTTATTAATGGTAAAACTTCAAACAATAATTAGATTCTTAAACAATTTTCCAGTTTCTGTTTTGCAAAAGACTTTTGTGCCTTCTTCGGTTGCCTTTGTCACTTTTCTTTTAGTAGTTTCGAGGATAATTTTCCTATGGAAACCAGTAGAACCATCAATTGGTTGGTAAAATTTTGATATTTTGGGTCTGGTTAGTCTTGTTAAACTTTCTTCTTAGGAAGCTGTAACCTTATGGAGAATAAAAATTTAATGTTAGATCAAAAGCTCTTAATTGAGAATTATATTTGCAAAGGCCGTTTTAATAATATTTTTAAAAGTTCTTGGAATCGTTGTTAACAGAAACCTACAAAAAAATATATCATTTTAATCCTAAAATATAAGGTATCACACAATGCACATTCATATAATATCATTGTGCTAGAAAAATAATTAGTAGGTACTGAGACAATTTAAAAAAGTATTTCGAGAAACTCAACTTTTAATGTCATCATCGTACTTAACTTTTTTATTGCTAAATTATTAATAATGTCATTTTGTGTAGTTAGTTGTGATTTGTATAATACATAATATAAAAACCTATCGTCAATGTTAATGTGCCAAGTTTTTTTAATAATTTTGTCCTTGTTATAGTAAAAACACATTTAAACATATATTTAAAGATTTCTGCTTTAAATTATCGTACAATTAAACTGACTAATTGTGTGTTTAAGTAAAGGTATATCTCTTTTTTGTTATAACAGTCCTTGTATATTGTTCTAACTTTTTAGATAATCAGAGAAAACAGTAAGACATCTTAATATATCCTATTTCACCAACAAAATGTAGAATAATTAATCTCACATCAAACGAAAAAAGTCATTTTAGGATGTCCTAATAGGTTTTAAGTTAAAAACTAAATAAAATGTATATTGCAACTGTGTTTAAATAAATGAATGTTTTTATACCTGACTATAGCACCAGACAAACATTTTTTTAGATCATAATGATCTGCATAACTCAAAATAGTCAAAATCCACATTATTTAAGTTGTTCTAGTATTGTTTTAGCATAACGATGTAAACTCCAATAATAAATATTCACATTTTTTTGGGACGTTTTTTAAATAAATAAAAAAAACATGAATAATGTGATATTCTTGTTTAGTTTTGTACTATATAATATAGTTCTTTAGGTAGTGAGCAAATTATGTTCTATTTATAGAATAATAAATCACTCATAATATCTAAATATTTATACCTATTTTATATTTTGGACAGAAAGACTATTTCATGTTTTTGGCTCTGAATAGTTTTCTTAAGAATTTTAAAACCTTCCTTAGCTCTTTTGGGATATTCCATGCATATCTTAGAAGTTCATTCTATTTAAACCTAAAATAAATTAGGTACAAAAAATTAAAATTTAAACAATACACAAAATTAGTCTTTTAGATTAGTTAAAAAAAAGTGTCAACAAAAAAATGGCTATGCCTGTTTCCTTAAATATTCTTTTTGAAAAAAACTTAAGTTTCTCTACTCACTTGCTGTTTTAGTATTTTAGTAGCAGATGAATATAGTGTAGAAGTAGTGACAGGATTGATTATTATACTTCTTTCGTCGAAATTGCGTTTTTCTTTAATATTTTCCTCAGGCTGTAATAAAAATGTTCATTAGCATAAAAAGTTATTCAGGTGGTCACTTGTTGAATTCATATATTTTGGAACCATGTATTTCTTTCTCATATGAAGAAAAGGAAACTTAAAAAAAAATAACAATAAACTTTACAAAGATGTGATATTAAAATAATAATAATAAGTAATTAACCTTTACTATAATCATTATGAGACGGATGAAGACGAACTTAGCTGGAGTTTACTTGCTCTTAATTTTAATTTTTCGATAAGAAAATAAGAAAGTTTAATTGCAAATTAAAGGTGATTGCCTAATGCACCGCCTCTTATATTTAGGTTGTGTCTGTACTTACTTATGATATTATCTTGAAGAAGAATTTTCAACAGGCCTTTTACTCATAAAGCATGTTTTCACCATATTATTAGAGATAATAAATCTTAAATATACATTTACAACCCTTACAACGTTATAAATAATAATATTTTCCGTAAAATACAAATAAGAAATTAACATGTGTCAGAAAGTGTCAGAACTGGCGCTGTCAAACTTACCAACGCTGATTAAATAAGCCAATTACAGAAGAGGTATTTTCCCCCTCGGGGGAGTAGATGTTGCTAACAAAATTTAGCGCGGGGAAGGGGGGAAGCTTCCTCTAGTAGTAATTGCTCGGAGATCTCTACATAATCTTACTTACCTTTAGTGTTGACTTACATGTCATTTCAGTTTAAGATTTCAAATACGTTTTTATTTGAGATTATTTAAGTCTCCATGTGGAAACTGATGTCTTAATGATATTAAGCCTTAGACAGGTGCATCCTGATACGTCGAGCCTTCACGACCGTTGATATGGAGACGGGGAAAAATAGAAGAACATGAAGAAATATAAAAATAATTAAAAAAACATTGACGAAGACAAAGTAACACAGATGTTCCTCATATGTATCATTTTATTTTGTAAAATCAAATAAATATATTATTTTATTCTCAGGTGTCTAACTCTACAACCTATAATATCATCCAAAATTTAAGAGGTTAGAAACATTTTATAGAATCTCGACACTAAAAAAGCTTCTGTATTAGATAATTGGCATAGCTGTAGTCATTAAAAGTTTTTACCTTACTTCAATATAATTTGCCTGAACACTCTATCTACTTCATATAAACTGTTTGAAGAAAACAGCAAAATGCCAAAAGTATCCAATCAATTAATACCCAAGCAAAAATTCACGTCATTAGGTAATGATTTTACTTTGATATCGAAAAAAACTGTCACAGATAAGATAATGTCATGTCCAATAGCCAGCCAAAAAGCGGTAAGCTCTACGTAATCATCTCAAAAATAGTCTAGAAATGCCTATAGAAAAACTAAATGCTTTAATAATAAAATGTATCAGTTTGTCATTATTATTATCAACTTTCCTTGCTTTAATTCTTTTACATTTTTATCTTTTTTCTTTTAATCTTTCTCTTTACTATTATTGACCCCCGTCTCCTATCTCCTTTTAGTCCTTTCCCATTACTGCTTAGTAGGAAATTATTTAAATATAGTAAACACTGTAAGCAGTTTTATTTATGATATATAGTTAACGTTTCAATTTTAATACTTTTATCTACAACAACTCCTTATTATGTGGATATACTTTGGTCAATAGATAACTAACTTTGTATGTTCAAACTTGGAATAGCCATGTGTGTTGGTTAGATTAAAGGTAGAAAAAGGAAAAGATCCTTTATATCTCAAAAAGATTTGTATTTTTGTACCGCGACCAGTTTCGAAGTACATCACTTCATTTTTGTCACGCCTAGTAGATAAAATAAAAAACACTTGGTGAAATCTTATTATTGTAGGTGATGATGTCTATCAGATGTCCATAAATTGTCCAAAAGCAATTCAAAAACAGTGCATATATGGACCTTTCATGGAGTCCAAATGGACGTCCAGGAGTAGAGCATTGGTAAAATGCTGGACATCCTTTAGACAGCCGATATGTCCATCAATGAACTTCTGATGGACATCTAATGGATTGGCTTGTGGGGTCTGGGAGGTACTCAGGCAGTTTTAAAGACTTTACAACTAAGAGACCAAATTGTTTACATTTTTATGTGGCAAATCATTATTCCCACCAGATTCTCGTTTATTACGTCTTTGCCGATTTTATCAGTCTGTCAAAATTATTTGGAGAAATTACTTTCAAAAAATAAAATTTGATGTGTCCTGTAACTATAATTTTATATTATATAAATAAAAATATGTTTTTAATCAAATTATTCTTTGAAGTTTTAATATAAGCTAATTTTTTTATTAAAAAATCAATACTAATCTAAACAAAATATTAGGGTTTCGAAGAACTCCGTAAATACGACAATGCTAAATATCTTATTTTACGAATTTCCAATTTTTAAGAATGAAATGTAGTACCGTAACCAGCCGCAACGTTGCCAATCAGGTCTAACAGCTCTTTTGTATTTCTGACAGTATCTGACAGTTTCTGTGTGACTTATTGATTTATTCATTTATAAAATACTATTTTTGTGAACTTTTGTGAGAAATATAAAGAAGTATGGTACATGCATGTGTAGTGTTCAAAAAGGTAGATCATTTAAGTCGAAATGTATGGTTTCATCGGTAAGTATTTTTAGGTTGATATGTTGTTTTCATTTGAACCAGTGGAGTAGGACTTCTACAAAATTTGATACAATTTCTTATAGAATTTAAATTATATAGGATCACATAGTAAATTGTTTGAAAAATGATTATACAATCTAATTTTGCAGACAATTTACTGCAGGTTGTGTAGTCTAAAACAGTCCTAAAACAGTTTTTAAAGTGATATTTCTTTTATAAATTAATAAATTATACCAATAAATAATTATTGAATAGTGGCAAAGAAAATTTAACGTACAATGTAAAATACCTTAAAAATTACTTATCTATTGAGCACCTATACATATTTTTAATTATTATTTAGGTTTCCGCAAGATCCTGATAAAAGAAAACTTTGGTTTTCTCTAATAGGAATCCTTGAAAATCAGCCCCTTCATAAAAACCCAGAGTTGTGTTTAGAACACTGTTTTCCTGAAAATGTTTTGGTACGTGCAAATGGTACTTGATATATTAGAAAAGATGCAAAATCCAGACGGTGTGATGACTTATCCAACAGGTAAAAATACAGAATATTAATTTTTTGTTTACCTCTAAACATTATTTATCACCTATATGTATGTATATCTAATGTATGGGTTTTTAGTTCTGATTCAACTACTTTTGGAACACCACCTGCTGCAAAAAGAAACGTTGCAGTAAGTTATAACATTAATAACTAAGCATAAAAAAATTAAATGAAATTTTAGTTAATAAAATTAAAGTATTTTATATATTTAAAACATTATTTTATTTTGCCATACCACGATTTTTTGTAATTAATAATTAAAAAATTATATTTTTTTAGGACAGTGTTTTATTTAGATACCCCTACCTACTTATTGTTAATTTAAAATTTTAAATAACTTTGGTTAACTTCATACCAGGCAAATATATAGTAAATGCCAATAAACTATAAACCAATAAATATTAAAAATCTAAAGGTAACTTGAATTTACTTGTACTTGAATTTACCTACATGAAAAATCAGCAAGTATCATGCAAAACTATTGTCATATACTCTGAAGGCAATTCTTTCACCAGAAATCAAATCACGACTGGTGAAAGACTGTCTAGAAGACCTGACAGAGCTAAGTTGTTAAAATAAGGTGACCTTAGCCTGGGTTCCAGGCCATGAGGGATATCAGGGCAACAAAAAGGCCGACGAATTAGCCCGAGGAGGCTCAGATAAGGTCATGCCAGGCCCCGGACCCTTCTGTAGAGTTGCTATGGTATTGTGCAAGGCATCCATTAAACAATGGATGCAAAGAGAGTCTCAGAAATGGTGAAACAACTATCTAAGACTGAGACTGGCCAAACAGTTCATCAAGGAACCATCGGCCAAGTTCACGAAAGACCTACTGATCAAAAGCCTTAATCCGTTAGGATAACAGTAGGTCTTATTACTGGATACTGTCGCCTCAAAAGGCACATAAGTGTCATAAATCCAGCAGAAAAAGCAACTTTGTGCAGGTTCTGTAAAGAAGAAGAGCAAACAATATTTCACGTCCTGTGCCAATGTGAATGCCTGGCTGGAACGAGGTTTTTAACATTGGGCGAAGAAAAGCCAATTGCATGCAACTACATGCAGGAGCCACTGTCAAAGCTACTAAGACTAATAAAAAAGACCAGGCTAGACGACATACTCTAAAACAAACAGGAGTCCCACAATAGATCTGAAAAGATCGCGGTGGACAAGGACAAATAACGTCCAACTCATAATCTAATCTATTACTAAGAAAATATACCTACATACCACTCTGACAATACTGGTAAGTTTAAAAGTCTACGCTACTGGCAAGCATATTATGGACACTGTTTACAACGTTGCCAGCCAGTCATAAGAGATATATCTTCTCTCTTCCACTCACTAACAATTTTAAAACAATAACAGTCCGCGATTGTATGGGATTTATGAATGAAACATTTTGTCTATATGTTGTAATGTCTTTGGGCAGTTTGTATGATGACGACGGTTACTGTAATGTTAAAATTATCTATATAATTTAAAATCAACCGTATCTTTGATTTCATTTAAAAACCCTTTTTAATATTTGGTACGATGTATCGGTAATCTATATAGACATAGACTTTACCTAATATTCCGAATGACAAGTGACAAGTGACTAAACCTACTACGACTAAAGTCCGTCATTTTTAATTCAGAACGTTTGATTTTCCCTCGTATGTACCAATAACTATTTATACTCATAAAGCTTGTGTAAAAAAATTTTTTAGAAATAAAAATAAAAGAATTAATATAAAAATCGTCATTTAATATTTCATAGATCCTGCTGTGCGAGTATTATACTCTTATCAAAAAATTTCAATGACGTCTTCGAACTAAGCTCGAATTGCTGCAATCTCATAGATTCTTCAACACCGGCTTTTATGTAGTGTTTCCCAACGATTCGAGTAATATATCTGCATTATGTACTCTAAAGCATTGTGTAACCTTAGCTACGTATGAAGACTGATGGTACCTATATTAAACCTCTCTCGAATCCCATAGGCGTCGCGAACTAAATTTATAAGTATCTTTAATTTGGAATGTAATGTCAATCAGTGGACGAGTTGTGGATAGTACAGACATAGAACAACATAATTAAATGTTTAGTTAACCTAATCTGTATAAATGATACTGAAATTAAAAAAGTCTAACTAGATTTATCGAACATGGAAAAGGTAGAGGCAGGGTCCGATTAGAATTAGCCCAGATAAACCTAAAATTATTTTTTTTATTTCGAGTTTTTTTGATAAATTTTGTAGTTTACAACCTAAATTAGTGTTTAAAAAAATCGTGATTATTCTGTTTTTGAAATATGAGATGTCATTTTAAAGGATCAGTTGGACAATAAACAACCATAAAAATATTTCATTTTTATTGTAAATATAATTTAAATTTACAAAGTATGAAACGATTCGAAACATTCTTTGGGATGTATTGCAATTCCACATTTTTTGCATATAAAAAATGAATTTTTGTGGCAGACGCGGCATCTTGTTTGCTTATTTTGATACTCAACCGAATGATCTAATCTATCATACCTCAAATATTCCATATGGTTTTATGCACATCTACCACAACCCATTCATAAATATTGTTTGTTTACACACCAACATTAAACGTCAGATAAGGTTGAAAATGGCGTCGTTGTTTACATTACTGATATTATTGCCATGGGCGTATCATTAACAGGAAAATGGTACAGTAATAAAATAATTCTGGTAAATTTTTTATTTATATATTTATTTACACAATGATGTATTATTCAAAAGCTAAGAATAACGATGTTTAAACAATTTATAAATAGTATGATGACCAATGTAACATTTTAAAAATATGTTTTAAAAATATAATATTGCTAATACACTATTAATTTACAGAAAACTGTGCAATTTTCTAGAAAAGGTTTCAAGAAGTATGATGTTTGGGGTTTAAGATACTTAGATATATTGAAAAGAATTCATCTATATTTCCTGAAAAGAGATCTTTTAGTTCTTATCAATACTTTTGATGCTATAATCCGTTTAGAGACTGAAGAGTTAAGTATGCAATTAATAATTTAATATTTTTAAAATGTCCCTTAACTGGATACAACAAATAACAATGCAACATCATAGCTATGCATTGCTTTGTTTTGAACAACAATTGCGATTGAACAACTCTACAAATATGAAGTATAACTATATAGTACATATGAAAAATTGATATTGATTTTGTTCATATATAAAACAATTTAAACCAACTTTATTTTAGTTATAATAGGAAAGATTTGTTCAAGTGTTTTACACATTTACACGATTTGGATGTTAGTATAGCGTCTCCTTATACTTCTATATATTTATAAAATAATTTTCCTACCTCTTGTGAACCAAGTACATACTTGCTTTCTAAATGACCTATTTAAGTTACCTATACTCTTTTTTAATTGTGTAAGTCCAATCTTTCTTGAATTAAATTTTTAATAAATTGTATTGGATATGTTATTGATTATAGATTATACTGTGTGCAATACACATAAAAAAGAAACTGTTGTTTACATTCTTTTGATTGTCTCATTTATACATCAATGAAACAGAATATTCGCTGCCTTGAAAATGTAAATCTATTGCTGCGATACATAATATAATAATTTTTTGTATAAATAAAAATTTCCTGGGTTTATTCGGTCATTTTTATTTTTTATTGTTTAGCACAGCACTACATATGTTTCGGAAAACTTTTCCATCTTTGGGTGCAGTCAAAGTTTATTAAAACATGGGGATGATTACCAACAATTTACATTTTTTTAAAAATAACAGAAACCCCTTCTGTTTCAGCGTGTGAAGGGGTATTCGTAAAAATTTTTTCGAAAAAAAAAAGATTTCTTCTAAACGTGGCTGTATATTGTGAAGTATGTGGTTCATATCCTATAAGAGCCATTACATGTTTTTCAGTTTCAGTGGTCGTAAAAGTTGTGGATGAATCAGATTTTTGAACACCATGTTCTATTTGATAAGTTATTCTGCAATTCAAAATGTAGTTATTTTACCATAACTTCATGACATAGTTTCAATATTTCTATTATCTACTTGATTATACCTTTTAAAAATTGGGATAACCTGTAGGATACTTGCAGTTGGCGGTTCACTATCTGATTCATTAAACTACTTGTAGTAGTAGTTTTTTTTTTTTTTTTTTTACGTTTAAGTGGAAAATCTTCAAAAGACACCTTGAGCCCGTGCTAAAGGTAGTGTAGGATTTTTACCGCACTAAAAACCACTCCTAGAAGCACAAGGATGTACTTCCCGGGATCGCTCGCGGCATTACTTCAGGAAGTTGTGCTTTTAGATGTTATGACTTCTAATCTCTATTATTTGCAATCTTTTCTTTCATGATTTTTCCAATCATTTTGCCTATTTTTTTCCAATTTTCTTCACTCTCCATCATTTTATTAATAATATTTTCTTTGGTTAAGGTATCGTTTATTTCATTTTCTGTGTTCTTTCTTACCTCCTTCCATTTCTCGCAGTGAAAAAGTGTGTGTTCTGCTGTGTCTACCTGGGAGCAATACATGCACTGGTTACTCTCCCTTATACCAAATCTGTGAAGGTAGTACATAAAGCAACCATGTCCAGTTAGGATTTGTGTTGTGTAGTAATCGGTGTTTCCAGAGGTGCAGCCAATCCATTTCCTAAGATCCGGTATAAGACAAAAGGTCCATCTACATTTTTTGCTCTGTTCCCAATATTGTTGCCATCTAGTTATGGTTCTTTCTCTGGCCGCTTTTTTCTCTTCCTCATTTTTCCCGTCTGTTTCAGTTCTCTCTTGAACTATTAATCGAAGCGGTATGATTTTGGAGATAACTAGACTGCTATCTGTGGATATCGTTTTGTATCCTCTGCACACTCTTATTGATATCATTCTTTGTGTCTTTACTAATAAGTGTTGGTTCATTTTAAATTTAAGAGCTTTTTCCCAAACAGTAGATGCGTATAATATGATTGAGTTCACTATTGCGCTTAACATTCTTCGTTTGTGTTCTGTTGCTCCTCCTATCCTAGGCATAAGTCTTATAAGTGAGGCTGACACATTTTTTGCCTTTGCATAGTAGTAGTAGTAGTAGTAGTAGTAGTAGTAGTAGTAGTAGTAGTAGTAGTAGTAGCAGTAGTAGTAGTAGTAGTAGTAGTAGTAGTAGTAGTGCTGCATGCCCTGGATAGGATATAATCCGATTAAAATTTTAACTACACATAACAGACAATTATTAAAAAAAATATATAGGTATACCTGCAGAGCTATTCTACTAATTTTATAGTCAGCTATAAGATATTTTTTAGTAATATAAATTATATATTTAATATTATACCTTGCGAGATGGAATAAATCGTCTATACCAACTTCTTTAGAAAAGGAATAAATATTTAATGATATGCAATCACATACTTTGAGGGTGCAAAAGAAGATATATTTACATTATGATTACCTTGAGGTGTTAGGAAGATTAACTTGTTTTGAACTAGCATCATTTTTCAAATATTTCAGGCCATTCGATGTAAATAAGAAATTGCTATTCTCAAAATGGCTAGAGCACCCGTTCCAAATTGATTCCCAAAATACCAAACCAAGCTTTTTTCTCTTAAAATTTGCAGGAAACCTGAAACAGTTATTAGTATCAATTTTAAATATAATTTAAAAAGAAAAAATAAATATATGTTTGTTTATAAATGTACAAATATTTTATACACTACAGATACGCCAATGATTAAAAAATATAACCTATAATTTACTTCAATTTAAACTTACTTGTAGAACAATAAATTTGGATTTAGATAATACAATTCTTTGCATACTTCACACTTTCTAACCATATTTGCAGAATAAAATGTTTAATATTGTCCAAAAAGTATAAGAAACAATAAAGACGATTTGACAACTGATACTACTTAACCTTGTACAAAAACGATAGTAAAGCGTCATGAGTCATGAACAATTTATGAATGGGATGCAGCTAAGCGCGTTTGCCACGTTTAGGCCGATTTTTTTATTATCACTGTATTTATTTTTTATATAATTGATTAACAAAGGTTATATTTGGTTTGTAGTATTTCAAAAGTTGCTTCAACCCGATCTTACACGTACTTATTAATTCAGTTAATATTAACAATATTTAACAGGAATATTAGAGGTTTAGTATTTGCTGAAAACTATTAGAAAGTAATTAAGATAGACTTGGCAGTGTGGTAAATCAACTGTAATCTTATCCACCACATTAGCTTAGAATGTGACTGATTGTTGTCGATCACAGTGGTTACATCTTCTGATTTCTATATCTATGGTTTTATGGTATTTTTAAAGGCCCCCTTCGAGAAATTTTCTTATGTCTCCAAAATATTTGTCGCTGTTCTTCTTCTAAACGCCAACTGGTCGTGTTTACCATTGTTTTTTCGGTGAAGCTGCCACGCATTTTGAATAGCCATGTCGATGCATTGACAAAATAAAGGAAAATCCTAATTTTTTCCTTTAATAGAGATTATGTTCAGTCCGATACTTTGATCAGCCCTATCTACTCTTCCCATGTTTTCATTGTATTTTTGGATTTGATGATGCTGATCTATGTAAATATGCTTCTTATTAGAGTATCGTTTTACCTTATTTACCTTTATTGATACTATATTGTTATTGTTCCAGTTGCAAACCAGTATTATCCCATTTCCAGTTTTATGAATAAATGAACCCCTTGGTTTCTTTTTCATCACTTTTGATTTATCCATTGCACCTGATGCCCCTATCTTTCAGTTCTTCTAGTAGCAAATATGAGGTGAAGAAATTATCACAAAATATGTAATAGGGTCGATAGATCTCACTTGTGAGGGTATCGACATATTGTAATACAACAGTAACACCAATTCCTATTTCCTTGTATTTGTCTGGGAGAGTAGTAGACGAACCTTGATATAATAATATAATAAATAAAAAACTTTAATTATCATAAATAACATATAAAATACAAGATACTAATAATTAAACATATAAATCATAATAAATAAAGTGGTTGAGTCGATAAGTAAAAAATTTACTTGTTTCGACAGAAATACATAATACATAATAAAATATAAATACATTTCTTAATACTATGGTAAAATTCTAAAACTGTAATATTAATAATGGCATATAAAGTTAACAGAGTAAGTATTGGGGTAAACAATAAGGATCTTAGAAGAAGAGTATATTTCAAAATCGTGACACTAGTTTGTGTACCTAAGTTTTTTTTTTTTTTTAAGTTCTACATTCTTATTTATTTAATTTTTTTTTTAATTTTTTTCTATGAGTTCGGATATTATTTTTCTATCCGATTGTACTAAGTGAAATTTTAATTTCTTCTTAAAACTAGTTTTGTTCTTTATATTTTTTAAATGAGAAGGAACATAATTATAAATTTTATTTGACAAGTATGAATATGATCGTTGTGATAAAGATTTTTTTACAGTGGGTGGAATTGTGTTATTTTTCTGTCTTGTGTTGTAGGTATGTAGTAAGGTATATTTATCGGTAGAGAAATGAAATTTTGTATTCACTACTAGGTAAAATAGTTGGCGTAGATCCAAAATGTGACTTTCTTTGAATAACATGTCAGAAGAGTACCTTCTATTTTTGGATAAAATTAATTTCAAAAATCGTTTTTGTATAATTTCAAGTGGATTAATGTGTACTCTAAGTGCACTTCCCCACACCACTATTCCATACCGCAGATGACTTTCAACCAATGCAAAATATAGTATTTTCATTGCTTTTAATGGGAGGTATTTATTCAGGTACTTAAATTTATATAAAATTGATTGTAATTTTTTTTATTACAAATTTTATATGAATATCCCATTTAAGATGAGTATCAATAATCACTCCTAGATATTTAGTATTTTTTATAGCATTAACTTTGAAGGAAGTATCATTTTTGTTAATTCTAAGTTGTTGATAGGGGCAGATATTCGTGTTGGTGCAGCTAAAGGGTAGAAAATGTGTTTTATCCATATTTATGGTAAGTAGCTTATAGTTAAACCATTTGATCAGATATAGAAAATCCTTTTCTGCTTTATGTTTTAATTCGATCCAGGTATCAGCCTTATAAAAAACCGCTGTGTCATCAGCATAACCCAGTATATCTCCTGTTGTATTAAGACTAAATATACTATTTATGTACAAGTTAAAGAGGATCGGCCCTAGAACCGTACCTTGTGGTACCCCATAGTCGATAGGTTTTGTATTACTTGGTGTACCATTAACTTTTACTGCTTGATATCTATTATTTAAATAGCTTTCTAACAAAAGTAAACATTTTCCTCTAAGACCAATGGATTCAAGAGTATCCAGGAGTTGCTGATGGCTTACCGTGTCAAAGGCCTTCGCAAAATCAATGAAAATACATAGACAAGGGTTTCCTTTCTCTAGCGCGTGGTGTACTTTATCTGTAAGAGCTAATACTGCATCTTCAGTGGACGTGTTTTCTTTAAAACCATATTGCCTACTTGAAATTAGATCATGTTTGTCTATGTATGATAATAACCGTTTTTTTAGTAATTTTTCAAAAATCTTTGACAAGTTGGTAATAAGGGATATTGGACGATAATTCGTGACTACAGTTTTATCTCCTTTTTTATAAATAGGAATAACAACTGTTTTTTTGAATAAATCAGGCCAAATTCCATTCTCTAAGCAGAGATTTACGATGTAGGCAAGCGGAGCCACTATAAAATCGGCCACTGTTTTTATAGTTTCTGAACGAATATCATCTATACCTGTAGATTTCTTATCTTTTAGTTCGTGTATTATAACTTTGAGTTCTGTTGGTGAAGTAGGAAATAAACTTATACTAGAAGGTATTCTGTTCTCCCGTAATTTAAAATTTGGGTTTCGTTTTATTTTTTCAGCAAGATTTTTCCCCATTTCCGTAAATCTCCTATTGAATTCGTTAGCGATTTCAACAGAATCAGTAAGTAAATCTCCATTTTCTTTTTTTATTTGTTTGATGGTACTTTCTTTGTTATTAGATTTACTTAGATTTTTTACAACGTCCCATAGGTGTTTTGAATTATTTGCATTTCTTTCTATCTGTTGTTTGTAGTAATTAGCTTTTGTTTTATTTAAGATATTTGTAAGTTTATTTCTATATAATTTGTACTCTTTTTTTATTGGTTCGTTATTAGGAAACTTTATAGTTTTTTTTAAACAAATCACTCTTTTTATTTATAGATGTTAGCAAGCCATTTGTAATCCATGGCGCAAGTTTAGAATTTTTTCTTGTACATTTTTTTATTTCTAAAGATTTGTTAATGTTTTCAGAAAATATTTTAATGAATATGTTTATTGCAGTATTTGGATCAGTCTCTGTGTACACAGACTGCCAGCTGATTTGAGAAACATTTTGTATTAATTTTTTAACATTTAAAAATTTTTTGACCATAACTTCTGAAGGAATTTTTATGTTCTCATGTAAGACAATTTGAAGTATTGTTGTAAAATAATCTGTTACATTGCTTTTTACTATAATCGGAATAATCATATCTGAAATAGAAGTTTTAGATTTTATAAAAATGTGGTCTAGGCAATTATCAAGTCTGGTAGGTTCGTTAATTGTAGAGATATAACCGAATTCACTAAGAATATTTAAATATTCAATACAGTTGTCATCTGATTTAAGGATATTAATATTTATATCACCTATAAACAAATAAAAATGTTCAGATTCTGTTTGATTGTTTTCTAAGTAGTTTTGCAATATTTGATTAAACTCCTTTATATTGGAAGCTGGTGATCTGTAGAGTGCACTTATTACTATGTTCTTTTCGATTAGATTAACTTTAGTTTTAAGAATTTTAATGTTACCTAATTGTACAATTTCATATTCATAATCATATTTACTCTTTAGGTACATCAATACTCCATCATTTTGATTATAATCTCCTTCGTTATAGATCATATTGTAACCCGGTAGGTTATATAAAGTGCAGTCTGATAATATTCTAGTTTCTGTAAAAACAATACAATCAAATTCTTCATCAATGTTTTTTAAAAATATTTTGAATTCATCTATATTTTTGTGCACACTCCGTATATTATTGTGTATTATTTTAAAATTGTTATTTAGTTTGTTGACCTTTAAAATTTCTTTACATTCAATTTCTGTATCTAAGGTGTAAGTTTTTACAGGATCTAGTTTGAAATCATGTATATATTGATCCATATCTGATTTTGTTAATTATACTAATTTTATATCTAGTTTAAAAATAATAAAAAAATGTAATAAACAGTTTACTTTAGTAAAGGATCAGTTTCATAAAGGGTATTTGCTTTATATTAGTAAAAATTAATTTAGATTTGTTTAGAATTTGATCCAGATCTTGTCCTTTTTTCAAATTGGTTCTTTGGAATAGGATTTTTTGGCAGAGTGGGTTTGGGTTTCTGATTCTTACTTTTTGGAGTTGCCGTATTTTTTTCATCCGGTTTATCTTCTGTTTGAATGTTTGTTGTATCACGGTCTCTATTGTTGAGGTCCTCTAAATTATTTTCCGTATTATTTGAATTATTTGAAGGAGTGGATGGTGCACAAAGTGATTGGCTTTGTTCTTTTGGAAGTATAGAGTTCTGTAGTTCTTCTGCTGTATAGGATTTATTTCCAACGTATAATTTTCCTCCCTTTATATAGCTTCTTTCGTTGGCGTTTCTGCGGGCCTCTTTTAAATAATTCGTTAAGATTTTTATTTCCTCTCGTTGTATTTCTGTGAGATCCTGTACAATTTTTATATTAGTTGATTTTAATTTGTTGCAGTTTTGAAATATTTGTTTCTTTTTTAGTGACGAGATTAATTCTAATTTTAATGGAGAGGTGTCTGAATTCCCTAACGAATATAAGTTAGAGATATCCTGTTCAAATAAATCTATTTGGAGTAGTCGTTTTATTTCCTCACAGATGAAGGCCACACTTCTTTCAAATTTTGGTTTGTTTAATCCGAAAATTATTATATTGTTACGTTTTTGATTTCTTTCAATGTTTTCCAATTTCTCTTTAAGATGTTGATTTTCTACTTCTAGATTGCTGATTCTTTTATTCTGTTTTTCAATACTCAGTGCTATTCGCGCTTCTGACGCTTCAATCGAATTTTTTAGTTCTTGTTTAGTGCTTATTATTTCTTGAAGAAGTTCAGTCTTAAAGCTTAGTAGTAGACTTCTTATTTGTTCTTCTGATTTTTATTTCTTATGTTTAAAATATTTACTTTACAGGCTCCCGGACTATATCATATTTTTATTTTAGACGACAATGTGCAACTATTTAATGAAATTTGTATTTTCTCAAAATCAAGTAGTTTTTCTAAACTTTTTAGATATAATTATTGAAAGATCGAGTTTGTAAATCAATATCCACTTACTTTTCAATTGTAGTTGTGTCTTTTCACTATTAATTATTTGAATTTGGAAGAGCACACTAAAAGCACGTCTGAATTAAATGAGTACTATATATGTGTAATGGATTAAACCATACTATGTAGCCTAATCTAGTTGTTCCAGTCCAAAATGTATGACCCCATCGGATTGGTTTACCCTTTATGAATTGTTTACAACCACGGCGCCCAAAATAAGGCACCATGGATTCGTCAACGCTGTGATTTTCTTTTTCGAGCGCAAAAAATGGAAATTGCTTGTTCAATGAATCGAACAAGGGTCTTATTTTAGAGAACTTATATTCGTTATTTAGATATTATTGTCCTTACAACGTAAATTTAACATAATATATTGAAACCTATCTCAGAAAATTGCTTCAGAAACTAGAATATTATTTGCATCTGAAGAATTCTGCCAATACATTTTACGATGACTTACGATGACATACCCGCTCAGAATGAGAACTCCAATGAAGCAATAAAATTAATCATCAAAAATTGTAGAAATTTGATTCTTTTGAGAGGCGTACATATTCGTGTAGTTCACTAACATTTGAAATATATCCCTATCAAAGAAGCACATAAATAAATCTATTCTTCTAACCACTCAGGAAATATGGACTGTATATTATCATCGAATCATTCGACTACAGGCTTTTTTCGTTTTTGTCTTGAATCGCTATTTTCCGATATTATCTTCCTCTTGGCTACACGTATTGATAGAGGTAGATCATCCTCGCTATCAGAGTCTTCGTCATTCCTTTGGGTGTCTCTAGCATTTGTAAAAATGCTTCAGTCCTTAATTAGCTTCCGAGAAGTAAAAGTACACGCGCGTAGGAAGCATATTGTTATAACGTAAAAAAAACATTACAAACAAAATTTTGAAAATTAATTTAGGTTATTTTGTTTATTATAGTTTGAATATTCGGTAAAAAATTTAAAATTACAGCATTTTAAATTTTAAGGTGTATTATTTAATTCAAGAAAATTAGAATTTTCGTCAATGTCGGATTTAAAAAAATTCATAACAATTAAAGGGTTAAAGATGATGGGCGTAAGGACTTTTTTTATTCGAAATATCCTAAATAATATAAAAAAAATTAATTCATTGCAAAAAATGCATTTTTTCTGACTTAATTAATTTTTTGTTGTTTAAAAAATAACGTCAACAAATATCTAGTGTTATCTTACACTTTTATAATCAGGAAAGCCTTCCGGACCTTTAAAAAAAATTACGAATTAAAACAATTTTGCAAACGAATGCCCTGCACTAAATAGTGTTATCTGCAAAAGCAAATGGTTAATACATATCTCAACTTAAAAAGTACACATTTTAAACCAAAATACAATGGTACATCTGCGCTAATTTAAAGATATTTAATTCACTTAAAATATTATATCTAAACAAAAGTAATCAACTATGGCGTGGAAGAAGAAATCAGGTTTACATAATTTGTATTGCCAATATAAATTAAACTTTAAAACGACAGCCCAGATGAATAATCGGCTGCCTTACCAAATGTATGTTTACAAAATTAATTTAATTGAGCATCAAAACAGTATTATAAATGCCCAAAAATTAAATGGTGACATGGTCTTAGTTTCTTTAAAATATCTCTTCCTTTATTCAGTTTTAAATTTTGAATTGAGATTATTTTTATTTGTCTATAAAAATTCAAATAAATTAGTAATCTGTTTTTAATCTAAATTCAAGAAAAATGCTCATAAATTATCCAATTTTCCCCTCATTTAATTATGGACCCAATATCTGTTGTTCTTTTGTGATGATTTCACCACGCTTAAAATTTGGAGAGTCTACAATGTGGAATTCATAAGTGTAATTGAATCTGATTCTAGATAATAGCTCCTATCAAATCTTTTGGGAAAATTACATCACAGAACCATGATATATAAAGTATATTTGTGAACAAAAAGATATTGACAGGACAAAAGCTTAATAGACATTTTGAATTAAAAAAAATAAACAGTTTCCATTTTAATATTTTTAAAAATAAGTTTTATATTCAGAATTTAATGAAAATGAATATAATATTTTAAAAAGCATATAATAGATATAATAGATAAAATACTCTTCTTTATTTTCGAAAATAAGCTCTATATTGAGAGTTTAACAAAAATTATTAGTAAAAAACCTCTATTGGTTCAGATAAATGTCTTCTTTTTAAATTTCAAGGTAACAGACTTACAATTTTTTTTCCCTCAAATCCACTTAAAAACATAATCATATATGTTTCTGGCGTGTAAATTTCCCTTGGGTTTTCAATTTCACCCTCGACTACTCTGTCTTGAAACTTGATCTACGGAATATGCCTGTCAACGATTTTATATAAAAAAATAACGATATCTGTCATTCAATAAATGATTAACAATGATTTATCTGCTTCTTATAAATATATTTTAAATTTTGATATTCATTATATTTTTATATTAGATTAGATTAGAAAAGAACTTTATTTTACATAATTTTGATTATTATTCTTTTATTATTTTTACGAAAGCTTTTCCAGATAAATATTTATGGTAATTTGGACTTTTGAGGGTCATCATTCGCCATAGTTGGTAGATGTTGGCATTTATGATGCCACTTTAGGAAACTTTCAAACGTTTGTACTCAATAGTTAAGTTGCTATTTAAGCCTACCCTATTACAGACATGCTGCTTGATCAAGTTGTAATGTAGAATCTTCGCAGTAATGGTAAATAATTGTGTAAGATTATTTAATTGTATGTGCATAATTAAGGGGTTAAAAAGAAGTATTATTATTACTTCATTGACTTCCAAGAATGTTAGCAATCTTAATTTGAACAGTATTTCCTCTGATTTAAAAAACCGAAGTTTTAATATTTCAAACAATACTAACTGTACTTTCCACATTCATTTAAACAATTAAGAATGTGAAAAAATATTTGAATGAATTTTTTGAAAAATTTCTCAGAAATATTTTATTTGACATTACAAGGCACTCATGTCAGATCAATATTTAAAAAGTTGACATTTAGACATCACGTTTCTCGGGTTGTTGATGTTGCCATGGTAGCTTTAAAACTCGCGTTTTTTAAGTTCGTTTTAAACACGCTGAGGTGTACTTTAAATAAGTAAAATTAGGTACCAATAAAAAAAAACAGTATTTTTCGAAACTTAACTACAAGGCTCTACCTACTGATAATGAGAACGTTGAAATCAAATTTCATTATGTTTGGATTAAAGATTGCTCTAAATTTATTTCAAATCAACTTAGTAAACATAATCGAAAAAAAATCCTTTGTAATCGATGCCTAAATTACTTTTATAGGGAATATAAATTAAACGATCATGAAAAACTTTGTTAAAATATCAGTAGTTGTGGTCTGCTTAGAGAAATAGAACACGTTGACTGTAGTTCTAAGAAAAAAACACCTTTCAACAATCTCATTCATAATATTTACTTAACTACTCCACAAAACAACTTCCTTGGAAATTTAATTTAAAAAGATTTATTGCCTTTTCTTTGAATGACACGTTAATTGTTTTTACAAGAAGAAATGTGTCGATTTTTACTGCTGCTGTTGAAATTTCACAAGCATTTTGTAGTAGAAATACAAAATTTTAAATGTATCTATTTCGTTGTAATTTTAGTCGTTAAAAACCAAAACAACAAAATATTATCATTACTAGAGAAAAATAAAAGATTGCTAGAAAAAGAAAGAACTTAAAATAGAAATAGACACGTTAAAACGGGCGTATTGTATTTGGACACCAAGTTAATCCCCTACGACCTTTTATAAATCCCTACCTGAAATCGATACTTGATCTGGTCACTCTATCCAAAAAATGCAAATTTTCAACATCTCGATTTGGGAACTTTTGTACCTGCTAGTTTAGGAAGAATGTGATGGTCAAGGAAATTAAAAATCAATGTTTAGATAAAATTTGGTCTATTTATTATCATTTCTCTTAATTTCTACTTGACTCGTCCAGATTCATTAACATTAATGCTGTTTATTTTAACATAGGTATCAATCTGGAACACTTTTAGCCCATCAATAAATAAATGAAGAGAAGGATGCGTTTTATAAAATAAAGAATTAAATCTAGCGTGAAAAGACTTGCAAGCATTGGTTGTACGTTGAATGCTGCTTGAAAAACTTGCTCAAATATTTGGTGGAAATAACGCATAATCACCAATATAATTTGCTTCTAGATAATCAGCAAATATAACTAGTTTAGGATCATCTGGAAGAATACTCATAAGATCAAATACAAAGCACTCTGAAACTTCCGCGGGTTCCAAAAACTGTAAACCAAAAACTTAATTCAGCCATTTTCCTATAACGGAGTCTGCCTTTTTGTATTCCAATGATAATCCCAGTTGCTGTATCCAACCAATTCTACTTCTGGCCCAACATCTGTTAGACCTACATGGATACTTTTTTCAAAATCAGCTACTACAATCTTAAGTTGGAATGTAAGTTCAATATCATTACATTTTCCTACAATAAGAAGTATCGCTTTCTTGTATGATGCAATTAGCTTATTGGGCAATACACAAAAAACTAAAGGAATATAATAGCCATCAGAAACGACATGCACTATAAAAAGTTGTGTAAAATAATTTAAACAATGGGCTCTATTCTGTAACAATTCCTTTATATTTAATGACATTTAAAAATATTGGCTGCCTTTAAAAATATGTTCGTATTCGTTAATTTACTTCTGTCATTATTTAAACAGATTTCTTTAAGATAGTTCTCTAATGTATTTTAAAAATCCGTTTAAATAATGACAGAAATAAAGAAGAAAATATTTTTAAAGGCCTTTAAATATAAATGAATTTTTACAGAATAGACCCCAATATCAGAATGTTCCGTCATAATATACATTCTTTGAATTGCATAGAACCGACAAATTTGTGTTACATGAAAATTGAATTATTTTACTTTCTTTATCGACTGCATAAACAAAATTTTCTACTTTGATCGTTTGGCAGACCATTGATGTTAACAAGGAAATTATTTTTGAGTCACTTTTTCGTGACGGGCTGGATTTTTCTTCTTTCATAATATATATTATTCCTTAAGCAAGCAATATCGTTTTGGCGTATAGAAAATTTGCAACTGTCAATAGCCGTCCTTATAACTTTGACAGGTTTCTCAACTAGATCGTCTGCTACACATTTTTTCGCAATTGAATTTACTAAAACAAGCACACTTAATAGTGGAGACAAAATACGACAAAATAAATAGGCAGTATAATTACAAAATGTAGAAAACTTATCCATTAGACGATTTATTATGATTGTGATATAGTTTACTTCTTGAAACGATTTTTTCATCTCCACTGCCAACAGTCCAAATTTTAGCGCTGCAAGTTCGCTTGCTACATCACCAAAAACAATCAACGCTTTTTAGTTCCTAGTGAAAAGTGAACTTGAAACTGTCATACACCAATAGAAGTTTTCCGCGGATACTAGTCATAATTTGGACATCCATTTTCAGAACAAAAGGTGGTCTTTACCGTATCGCAAACAAAACACAAATGATTTTATCAAAAACCGATAAACGATGTTTAACATTCCATCCCTTTAGATTATCTAATTAGTCTCGTTAAGATGGATTTACTAACCTATTTAATGTGTGATTCTCTGAAAGCAAGTCATTAGATACCTATAAAAATCTAATTATTAGATGTGTAGTTACATTCTAATAACTTTAATTACAATATAAACAAATAAAAACACATTAAGATGTTGAAAATAAATGTAGTACAGTGAAACCTGAGTAAGCCGGAACCTGTGTAAAACGGAATCCTGTGTATGACGGAAATTTTGGCGATTACCTACATATTGTAATGTAAAAATTGCTTATAAGCCGGAACCCTGTCTAACGCGAACACGGAATTTCCCTAATCTGTTAAGCCGGAACCTACTTATGTTATTGCTTTGCAGGTATAAAAGAATTTATAGATGTTTACATAATTAGTTTATGATTTCGGAAAGCCCCATAATAAGGGCGAACTATTATCAATACTTAGAACCATTATCACACAAATTTAGGTACAAAAGCAGTAAATACACAAATAAACCAGTATTGTGTAGGTACGGCAGTTTGAGTTTATCCGTGAAAGTGCAAACATTTCAAAATGGCAAACCGAAAAACAAATACATTATCGCTAAAATCTAAAATGGACTTAATTAAATGTAGTGACCAAAAAAAACTTACTCCAAAGCAATTGGTTAATTAATTTAAGTGCGGAAAAACGCAAGTGTATGAAATTTTGAAAAATAAGGAAAAAATTAAAGAAGAGTGGATGCGTGGTGGTAATGGCGATATTAAGAGAAAGCCAAAGGAATCACATCACGACGACGTAAATTCAACAGTTTTGGAATGGTTTATGGATGCAAGGTCTCGCAATCTTCCTGTATCTGGAACAATTATTCAAGAAAAAGCAAGAGAAATAGCAAACCATTTTGGAAAAGTAGATTTTACAGCTTCAAATGGATGGCTGGAAAGTTTTCGAACACGACATAACATAAGATTTAATCAGATCTGCGGTGAAGCTAAGGACGTCGACATGGAATCTGTGACTGAATGGACATCGCACATTACATATTTAATTAAAGGATATACCCTAAAAGACATTGCTAATTGTGACGAAACTGGCCTTTTTTATAAAGCGCTGCCGGACAAGACAAAGTGCTTTAAAGGTGAAAAATGTCAAGGAGGCAAACAATCTAAAGAAAGGTTAACCGTTTTGTTTTGCGCCTTTGCTGACGGAAAAATAGAAAAACCTCTAGTTATTGGAAAATCCCTCAGACCGCGATGTTTTAACAATACCAATGTGCCTCAGCTACTAGTTTATTGGCGAGCAAATAAAAAAGCATGGATGACATCAGTTCTTATGGAACAGTGGCTAAAAATTTTAAATCAAAAAATGAAATTTGAAAATCGACACGTCCTTCTATTTTTGGATAATGCAACGTGTCACCCCAAAATAATACTATCCAATATAAAATTGTGTTTTCTACCACCAAACACCACAAGTCAAACACAGCCTTTTGATCATGGAGTTATACAAAACTTCAAAATGCATTACAGAAAACAAGTGCTGCGGTCAATTATTGTGAATAGGGGATTCTCTCAATCAGCAGGAGATTTGGCTAAAAAAATATCAGTTTTGGATGCTATCAGATGGATTGATTATTCAGTAAAAAATATTAAACCTGATTGTGTTAAAAAATGTTTTGCGGCATGTGGAATCAAGCAAGATGGAGACGTTGACCTAATCGAAAATTTTGACGAAATTGACGAAAGTACAAAAGAAGTCAAAGAGTTAATTACTGAAATTAATCCCGGTTGTAATGTTTATGATTACATCACATTAGATAAAGCCGTTACAACAAATGCTGGATTTCAGTCCATAGAAGAACTGGTGTTAGAAAAAACTGCCGTGGAAACTACTGTGGCAGACGATAATGATGGGATTGGAATTGGTAAGCGATTTTTCTAATTCTCTAAAAAAATAAACAACTTTTTATTTATTCTTTCCATCTTAATTGGGCATTTGGCCAAGTAGAAATAAAGTTAAAATACATAATAAAAATAAGATAGGAAGATTTCAGTTACCATCACAAAAATAACAGATAGAAAAAATTATTTTCCCATTAGCTTTTCAAAACGATCTGTTCTTAAATTATTATTTTTATCTACAGGAACAGAAGTTGAAGAATCCGATCGGATAAAAAATTTTTCTGAAGCTTTGAAGAGTGTTGCAGCGTTAGAGGATTTTTCCCAAAGAATAGAGAGCGAACCGATGAGAAAGAAGATTTTAGAATTAAGGACATTCATGGAATCATCTTACGTATTACAAAAGAATAAAAAACAACTTACATTGATAGAAATGTGGAATAAATAATAATTTATATTGTTTCTAATAATAAATAAAAATATGTAGGTACATAGTAATAATAACAACTATATATTAAATGTACGTATATTAGATTTTTTTTAATAAAATCATCACTTTTTTAAATCTACTATGTGCAATTTTTTATCTACCCTGTGTAACGCGGAATCCTGTATATGCCGGAAAATCGGTGCACGACCGTGCGATTCCGTTTTACACAGGTTTCACTGTATTTTAATATTATTCACTTTCGTTGAGATTGTGCAATTTACGTTTTTAATGCGTTTCTGATTATCATCAAATATGTTAAGTGTGTTTTTTTTATGCATCCTTTACTCTTTTCCCAACTTATCCATGTCGAACATCTCAGGTAGAGGATTAACAAGAGTGCCCAAATCAAGACTTCCTAATTTGGGCAAAATGGAGGACAGTGCCCAAATCAAACATATTACTTTCAGCACAAATACAAAAGTGCCCAGATCATGATCACCGGTTAAAACATAAAAAAGAAAATTTAAAGATATATAAATTAAAATTCCAGTTAATTCGTTATTTATACTACGAGTAAATAATTTTTTTACTATAAAAATATTGAAAAAAACTTAATTTTAATATAAATAAAATTTAATACAAATTTGATGGCACGAAAGTCCCTAAAACATTCTTAAACATATTGAAAAACAAAATTAGGGGAATGAATAAAATTTGAGACAAATGAAATGGGCAGAGACCATTTCGAAAACCAAGGACTGATATGGTTTACCAAAAGGATAAAAGAAATCCAGGGCGTTTAATAATATTTATATGCTTTATATTACAATATTTTTGGGTGAAAATATCCAGGCTTCAATTAGAGAAAATTTATAGTTAAAAAAACGTCTAAAGTAAAAGTTTTAGCTTGAACAAGTATGCCAGGCTTTAAAACAGTAGCTGAACCTCTTATTCCCGAAGATTGTTCATAGGCAGTCATAATAATTCGAAAATAGCAGATGTAATTCAGAACCTAAAAATTTTAGACCAATTATGTAATTACTTATTCATTAGGGTCAAAAATTTTGTAATAAAATCACTGCAAGAAAAAACAATTTAATAAAAATAATAATAATAATAATAATTTTATTTGGTGAATCAAAATTTTATGACAACTACTAAAATAACAAACTATGTGGATGAGAAAATAAAAAAGAGAGAGGATGTGAGAAAAAATAATAGAAAGATTAATAGAAGTTGAGAAGTTCTAAGATGAGAAAATAAAACCAAAACAATAAAAAAAGAAATCTGAAAGGACCAAGACAAAGTTCAGCAAATCAACACGGATAAAAGGTAAATAAGAAAACAAAATGCATACAGAAATTTTTCAAAACAATTCAAAAATAACAGAAAAAAGAGAATTTATAGATAAGAGAAAAAAAAAAACAAAACTAAATGTTATAATAATTTAAAAAGATATTAAAACAAATGGAAAAAAGATTCAGGATATAGAAGCACAACATAAAGAAGAAATAATAGTTATACTAACAAATGTCTTTGCAAACTTGGGGCAACTTTTAATATGTGAAAACATAATAAATTAAATTAAATAGTAAATCCAGTACAATAAAAGTAACAATGACAAGAGGAATACAAGAGAGATAAAATAAGACAGGGTGATAGAGAAGATGCTACCACAGCTTATACAATACAGCTCCACAACTCCGTGTCGGCGTCTTTGATCTGGCGGTCGAGAACCAAGCAAGACGGAATGGTGCTATCTCTGTTAGATTCGAGGGAAAAGTCGGGCCCGGATTAAACAATTTTTTTGTTATTGAAAAAATTAAAAACCTTGGCTTAATAAGGTTGGTTACATGCCATATTAAGTAAGTTTTGGGAAATTAAATTTTTAATTTGTTTTAAATCTGTCAAATATAATTAGAAACATTATTTAAATATAAATATTACGAAAAATAGCACATCTTTCGGATTAGA
This sequence comes from Psylliodes chrysocephalus, assembly GCA_927349885.1. Classification (NCBI taxonomy): domain Eukaryota; kingdom Metazoa; phylum Arthropoda; class Insecta; order Coleoptera; family Chrysomelidae; genus Psylliodes; species Psylliodes chrysocephalus. The sequence continues at coordinate 75,901,938 of OV651816.1, read as the reverse complement.
GGTAAAATAATTTGTATGTGGCTAGTAAAATCCTCGTTAACAAATGTTTTGAGCTAAAACAGTCACTTCACGACAAATTGTGGCTTGGATCCTTTTTACACCAAGGGCTTCAATTGTTAAAGAATTGTGTCACGCTCGTGGATGCAAATCAAGTGGTACCCCGTGTCTCTGGCAAGTGTTACTCTTCGCGCAAATGGTTTATACCTAGATAAACGAATGCTTCGACTGAGGTCTGGGAACTCTATGGTATTTTGGAATTATAAAGAATTTGTGCTTTTATTTTAACAATATTGGTTATATTTAGATGTATTCTTATTAATTGAAATACAGATTTGTAGAAGTAATACTTTGACAGTTTTTATTAATATAATATATTCAATTTTTATCTGACCATACCGAAGTAGGGAATTTTGAAACTTTATAGTAATGTGAAATTTGAATTACAATATTACACGATATTACATAATTAGTACTTATTTTAGGTAGGTAATAAATTTGTACTTGGAGAAAGTAATATCGATTTTTATAAGAAAACTTGAAAAGTAAATTAATTTAGTTCCTATTTCTGATGTAAAACTTAAGTTTTGGTTTAAACCAAGAAAACAAATAAATTATAGTTTGTTCAACAAGGGTGGATATGATAGCAATATCACACAAAGACGAAGTTTGAGCACGACGTCGTATGCGGAGTACTCAATCGTCTGATTGTGATATGAACAATCCACTCGATATGGTCAGTATATTTTTTCTACGACCCACTAACGAAAATCTACAAATTTAAAAAATTATTTTAGGTTATTTAGACAAAATAACTAATTTTAAAATAATTTACGAAGTTGACTAATTTATAAAATAAAATTAACATGAAAAATTAATTAGTCCTCGGCCTAGATTCGATCCCGGGCTTTTCGCGTGGAAGGCAGATGCTCTGTCCTCATCTTCACCGAAACTTTCAGGACTTTAGTTTTAATACTCGTAATTAAATTAGTATCATGTAGTTTGATTAAAATTTATTTTTTTTTAAATGTGGACACAATAAAAACAAAAATGCTATTATTTATCGAGTCTACACAAAAATTTTAATGTATATTTAATATCAATAACTAAAATATATATTGACAATTAGTTTAACAGAATTGTCACTTATTTAAAAACATTTAAATAATAGGAGTTGGGTGACCAAAATATGAACTGTGATTTGTAGATTTAATTTTGTTAAAGTGTTCTCACTACCTAAAATGGATATGAAATATATTCGTAGTTGAACGCAATAACATACTTTTTCGTTTTGTAGTATGTGCATAGATTGGCTAATATCCATGCACAGATTACAAAACGAAAAAGTATGCTATTGCCTTCAATTGAACGAATATATTTCATATCCATTCTAGGTAGTAAGAACACTGCAAAAAAAAATAAATTCGCCAATCACCGTTCATATTTTGATCAACCGACTGCTATTATTTTTAAAATTTTAAATAAATGACAATTCTGTCAAACTAATTGTCAGGATATTTTTTAGTTATTGAGATTAAACATACAATAATATAAGTTATTCTTTTGGAAAACGTTAGCATGGATGACTAAAGGGTATTGGGTTAATTAATTTTAAAAGTGTGGTACAAATGTTATTTTTTGTAGCCAATTCTTCAAAATTATTTTGAAATATTTTTTCAATATTGAATATTAGTTCTACAAATTCATCATTTGACAGTTGCAGATTTCCAAATGTATCTGGTTTGGCGTTATCATATGCCTTTAAAAAACAATAAAAAGAAAAATCATCTAATTCAACGTGATCTTTGTTATATTTAAGACAGGTATCGCAGAGGAGTGGATCCGCAAGGCTTTTATTAAAAGGTAACCACACACATACCTGATAAAATTTTTCTGTATCAATTCGTCTTTACAATAATTTAGGGTGTTAATAATTTTATCATAAAATAAAATACAAGGTGTTCCATTTAAAAAACATACATTTTAATTTGCCAGGCAAAAACGTGACACCCTGTATATCCAAAGATATTTTTAAAATATGTAGGTATTTTTCAAATCCATATAACTTTTATTTAAAACTTTCTTGCGTGTCTACAACAAAATAATGAACAATAACGCACTAATGGGATACCCTGTATAAATTATATTTTTAACAATGAAAATTTCTTATAATGTGGTACTTATCGGTTTGGGTCCTTCGGAAAACTAAAGAATGTTTTCTTGCAGGTGTAAACCTTTTGACTGCACAAACAGAATGATGTCTTTTTTTTTCACTCTTTCTACTCATAGCTAAAGAGTCACCAAAATAATAACAGTACCTTTAACTCAAACAAAATCAACGAAATTATAGGCTCCACGAAATTATACAATCAACGAAATTATAGGCTCCACGAAATTATACAATCAACGAAATTATACGCACGACTCAACACCTTACCTAAGTACGCTTCTGAACACCAAAACCGTCTTTTCCCTTCGAAGGCGGAGCTTAAGCGATGCGCGACGAAATCGACGCAAACCGTTGCCGCCAAGAGAGTGTTTTAGCTGTATTGTATAAGCTGTGATGCTACCTTTTATTATTCTTTAAGGTGGTTGTGAGCATAAGACTCTAGGGTTCTTGGGTTCTCCTAACGTCAGTAGGTGAACATTTCCAGCAATATGTTGATATATATTTACTTTATTTATAACTTTGCTCATATTTTTGGTACTATTATTGTCTTAGATAAGTTAAACTTTGTTCTTTTTGTATTAAACTTAACTGTCATTCTAGTAGTAGGTACAAATATCAAACTTATTGTGTTGGTATAATCTTGCATTTTTATGTAATGTTAAAATAATTTCTCCTATTATAACTTTATCTTTGATTCAATATTTATCTCCATAAATAACTGACTATCTTTGATTCTGAATTAATTTAAATATTGTATTAATTTTGATTTAGGAATTAGTATCTATTGTATAACTTCTGGCCCGATCTTTGGTACGCCAACTAAGGTAAGGAAAACTAAGACCCTTGGAGTCTACCTTAATGAATAATAAACGGTAACAAAGATAATACCTTTAACTTTAAACAAAGATAATAATTTAGATAAAATTTGTTGAAAATTAAAAAGTGAAGAAATTGGTAATGCAGAGAGAGAAGGGATGAGAAATGCATTACTCGATATAAATAAAAATAGAAAAAATGAAAACTAATTAAGAGGATTAGCACATCAAAAAAATGGTAAAAACTCGATATTGAGAAAATATTAATACTAATGTAAGAAATTAAAAAAGGAAAAGAAAAAAAAATAGGACAAAAGGAAATAAAAGGAAACATGGAAAACAAAATACAATAGATAGGAAATGAAATAAGGAAAATAACATATAATTTATAGCTGTATAGTTTAATAGAAAATAAGAGAGTCAATAAAAAATAGATTTTTTAATAAAATAAAAGTTATACAATATTACTTAAAAGTCATATTACCTTCGTACATTTTGAACGGCTATATATAGACTAATGATATTTAAACGGTGAAAGCAAACGATTTTAAGCTTTTCTACTAATGGTAATAAGAGACATATTTAGTTGGGGAGCACAACGTATAAAAATAGTTTCCCGTGGGAAACTTCATGTAGGGAAGGTGCCAGTGGTGTTGTTTTCTCAGAAAAATTGTGTATTCCATTAATTCTTATAGCGATACCGTCACAGATGTTGCGGTTGAAGTGCATCAAACAAAATGGCCGCCATAGCAATATAAACAATGTACGCTATCGTCGCCGCTATTTAACCGACTTAATTTTAGCTTGTTAGAAAGGTAATGTAAAGAGGAAAACAAATAATTCTTGAAAGTATTAAACTAATCTACTTTTAAGCCACTCACCACGCATGGTAAGTTTTCTTAACCAAAATTCATGATCATTAATGAAGGAAGTAAATAATTATAATCTATTGTTTTAGGCTTTTCTGTACAGGTAGTACTTATTCTTATGGTAACCTGTGAATTTATTTGGAGTACCTTACTGCTTAGTAGTTTCTTGCTTTGCTTCTTAGCTCCCTGCATGGCTTCTGACCTTTCTGCTTAGCCTTATAGTCAAATAGCTTGCCTCCCAATATACATGCGAAGCTTGGGATTGTTAGAAAATACCTGGAACCACTTTAATAGGAAGACAAAAATTGGTAATAAAGAATAATACTTTCAGAGTACTGGACCCAATCATAATAAAAGTAAAGTAAAGTAAACTTTCCATTGTTTAAATTATTGTCGCCAAGGGGATACATATTTTGAAACATATGCTGAATCAGGAAATAGAAAATATATGAAAGAAAAACGTCACAATATTATATTGTTCTAAAGAAAATTTTACTTACCCTATGTAAAGGATTAGTACTAATCGGGCTTCAAAAATCAAGTTGTACAATTCATTATTTAGCCTTTATCTTCTTCGGATCCTGGCGATATATAAACAAATTATATTACTTTTATACTTACCTAAAAATACAACATTCTACCAATATTTGTCGAATATTATGAACCCACTAGTCCTCGTTTTCTCCTAGGGGAATGGTAGTAACAACATCTAATCAGTTAAAGAAGGGACTCTGGGGCACATGGTTTTTCACATATAACAGGGGTAAATACTCCCTCTTCTAAATACCAGCCGTGTCTAACTAGATTAGGGATGACTGCATTTGGTTCATCATCTTTTGACAACACAAATGCTTGAAGGTTGGTTCTCTTAATTGCGGGTAGAAGGAAACCTTTAGTGGGGGATAACTTATCTCCAAGGACTTGTTTGGCAGTAAACATTGACCATCGTAATTCTGTTAATAAATATTTCTAGCTGATGCAAAACATCATCAGGTACTAATTCATTGGTACCAAGTTTCCACTAAAGACTTCAAGATTTGAATTAATTTACTTTTAACTGGGCACTGATGCATTGTTTCATCTAATGCAAACATGGATCTGGGTACAGCTGACATTTCATACTTTTCTAAGGTTGTGCAAAGGTCTATTTCTCGTCGAGATCATGCGACAATGAGAAGTCGAGCAAAAAGAGAATGGTCTGCATTTAACTCTATAAGGGATCCAGCAATTTTCACTTTTATTTGTTTCTTCTTAGTAGAACATAGTTTTTTATTTTTTTTATATGTACCCAAAGACTGACTAATATATTATGAAGTATATCTGTCTTGAAGGCTTCATACAAACCAGTTCCTAATTTTTTAATCCGGTTAACCTTTGATGTAATTTGTTCGCTAAATACAGCTTTTGTGGTTATGTTCAGAAACTCGGCACCCTCGATTAGAAATGGATTTCCAATACGCTCCAGTTCGCCAGATAGAATTGAAATTGCTTGAGCTTTAGTAGCAGTCTCATTATTTTTATGGTGTTTTATTGCTTCCGGTTTTGATGAACTACCACATATACTCCAGTGTGCAAAAGCATGTACATGTTTTCATCTATCGAATAGTACCACTAGTACCTTTCCTACATTAACTTTCCCACGGGACACACAATGCTTCCGTACTAATTTGTCATAGATGACCAACATTTTTAAATTAGAATTCATGGCGTTTGAAAGTATTTAAAATATCAATTAAATTACACTAATGTTGTTGTGATTTAGGGTAATTTTGATGAATAAACTAAATAAACACTAAAATTAAATTAGTGTACAACCAAAAAATAACACTAACAAAAACTGATTAATTAAAAGAAAAACGTAAACTTTTCAATGCATAATAATGTTGATTTCAGGTTATAAGATGGATATACTGTACAATTTTAAACCTTATAAAAAATTGTTACCAAACTAATTTGAATGAGGGATTTATACAAAATACTGATAATGGAAAAAAACTCGAAGAACTTTTCCTTTAAACGAGTGTCATAAATACGACAGTAGAATGCCACATAATTGTTGATTTTCAAATCTACGTCCATGCTTTTATAGCGAATTTCCAACTCCGTTTATAGCGTGATATATTGAGAAAACTATGTGATTATCAGTACCAGCAGACTAAAACGTGCATTGTTCTTTCACAAAATGAGCTGTTTAAAATGGTTTAATATATTATGCATACAATAGGAACATTTTTCGCTTGATGAACGAGCTAAATCTAGAAGTAATGCTCTGTATCGTGTATGCGAATGAAAAGAAAAATCTGATGTGTCCAACACATGACTTTCCTATCTAGTTATTATAGGCATTTTCCGGTTATTTTGTACAACCTATTGCAGCATCTCTATAAATGTTTAGAGAATAAACTAAATATATACATTTTACACATACATCTACCTCGAAACATTTTTCTATAGATATTCATTGAAAACGAAAATACAGAAAAATTTAAATTTAGCACTTTTCCATTACGGACCATTTTAGAAAAATCATGTATAAACAAAAATTATAGAAATCGATATCGCAAACAACTTTTAGTTCAACAATTTTCATAAAAATCAGAATTTTGCACATTTTGTCAAATTTCTCGAATACGGACCATTTCAGGAAATTTTGACATAAAACAAAAATTATAGATAATAATATTAGAAGTAACTTTTATTTGAACAATTTTCTTCTCCAAACATAAATAACAGATATATTCCATAAAATATAAAAACGGCCTCCCATAAAGTACCCCCCCAGATGTTCCAACTTTGTCCAAAATCTAATCATTTCACGTCAGGCCGAAATAAACCTTAAGTTTAAAATTTAATGTTTTTTCCTTTATCCGTTTTTGAGTTTTCTTCAAATTTCGAAATTTACACATTTTCTCAAATATCTCGAATACGGTCCATTTTAGAGAAATTATGTATAGGACAAAAATTATAGAGAATTATATTATAAACAACTTTTATTTGAACAATTTTTATAAAAAATTATGTTTTTTACATTTTGTCAAATTTCTCGAATACGGGCCATTTTAGGAAAATTTTGCATAAAACAAAAATTATAGATAATTATATTAGAAGTAACTTTTATTTGAAGAATTTTCTTCTCCAAACGTAAATAACAGATATATTCCATAAAATATAAAAATGACCACCTATAAAGTACCCCCCCAGATGTTCCGACACTGCCCAAAATCTAATCAGCTCATTGGACGCTGAAACAAAGCTTAAGTTTAAAATTTGGTGTTTTTCTGTGTATCGGTTCATGAGTTATGCGTTATACAGACACACACACAGACACACAGACACACACACACACAGACATCATCGCGAAAATAGTCAAAACGGATTCAGGGGACCTCAAAACGTAAAAATCCGTCGAAAACTCGAGGTCGAAAAAAATCATGATTCCTATACTTTCCTTATATCTGTATACAGATAGGAAAGTAAAAATAGAAACCATACTTTACAGGATATATGTAGAGTTTTTACATTTTGTAATTCTCTAAACTGTATATTACATCCCGAAGATAACCGTATTAGGCAGCAATTTGTCATTTTTGTGTCTTATTTAGTTTCTAGGGATTTTATTTAACAGAAAAATAGTTTTGTGGCTATAGGTTATAGCCACTTATAGCCACAAAACTATTTGTGTATTAAAATGGACCTCTAGAGAACATTGTTTCTAAATATGGCAAAAAAATAACAACCTATTACTTATTGCGATGTAGTGAATAAAAATGACGGGTTTCAGACAACGTTTCAAGGACAATCAGGAAGACGTATATTCTAATTAAACAGATATAAGAGCTAGAGTGCCTCAAGGAAGTGTTCTTGGACCCATTTCATCCTAACTTTATACTAGTGACTTGCAGCTCTGAAAAATATAACTGTAACCACATTCGCTATTCACACTGCTCTTTTTATAGTTACTCAGGATCAAGAAAGATTAGTAAAAAAATTCCAAACTGTTAGTAATTTTCTAGGTAGCTGGACCAATAAATGGAGAAATCAGTTCAACGAACCGAAACCTGTTCATATATATTTTACTAATAATAAATAGCAGAACTTTACTTTTTTTTTTAATATTATTTGAAAGTCTATACGTACCTTATGAGCTGAAGAAAAACTATCTTTTCCTACGACCACTTAGGAAAGTGACACATATCACACTATATAGTCCTATGGAAAGTGTCCTATATCACACGCGTATGACTAAGAATTTACTTTCCACCCAAGTGAGAATATGTTACTTTCCGCAGTAGTTGTCAAAAAATGTCAAACGCCTAATTTCTATTTTGATCTATGTAATGTCCATATTAATACTAAAATCGATATGATTGTTAAATTATTGAAATGGTTTTAAATTAGATCCAAGATATTTATCTTTAACAATTATTATTAAAATAATTTTAAAATAACTAAGATTATGTTTGCTCTTTAATTTGGGTAAATACATAACCGATTAGATCATTCAATTGACATAAGGCCCATTAGCTCAGTTGGTTTAGATGTCGAACTTATCAACTTTGCCATTTTTTGACCGCGTTCAATCTATGGTTCAAATCCTGGCGGAGCCGAATTTTTTTTTTGTTTTTTTTTTTATTTTTTATTAGTTTTTTTTGTTTAGAAAATATGAAAATTGAATAAATACGATTATTGTTGATTATTTTTTTAAATACATTTTAATTAATATAGTAATAATAACCTTGGTTTTACATTTTTTTGATATTATTTTGTAAGCTAATTTCTATTTTGATCTATGTAATATCCATATTAATACTAAAATCGATATGATTGTTAAATTATTGAAATTGTTGTAAATTAGATCCTAGATATTTATCTTTAACAATTATTATTAAAATAATTTTAAAATAATGTTTGGTCTTTATTTTGGTTAAATACATAACCGATTAGATCATTCAATTGACACAAGGGCTGTTAGCTCAGCTGGTTAGGACGTCGAACTTATCAATTTTGCCATTTTTCGACCGCGTTCAATCTATGGTTCAAATCCTGTCGGGGCAGAATTTTTTTTTTGTTTTTTTTTATTTTTTTTTATTTTTTTTTTATTTTTTTTAGTTTTTTTTTCTTTAGAAAATATGAAAATTGAATAAATACGATTATTGTTGATTATTTTTTTAAATACATTTTAATTATTATAGTAATAATAACCTTGGTTTTACATTTTTTTGATGACATTATTTTGTGGTCGTAGGAAAAATATTGTACATCACTTGTGTGAAAAGTGATTTTCCACACTCGTGTGATAGTCGCACTCGGCTTGCGCCTCGTGCGACTATATTTCCCACTCGTGTGAAAAATGTCACTTTCCACACTCGTAATGTAATATACTATTTCATTACCCTTAATGCCAAGTTACGCGTTAAAAAGAAAAAAATTAACTAGGAATAAAATAAATACTACTACACAAAAAAATGTGCCTTAAATATGCAAGATATCCGTAAATTTTTCCAAAGCCTACTTTATAAACATTATTTTTTCGGTGACTACTCATAAATACCACTACTTATTCTAGCAGAAACTCACACAACGTCGTCTTAAGAGCAATCCAGTCCCTTCTGACGTCACACCGCACGAATCTCACCACCTCCCTTTAAAGTATTTGGAACCTTGTTCGCTACATAAATTTGGCAATGTTGCGTGTCGTACCCTGAAGGGTCCGATTACAATTCAGGTATAATTCGTTGGCTATCGCCGTCTACTGGGGGTTAGTGGCTTGTTAATATACGAATGTAGGAATACTATTTTTAAACCAAACATCTTAAATATTTTTTATTTATTGATAGTTATAGATGATATACAGGGTATCCCGAAATTAGACGGTCATATTTTAACAGCGTAATCTACATCCTAAAATAGTAGTATAAGTTCATATAAACAGGTCCGAAAACTTTTCTTTTCCGAGATACAGGGTGTTAAAGGTGAAGTCCTGATACCACACTTTTGTAAATATTTTCTAAACGTTTAAAGATAATTAGGTAAAATTTGTTACAAATACTTACCTTTTTACGCTTCATTTATTGGATTAAACCCCAGTTATTGATCATCTTCTTAGGTGGGTAAATTAGGGGGAGCTTAGGGTAAAATTGCCGTGTGTGTCTGTGTGTCTATATCCACCATAACTCATGAACCGATACACAGAAAAACACTAAATTTTAAACTTAAGTTTTATTTCGGCCTGACGTGAAATAACTAGATTTTGGACAAAGTCAGAACATCTGGGGGGGTACTTTATAGGAGGCCGTTTTTATATTTTATTGAATATATCTGTTATTTATGTTTGGAGAAGAAAATTATTCAAATAAAAATTACTTCTAATATTATTATCTATAATTTTTGCTTTATGTCAAAATTTCCTGAAATGGTCCGTATTCGAGAAATTTGACAAAATGTGCAAAATTCTAAACTAAACTAAAAGTTGTTTGCGATATCGATCTCTATAATTTTTGTTTATACATGATTTTTCTAAAATAGACCGTAATGGAAAAATTGTAGGAAAATTGCTAAATTTAAATTTTTCAGTATTTTCGTTTTCAATGAATAACTATAGAAAAATGTTTCGAGGTAGATAGATGTATGTGGAAAATGTATATATTTAGTTTATCCTCTAAACATTTATAGATGTACTGCAATAAGTTATACAAAATAACCAGAAAAAGCCTATAATAACTAGATAGGAAAGTCATGTGTTGGACACATCAGATTTTTTGACTATAAAATTTGGAAAACCAATATTTTCTGTATAATAAAGCTGCATTTGTTGCATCTCGCTAGGACGCGCCATTTTCAAGAGAAAAGCATGTTACCTTATTCGAAAGTGTAAACAATAATTAGTAGGTCTGTAGAATTAGAAATTTTATTTTTTTTTTTAACTTTGAAAAACCGGTAACTAAAGAAATTTTAGAAAGCAAATATAATTATTATCACAGTATAACACTGATTCGTGATTCGTATCCGTGATCCGAAAAAAAGGATTCGAATCCTTTTTTTTTTGAAAAAGGATTCGAACATTGGATCCGTAATTCTAATCACATCTCGTTATTCGGATTCGTGATTCGAATCTATTTTTTCGAGGATTCGTCCCAGCTCTGGGTGACGGCATCTGCACGTTTTTGAATTCGGTTTTTTTTTAATTTTTAATTTCTAATACTTGTAGGATGTAGATTACGCTGTTAAAATATGACCGTCTAATTTTGTATATTGGAAATTCGAAATAATAGTTATGACGTAGCGGTGTTTTTCTAATTGTAATCGGACCCTAGGTATATGGGTATGGAAAGTGATGAATTGGAGATAGGTAAATTGTATTTATTGTATTAAAGGAACAACAAATATAAGTAACAATTAAATAAGTATATTAATATAACAATTTTTTAAAGTCTGTATTAAAAAAATTTTTTTTCACATAGATTATTAAATTAAAAAAATAACTATTAAAACACGTAATGTTAATTTTTTCTCTTTTACAACACAAAATATACAATACTGTTGAATCAAAATTTTCTCTTGGCAGCAGGTGGTTTTTGTGACGCCACAATTATGATGCTTTGCATCTCATGAATTAAAGTTAATTCTCTTTCAATCTTAAGGTGTTCATAACACTTCTAATTATCGGACAAGAATATCTCAAAGTATTTAAATTTTGGCAAAATAAATTAGGCAATAATATCTATAATATGCATATATTTTAATGTTTTAATTTCTTCCAGTTTCCCAAAAAAACTAAAGGGGCTTTAATTTTAAAATATCATAATGAAAATAAATGCATTCCTCGACAGCACTATTCTTAATATAATCCTCAAATTTATGCCCTCAATGTCTTGTTAATGATTTCTTAAAATTCGCCAAAATTAGTGGCTAAAACGCTTCGTTAAGTGCTATCTTCTGGTGTAAACTGGTGAAAATTATTGCAAGAAACGAATAATGACAGAGTGTACGATACGATAGTTACAAGCCCGTTACACTGTTTTCCACTCAATTTATTAAAAAAAAATAATAATAAATTAGGGTGTTAAATTTTTTTTCTCTGAAGCTATTGGTTTTAGGAAAAACATTCAGGAATAAAAAAAATTAAATAAATCAAGGATTTCATAAAAGTTGATCTCGAAAAAAAGTTTTGATATAAAATAAAGTAAGTGTTGCTAATTTCATCCTTCTATAATGTACCAGAAATATTGAAAAAATACCCGTGGTTAGTCCTTTGCGATTACAGAATTTCAAGTTTCTAGCTTTACTGAAATTTTAGAAAAAAAATAAAAACTCAATTTTAGTCACCACTTTTTAAGGGTGATATCTCGAAAAGGGGTGGGCTGAGGAAATGTTGTTATAAAAAAGACCCATCTTAATTTCATACGAGCACTCAGTTCCTGAATTTTGTCGCATGTATTTAGAAACACCCTGTATATTACACATTTTTTTAAGCGTGAAAAATTCTTGACAATCTCTTTTCCCTAATTGGCACATGTCGTATTTTTCTAGGATTTACTAACTCTGGCAGCAAACAAATAAAATAGAAATTTGTCAGCTGTGCATTTTTGCCTTTCAGAATTTTTCATTTCATAAATTAACTAAAAACTAAATTAAACAAAAACCTAACAACGCCTCAACAACAAACTAAGACGATCACAATAATTTCGCACCTCTTCAAAAACAACTACCTATTTTTCGACACAGGAATTAACAAATTTAACTAAACGGCAGCTACTCTTTTAACCACGGGCTTCAAAGACTAGCAGCGTTGCCATATTCACTGGTATCATTGTTTTAATAGAATTAGTATCGGAATGAAAACTATGTTAATCTTCGGTCCTGTTTAAAATTGGTAATCTTTTTGAAAAAAAGTTATTTAGAAAATAGTTAAGATATTTGTTATAGAATGCCGGTAAAGAGCCAAAAAATTAAATTTATTAAAAAGTTGAAATTTTTGTTGTTTTTCTTTAAAAATATAAGTTTTTCGCGGTTTAGCGAAATTCTTGGTTCATTTTTACAACGATTGGCCTGAACCATTTTTTTTACATTTTTTTTAACTGCCTTAAATGTAAAATTGATTTTTGGTGGAGGAGTGCCCGTCATGTTTGCTCTTAACGCTGAACATATCTTTAGTTAAACTTAGTACGTTGTTAGAACGTTTACTCAACCTAGTGCAAATAGTAAATATCTTGGGAATGGGAATAACGTGCTAAAAACGTTTAATTGACAACTTTAGTTGGGTTAAACGTTTTCTCGACATTGTAAAATTTAACTATGCAGTAGATACATTTTTAGGTTAAGTTATAAACGTTTTCGTGGTTTCATCGTTGCAACTAACCTAATAATATTATATAAATAGAAATTTCCTTGGTGTAATCGATCATAAAGTCAAAATTTAAAAACATTAAGAAACACATAGGAACGATTACAAACAGTTTAAAATTTTTAAAATATCAGAAAATCCATCTTTTTGTTTCAGCGTGTGAAGGTGTATTCGAAATAATATTGATGAGTTTTTACAAAATTAAAAATTACCAGTGGGGTTACAATTAAAAATTAAAAGCTCACAATTATTTAATAATATTAAAATAATTGTTTGACAAATCTTTTTTGTCTGTTTTATTATTTACAGAGTTGATTTTTTTTTGTAATATCTCAAGGATTTTTCGTTTGTTGAGATTAGGTTCATTTTCGAGAATTTTCACATTTTCAAAATCGAAAGAGTGCAAATTTTCTAACGCATTTTTAGTTAGGTCAGTGGAATTTTCATTATTAGTTGCGATATTATTTTTATGGTTTTTTATTCTTTTTTGTTTGTCCTATGTAAGTGGAATTACAGTCTTTGCAGTCAATTTTATAGACAACGTTTGATTGATTTATTTTGGGCTTAAAATTCAAAAGTAACGTTTTAGTTGTATTGTTAGGTTAACGAGCAATTTTATATTATATTTAGAAAACATTTTAGACACTTGTTCAGAAAATCCTTTTACATATGGCGAGATATTTTAAAAATTTTAAACTGTTTGTAATCGTCCCTATTTGTTTTTTAATGTTTTTAAATTTTGACAGCACCCGAAGATTCAAATAACCTTATAATAGTTTATTAGTTTATTCAGTTTAAATATTTAAATACAATAATTTATAAATTATGTTGATTTCATTTAATATCCTCCAACTCAGCCGGTGGCTAGACAAGATTTGCCTGTTTTGCACTGGACTATTTTATAAATTGTACATAGAAAATAAAAGTTAGGTTGGTAATGTAAGCTACCAAAAGTTCTAAGCAACTTCCAGGGGGAAATTTCTTGAAAATGATACTTATATAAAAATAATTTTATCAGTAAAATTTTGTCTACTTCGGTTGTTCCGGTATCAACCTTCGAGTCTTCAACGTCGCTCAGATGGCAGCTAGGGAGTGAATAACTATTAAAAATTCCGGAAATACTATTTTCCCTTATTTATCCCACTTATTATTAACAATTTTACAAAATTACATTTAAGAAACCAATCTGTTTGTCAAAACAAAAAAAAAACAACAAACTCAAAAGTTAAAGTTTAAAAACAAACTCTAAAAAAAGACATACAATATTTTAAATTGTTCAACAAACTTGTAAATAATTTACCTCATGAATTTTGATAAATTCATAAATAAACTAACAGGTAAATATGGTAGGAAATTAAAATAGTGTATATGTCATATACGTAATATGCATGAACCCAAAGAAAAATAAATTCATCAACAAATGACACAGTCGATCGTTTGCTTGGTAACAGGCAAAAGACGTTTGCGCAAGATGGTATGCAAATATTATAGTGAAATCTTAATCTCTACCTTTTATAATTATGATATCAAAAATATAAATAATAATGTGCATATCCGTTTAATGTTGACACATAATAAACCTTTAATACCCTTTAAATTGGAAGTAGTTACCTGCTTAACTTATGGTTAAGACCAAACTATTTATAAGAAAAATATTAAACCACATGAAATTTTATAATTAAATATAAATCATAATACAAAATATTTTGTATATTCATATTCAATATAAAAAAATGGTTTTCAAAACTTAGAAACACTTTTGTTGAAATAGAAACAGAATGCAAAATGTTAATCTTTAAGTAGTAACTCAATAAGTAAATCCCCGATATAACTAAAGACAAAGTTATTAATATCAATCATCTTCTTATTTACTTTTGCCCTGGCTGTAAGGTTCATTTGGTAAGTTCTAACCAATCTTTAAGAAAAGAAAATTATTAAATGTGTTTAATACGAAATTATTAACTTCATAATCATTAATTTATAGATAGAAAAATTTAACTAAACACAGATAGCCATAAAAACTTATCGTTATCGCCATGTGTGAAATATAAAAATTATCTAAAAGCTGCTTCAAAAAATAGCATTATTTTGTCACTGATTTTTTGTTGTAGCAGAAGCGGTTGTCACTGCTTCTTAAAAATAGCATGCTCTATCTCTAAATATAACTACGTTTGGAAATTGCTCCTGACAAAAATCGATACAAAACCGATTGCGAAAAATCTAAGCGCCTACAATCCTACAGTTAAACGAACGCACCTCCTACGACTTTCAGTCGCTAACTGTGGAGTTTCCATTATCTGAAAGTCGAAACCAGACTAAACAACATACAACACAACACTGTCAACTATCGTATTCCGCCGTTGACTGAAATTTAACGTCAAATCGTTTTAGAGCTGTCAATATCCCCAAAACATTATTATTGAATTAAAAAAATTACTTTTAACAAAAAGTAAACAAATTCGATGAAATGAAATAATACATAATATATAGGTAAATTTGCAACGAGTCTTTCTATTTTTAGGACATTCTAACACATTGAAACAAACCAGTTTGGTAAAAACTACACTAAAACGTACAATTTCAGGTACTAAGAACAAAATACTATACTCCTGTCCAGTGACGAGATGAATTAAATTATAATAATGGTATCTGCAGGTTAACAATACATACAGCTAGTTTACGAAAAAAATAATGGCTTTAAAAGCACACGCACATAAGAATATTAAAGAAAAGAAAAATTTCAATACTTACAAAATCACCTTCCGTCAGTCTAGTTACTGGATTCGAACAATGCGCTTTTACATTCTTCCTCTTAATATTCAACCTTTTTGTGGTGTGGCATGTTTGTATGGGTGTGTGAGAGAGAGAGAGAGAGAGAGAGAGAGAGAGAGAGAGAGAGAGAGAGAGAGAGAGAGAAGCCGGCCAAAAGTTTAACATCTCTTTCTTATATGTTGTTAAATGCTTCTATTGTTATAAATTCAACCAAAACATGAACATAAAATTTACTTAATGGTGTAATTTCGCCATTTCGTCTACCGAAACAAGTAATTATTAATTAATTAATAAAGCACTACTGGTTAAGAAAAAACACATAGCCTATCTTCAAAGCTAGGTCTGAACTCTACCATTTTAAATTGTTTGTATATATCTGACTCGCTCATCAGCCATTCTTCTTATTAACTAAAACCGTTGTAAAACTAAAATCACTTTAAAAGTTTTAAAACAGCGTATTCATTAAGAATACAAATCACTGTTTACACCTGAACTTAGAAATATCACAACGGTGTCGAAATTTTCGTAGTAAATGTACAAGCCTTCCGTATAGATGCTAGGTCATGTTAGGTTATGCTAGGTTATGCGACACTTTTTGAGAATTTAAAACATTACATTTAAATGTAATCTGTGGATATTAAATATCTGATTCATTTATAATTTTGTAAATTCCAAGGTTGCTAAAAACATAAATGTAAGTTATACATACGGGAATATGAAAATCAGAGAAATATTACGTGTAAACTACATAGTTGTCAGCAACTTATAACTGGAAATTACAGTTGAGCTTTAACTGTAAATCAAGAATACCTTACTTGTCAGAATTTGCCAAGGTTGTAATTATGCGTTCAGTTAAAATATCTATAAAAATTGGAGATTACATGTAATTTATAGATCGCCAAGTTACAGTTAAAATGATCTAAAAAACAAAATTTAAATAACTGAGACCTATAATATAGATAAATTGTTATTGTATTCAACTGAAGACTTTTTACATCTAAATTACATGTATTATCGGACTCTATATTTTCTGCAGGTAAGGTTATGTGAAATTTTCGGTTACGATATAAATCACCTTTGTAATTTATATTTAAATAACTTTGAGCTTTACTTACTTAGGGCCAAATGAAAATTACAACTACATAACTTAACGTAAAATCACAAATTTTTTTCCAGAGTACCAAATAATCAGTTTGGTTTTCATTTAAAATTTTATTTCTTAAAATTTAAAGGTAAATCTATCAAATTCAGTTTTTTAATTAAAATTTTTTCCATTTTAATCTTTCCATAGCACATGAAATATTAAAACTGCAATGGAAATATTGAATCAGTAACAATAACGATGTTTACAATGCTACCGTGTTCGATTGACTCGAAAAAAAGAGCTTTTAACTCGGAACAAATGCTTTCGAATGAAACTCTCCCGTGATCCAACCGAGAATTAAACGGATAAGATAAAAGTTCCATGTAATGTGGAATGTATCATGAATTGTTCAAATATCAATCTTTTCGTGCTATTGCGATAACTCAATAATAACTGAACATTTCAGCTGAATGTTGAAATATTCCATTCTCGATACGCTTCCTGGTGAAATAAAACCGTGCTCAGGGGTATATAGGTACCAAACAATTCGGTTTATAAATATGGATTTTTTTGCGTACAATGGAAATGTTAGTAGAGTAATTCCACGATACTTTCCTCCACTTGTTTAAAGTTGAAAATACCGTATATTTCTTTATATTCCTTTAAACAGATTAATACAGGATTATGCAATTTTTATTATAAATCTAAAACTAAAATTGAAACTGAATCAAGTTGATTTCGTTGTTCTGTAGTACAATGTTTACCGAGTAAGAACCTATTAGAATTTAAGGTCTTATTTATCCTTATATGAGATGTGCAGGAGAATTAAAAATTATTAAAACCTTTTCATACAGACAATATTTTTTATTTCAATAAAAAACTGACAACTAACTCAAAAATATTATATACAGGGTATAAAAAATAAACAATAACGAATATATTCCAATCCTACTCCTCATTCGTGATGCCTAAATTTAAAGTTCTTAAAAAAAAACTAATCTTTTTGCAGGAAGTGGTTTTGTCAAGAAATCCGCGACATTTGTCTCTGCTGGACAATACTCACATTGTATAATTCCTTGTTTAATATAATTTTTAACAAAATTATTTGGTGTCAATATGTTTAGATTTGTCTGAGGTAATCAGTTTTAAACAACTTTGATTACCTTCTAAAATCAAAATAGGCCTATCTATACCTTCCTGAAAACCCATTAGTACCTTTTCCAGCCATACGACCTCATGAAAAGTTTCAGATAAAGCAATAAATTTTGTAGTAGAATGTGAGACACGTAACTGTTTTCTACAATACCAGCTTACTGTTCCATTTAAAAATATAACTGTTGTTCGATTTTTTGTCCGCTCTGTCTTCAGCCCAGTTTGCATCTGCATATCCACCTAATTTTGTATCATTCGTATGATTAGAAGAACTCAAAAGCAGCTTCAAATCTCTTGTTCCCTTAAGGTATTTTACAACTCATTTAACTTCTAACCAATCTTCCTGAGGGGGGTTACTTACTGTTCTAGCCAAAATTCAAACGCTTGCTGTAATATTAGGACGAGAATTTACTGATATATAAAGCAAACTTCCAATTATTTTCTGTTAATTTTCATTTGAAAGCAGTGGATTATCTATCTTGCTTTTACCATAGCTAAATTCGAGTCGAATATTTGAAATTTTTGAATCTTGTAGCCCCAGATCATTAACAATTTTGTTGATATACGATTTCTGACTCACAAAAAAGTTTCCGAAATTATCCTTGCTTATTTCTAATCCAAGATATAACTTTACTTCACCAAGAGCACTTATGACAAAACGTTCTTCAATTTTCTGTATAGTAGAAACAATTAATTTATTTTTAGTACTAGCAACGAGTAGATCAATTATATATACTAAAATTAGAATAATACCTTTATTATTTTTCTTAATGTAAAGACATGTGTCCGCCACGTTTTGTTTAAAATTCATAAATTTTAGTTGTACATCCAAAGCCTGGTTCCAAGCTCTAACAGCCTGTTTTAAACTATAAATACTTTTCCTGAGTAAACAAACCTTTTCCTCATCTCCAATTTTCTGAAATTCTGGCGGTTGTTTCATACAAATTGTTTCCATCAAGTCTCCATTTAAGAATACAGTTTTTACATCAAGATGTAGAACTTCCATAAATGCCATTCCTGCTATAGATAAAAAAAAGTCTGATTGTACTATGCATGACCACAGGAGCGAAAATTTTATCATAATCTGTTTCATACTTTTAGGAGAAACAAGTTGAGCCTTAAAACGGGTTATTTTTCCTTCATAATTTATTTCATAGGCCCATATGCAATCTATGGCTTTCCGGTCAGGTTGTAAATCTACTCAATTCCATGTTTTATGTTTTCTAACGCTTCTAATTCTTCCCTCATAACTTTTTTCCATTATTTCTTATTTTTGTCAATTGTAGCATCTTTAAAACTTCTTATTTCTATAACTGTATTTATTTTGTCTATTTCGTCTATTAGTCTTTTAGGTGGCACCTCTTTGGTGATTCTTGTCGATCTTAGTGATGCCGCGAGACGAGAGATTCTCATCTCTCGTCTCGTCTTGTCTCGTCTCGAACGAGACGAGAGAGACATTTTCTCTCGAAAACAGATTCGAGAGGCAAAAAAGCTTATTAAAAAATTATCTTCTAACATTATCTAATATTTCTAGGATTATTGCAGCACACGAGGATTATCAAGAATGTAATTTTTGAAAAAAAAATTAAACTGTATGCTTTCAAATGAGGTATTACATGACTTTACTTTCCATTAGAAAATTTAAAGATAGTAACGCCCTCTATTTTACGTCTCAAGTAAAGTCCATCTCATTATAACAAAAATATCATAATGTTTCTCTAATTTCACATTGTTTTTGTTTTATGTCTCTATCTTCTTGCATTTTGAAAAAAATAGTACAAAATGCTTTCATTTGACATCGCAGAATTGCATTAGAAAAATTCTACCTTCCAATGGAACCTCTTCCCCCCCCCCCTCTTCCCAACTGACTTACAAGACAAAGTATTTTCGTTTCTAGTTTTAACGCCTAATCTGGGCCACTTATTACTTCAAATTTCAATTGTAAAACGACTGTGTCAGACGGACAGACAGAGAGACATAAGTGTTTCTTATTGCCAAATTTGGGTACTAATGCGCAAATTACTTGAAAAATTATTTGTTTTTGTCTTACAAATTTTACCGTTTTTTCATGTTTCGTATTTTTCAAATTTAAATTTGATATTGTTTTATCGCGAGATAAACGAGACGAGACGAGACGAGACAGGACGAGAGAAAGGCTCTCTCGAGCGAGAAAAGTGCCTTCTCGTCGAGACGAGAGAACAGTTTTCTCTCGCCCTACGAGACGAGACAGGCCACTATCTCGTCTCGTCTTGTCTTGCGGCATCACTAGTCGATCTCCTTAAACTGCTATCTTCACTTGTTATATTTTCTGCTTTTCTCTCTTCTGCTTTACTATCCTCCTTCAGAAACTGCACGTCTGCAATTGAATTGCTAGTTTTGGTAGTAACACTACTGTTTACTGGATTTTTATTTATTAGAGTGACAATATTTTTACCTGGTGTTTTATTCGTATCGGAAGATACTAATAGTAACATTAATTGTTGCCTTGTCTACTAGCCTATATCCTTTTATGTGCTCATTATAACCAGAAAAGATGAGTTCTTCAACTTTTGGGTCTCTAGTTTTCTTCTAATTTGGCTAGGAACAAGAACATATGCTTTGGAACTAAATACTTGAAAATAACTTAAGTCAGGTTTTCTTTTAAACCATAATTCAAAAGGAATTTTTGATGCAGATTTAGTCGGTAGTCGGTTTTGCATACAATTAGAAGTCAAAACCGCCTCACCCCAAAATGAGTTATTTAAACCTAAGTCAATAATCATACACCGGGCCATCTCCATTAGATATGGATTTTTACGTTCAGCAACGCCATTCTATTAAGGAAAGTATGAAGCTAACTGCTAAACCTTAGCAGAAGCGAACTCAAGGCCGTAATAGGACTCCTTACGGCCTTAGAAGACACCTAAATATCTTAGGGATATCTGATAACTCCCTATGTAGAATATGTGAAGAGGAGGACAAAACTCCTATTCACATACTATGCCACTGCCGGAACCTTAAATGGGAACGGGAATGGTACTTCGGGGTACAATATCCGGAACCTGAAGAAATCGAGAAAGCGCCCATCAGACATATTCTTGAATTCATCAAGAAAATCAAGCTGATGGAATAGAAACTGTGAGGGGCACAATAAGCCTAGAGCTTCAGTACAAGTGGGCTTTGAACCACGCCCTAATTCAGATAGATAGATGAAGCTGAAAGCTGAAATGGGATACATGCTTCGTTAAAATATCTAAGAAAATCATTCGACGTATATTCTCCTCCTTGATCTGATATTAGTAACTTCACTTTAGTTCCAAACATAGTAGAAATGAGCTGTACAAATTCCTTAAACTTACTTAAAACTTCTAAGTTTTCGTTCAACAAATATACAGTTGTATATCTTGTAAAATTATCAATAAATGTTAAAAAATAACGATTTCTACTAGGTGTGAGAGTTTGCATTGGTCCACATAGATTAGAATGAATCAGATCAAGAGAGGCCTTAGTTGATGACAGGCCTAAGTTTGGAAATGGTAGTTCACTGAATTTTTCTTGAAGACATACTGCGCAGGTCTTCTTAGCATTACAGTTTGTTAAGTTAAAACCAGTTGCGAGTTCACTTCTATCCAGTAATTTAATGGCTTCTACGTTACAGTTTTCCCGGCAGTTACTAACCAAGTAAACTTCTTCTGCCTGCTTTAATACATAAAGTGTTGATGTCAAATGTGCTACTGCTATTTCTTAATGGCCTTTTTTAATTTGACATCCATTAGTAGAAAAGGTTACTTCATACCCCTTCTGTGCCAATTTTTAACCAGATAACAAATTCATATCCATATTTGGTGCAAACAAAACGTTTTCTAATTTAACAGATGATTGTATATTCTGACTGTTTAAAAACTTTAGCTTGATTGAACCGATCCCTTTAGAAGTTTCCTCAATGCCATTGGCAACTATAACTACTTGCTTTGTTCTAGCCAAAGAAAAGAACTCATCTTTAGAATTGCAAATATGGCATGAAGTTCTGGAATCTATAATCCAAACGTTTTGAAACAGTACTCTTCTTCTTCATTAACTTGTCTTGCATGTTGTTTATTTTGTTTCTTTTGTAACCAACCTAAACGAAACATTCACGAAATATTAAAAATCGGCAAATTTGGAAATTAAATTTTAATGAACGTCACTATTACACTATTTACCAATAATAATATTGTAATTTGCTATTTATTCATTAATTAAATGATAATAAAATTTCCATTAATTTTTTACCCAAACACAGCACTAAAGTTATTTTACGTTATTTAGTTCATATTAACTTTGACCTAGTTTTGATGCTAATTATCCAATGTACAATGTTAGGTTTGTGTCAATGCAACACAGTTTTCATAATTAGGTAATAAATCGCTTTAATGGAAAGGATTAAAATTTAATTCAAACAATTTATATTTGCTATTAATAATAATTATTATAGGTCTTGTATGTTACAGTGAAATACCAAAGTAAATTCTATATAAGGTACCTATAGGTAGTTGGATTACATACTGAGTTTGTTTCCGTAATAATAATAATAATAATAGTTTATTTAATTTAATATTTATTCCTCCTTATTTGGTGTTGACCGAAATTAACCTAACTTATATTTTAATTATAACAAAAGGTAGGCTGTTGTCAAAGAGTAAAAGTGGCATACGAAAAGATGATGCCAAAGTAGCCATATTACTCAGATTTATGATAGGGACAACTATTAGGAGCCAGCATATATCAATAATTAAGTAGCAAGGATTAACTGATTATAAGCCCTGGAAGGCAACTGAAAAGAGAGAAAACTCGGATAACCAATGTCTTCCTATCAGAATAACTCATAATAAATGTGTAATTAGACAATAAACAGAAAGGGGATATTTTGGCTGACCACCTACAGAAAATGTTTTAAAAGAGAAATACATCCCCTTAACCATACCATCCATAAAAGAAATTCAGACAAACCAAAGAAAGGACAAGTATATGAACTTATTACTGGAGAAATGATTCCTTTAAAACGGTACCACTGTTGTTCCATCAATTATATACCATACATGGGTTAAAAGAAAACGCAGCGGTACCTTTGGTTTACGCTCTGTTGCCCGACAAATCAGAAGCGACATATTCTTCGAGCTATGAAGAATTTGGAGCCTTTATTATCACCAAGGACTGTTACTACCGATTACGAGAAAGCTATGAACAATGCGTTCAGGACATAATTTCCGAATGCTAGGCTAAAGGGGTGCTTTTTCCACTTCATCCAGTGCATTTTCCGGAACATTCAAAATCACGGGTTGAAGCAAAGGTATCAGACGGACGCAAATTTCGCGCTGCATATGCGAACGTTGTCAGCAATTGCGTTTGTCCCACCAGCATCGGTAGTTCATGTGTTTTAAACATTGGTTGACAATAAGGTTTTCCTCCAGAGGCCCAAGAAGTTATCGACTATTTCGAGGATACGTGGATTGGACGCCCCAATAGGAGACAGCGCCGATCACCACGATACCCTATTGAAATGTGGAGTGTTTATGAGAGAATCTTGGAAGATTTACCTAAAACAAACAACTCGGTGGAAGGTTGGCATCGAGGATTCCAAGAGCAGATCGGGGCGATGCACCCTAATATTTGGAAGTTCATTGATTGTGCACGGAAAAAAATGTGACTAGAAAATTTTACTACAATGTTGTAGTAGTAGACTTGTAGAAAAATACTTAACAATTTGTAGAAAATTTTACTACAATTTATAGTTAAAAACTATTAATTATTGTAGCAATTGAATTGTCGAAAAAAATGCTACAACAATAGGAAAGAAGTCCACAATGTTTAGTATATTTTACTATTGCTTGTAGAAGTAGAAATTTATTACAATTATCGTAATTACTACTACTAACTTCTGTAAAAATTTGTACAAATATTAATAATTACCTCTACAAAAAATAGTAATTTTCTCTACAAAAAATAGTAATTTTCTCTACAAAAAATAGTAATACTTTACATCCCTTCTTCAAAAATATTCTACAATATTGTAGAAATTCTAAGTCATGTGAACAAAACAGAATTCTGCTATTGGCCAACGTTTTCTGACGTCGATCATAAACGGCCAGACAGCAGTAGCCGTTCGCCATGTTCACATAACAAAGCATGGTACATATACGAGTACCTATAACACATTATTATATTATAAGCATCGATGCGTTTGAGAAAATTTTAATAATAAATTCTATTGGTGGTAAGTACATTTATTATTGTTTCTGAATAATTTACCTTTAGATAACTAATTTAAATAACCTTAGTAGATTATTTTAAAAAAATAGTTGTGGCCAACGATCGAATGTTGTGCCCAACGATCGAATTTTGTGCCAAGTTCAATGATGTTTTTTGTCTTAATTGTAACATACCTACTTTCTCATTTTTGTTAGTTATCTGACTTAGTCATTTAATATCCAAATCAGTGTAAAGGTGATAAATATCCCCGTTTTAAGGGTATGAACAATTCAATTGGTATTAATTTTTATTTCATATTTTTCAGGTGCAGAAAAGCCAACTGAGACTGAGGGCGCTATTATTACTGTTATTTATTACATAATGTAATTAAGAATTTATATCTTTTATATTAAAACAATAAATTGAATATTTTATTAAGGAACATTTTTTTCTAGGTTATAATTATAATAATTATGGAATACTACTACAAATTTTATTAAAAATTACTACAATTTGTATGAATTTTTACTATTTATTGTGTAAAATTTTCGTATTTATTTTTATAAAACGCAATACATTTTTAATATAAATTCATACAATGAATAGCAAAAATTATAACAATTTGTAGAACAATTCTTATGATGCATTTGGATCTTTTTACTAAATATTGTAGATAATAACTCTACAATACATTCTCCACAAATATTTGGAAATTTTTACTACAAATTGTCCCTGTCCCTATATGTACTATTTATTGTAGAGAAAAAATCTACAATTGTAGAAATTTGTTCAACAATTTTTTTTCCGTGTGTCAAAAAAGAACAAAACCTGAATGAAGTCCGGATAGAGCAATATTTAAGCGGAGTCGAACCCCAACCGTCGAAGAGGAAACATAGGGATTGTGCCCGACGCATCAAGAATGTTGTTGATGAGTATAATCCTTTAATCAACATACTTGACTATATTAGAGGGATAGCCCATAATATATCGTATTAATTTTACTATATTTGTATATTATTTTGTTCTTTGACGATGTTTCCATTATATTAATGAGTTTTAAATTGTATTATATTTGGTTGTTTTTATTAAAGACATTTTGATAAATGTTTTAATGTTGTTGTTTTAATTTTAAAAATAAAATAAATAAAAGTGGTTATTTTTTGTTGCCGTAAATTGTTGTGGCGGTGAATTGCTTTACGGTGAACTGTCGGCGGTGAATTGCTGGCGATGAATTTTCCTAGATTCATTTCAATTAGGTTCGCCATCCTGGAATTTAAAATTTACGCCATTTTAATTTAATGGTCTAAAAGTATATTTACATACCTACCAAATCAGACCCATTGAGTTCAAATCGGTCAAAAACTAAAATAGCAGCGTTGCAAAGCATAATGATGTGTTATTATAAGCTTCTATGAAAACATAAAACCAGATAATTTTGATTGTCTATATCTTACGATTGAATGGACCAATCATGCTCGAAGATGTCTTAAAATAAAGAAAATAGGTTGGATATTTAACTTTTGTTGTTAGATTTTATATTTAATTCATAATTATTACGCAAAACGAGTTTTAAATGGGTTACTGTTAGGCTCGTTTTTTTTCTTCAATTAGATCATCTTAAATTTTACATTTCTAGCATTTTGTTATGGCTGTCTGGAAGCATATTTAGTTGCCTATAAAATAAGTCTAAGGACAATAAAATCGATTTATTAATAAACGAAATATATTAAAAAAGACAGAATTCGTTTTTGATGATCGTCCCGCCATATATTCATATACTTTGAAAAAACCCAAATAGTGAAGAAAAGTGTAAATAAGTGCACAGAAACTAAACGATTTCGAAAAGTACAAACAATATTGATTATGAAAAGTCGAAATTTAAAGCTTGGACTGCTTTGGAACACAACAAATAGCCTTCATATATTTAAGAATACGCCGTGGCTAGCCACACGTTAAAAATCATGGTAGTGACGTCATGGACGTGACGTCACGGAAAATTCGCAGTATGACAGTTGTCTTTAAGGTTAGGTAATCAATCAATTTTTACTTATTTTGTTTTGGAAGAGGTCTACTAATGAGCATAATAAACGATATAGAATTCGAAATAAATTGTGAAATTACATATTTTAAAGAAAAGAAAGTGGAAGAATAAGACAACCTTCTCCAATAATACACAATAACATAGTTTCTAGCTCTTGAGATAGGTATATTGTTTTCTTTTTGTTAACACATAATAAACTCCTGATGTAAGTAAGCTGTATTAAACCAAATGCCCTATTTACAAATACGAAATATTGGAAAATATCTGTTCAATGTAATATTAATATTTTATTAATCTCATTTACAAAAATTACAAACAAATCACTGTTGATTCTCCTAGTCATTTACAATCTATGGTGATTTGATTTTAAAATTACTTGTTATGTACTGGTTTTTTAAAATATACCTGCCACAATAGTAGAAAAATCTCAACTCACATACATATTAAAAGGAGATCATTCAAATACTAATGCTCAAAATTTTTAAATTGAATAATTTAAAATTTTATCCCATACTTAGTTTTTACTTTGATTATTGGTTGAGGCAAAGCTGATTTTTTACGAATAGTTTAGTTTGCAGTGCATCTCAGTCTCAGCTGACTATTCCAAATTTTATCTCGGGTACTTATTTTACCTTTTTTGTTCTACTTGTGATGAAGATAACAACTTAATTTTATAGATTTATCCAGTTAGCTCATATTCCAGATTTGTAATGAAATAATAGAAGGAAACAAAGATAACTGAAGGTATATATTTATCTCAACCTTCTAGGTTTAGAATAAAAGATAAGTAAGATAAGTAAATATTAATAATGCTAAGATAGCACATTCAGAAAAGATTAATATAATGTAAATGTAGCCCTGCAGATTCTAGTGCATGATTCGGATTGATTGAAATTATTAGTAATCATCTACAATCTTGCCAGTCCTGCAGACTTCTCTGATAAACAGTCGGTTTGGTTTTTACTTTCGATGATTTGGCAACTTAACGTTAACAAAATAAGTAGGTACTGATTTTAGAGGCTTATTGTGTAAATGTTTCTATAAAGCCCGACATCAAACCTATTATTGTATTTACACTTCAAACTAGGTTAATGTTAAACCTTTCAAGTAAATGTGCAGGTTGTCCTATCTTACCAGTTACTAATCTTTGAGATAAGACAAAAAATATGATGTGCCCAACACATGACTTTCCTGTAAAGTTATTAAAAATATTTTGAGTACGGTTGATCTAATCAAAAACTGTTCAGAATATGAATTAAAAGATATTTTCATTGCCAATGAAAATACTTAAAAATTCAAATTTAGCAATTTTTTCATATTTATTTATTACAATATATTTTAGAGAAACTATATAATGAAAACATTATAGAAAATGACATCACAAACAACTTTTATTGAAAGAATTTTCTTCTATAATCATAAATATCAAGTATACCTTAACGTAGAAAAATTACCACTATAAAGTATCTCCAATGCTCAGACTATGCTCAAAATCTAGTCAGCTCTCCACAAGATGGATTAAATCAAGTTCTCTTTATCTACTCTTAAGTTATTGTGGATAAAGACACACAGACATCATTGCAAAAATGGGAAAAACTGATTCAAGGGACCCCAAAAACAAAGGTCAATCGAAAATTAGAAGTTGAAAAAAAAATCACAATTCTTATACTTTTCTTACTTAATAAAGGAAAGTAAAAAATGTAGCTACATTCTTTAAAATTAACAAATTATTGTTTATCATAAACCATTTTTTAAAGTTGAATTTTTCTAAAAAAAATCTTGAAAAGGTATATAGGTAGATATTAAAATAAAATTAGTCCAGAACAATACTAGTACAATAAAGATAAAACAAAGAATATTTTGTATTATGGGCTCATGGAATCTATTAATAATTAAAAAGGGGAGCTTTACATTAAAATACAAAAAAACTGCAAACTTGTAATGAAAAAATAGATTTATAAAATATAGAACTAAATTAACAAGACTTTTATTAAAGAAGCAAAGAAAAATAGGTACTTTCAAAATAAAATATATAAATAAAAATACCTCTAAATCTTGCAGAAACAAAGAAAAAACACTTATGGTAAAAATATTGTTAATTTATGTAACACTTTTTTTACAAATGTTGGTGATCATGTGCATTCAGAAATCTTATATCCTGAGTTCATGCCCATGCATGCAAAATATTCCTTGTTCTTCAGTCCGTTCGATCCATATTTTAATTTAGATGAGTAAAAAGTTCGAAATTTTACTAATGGAAAGCCTGTTGCAATGTTTTGAATATAAATTGTAGAAGGTAATTTACAATTTACCTCCGTTTGAGGTTTGGCAATTTCTACTTGCAATCATCGTTATTGTGAACATATTTTACAAATAAATCAAGATATTATGTAAAATTCTGCAACAAACGACATCAGCACATAAACGGTAATTGAATAGTAAGGTTATGTATTATGTATCGAGAAGTAAACAAATCATGACGTCATGAGTGACGTTTTACGTGTGGCTAATTTTTCAGGATTGCGGCACTCGCGGCAGGTTAACGTGTGGCTAGTCACGGCCTTAAGAATATTTTAAAATTTTAACGTTTAACCTTCATTTTATTTAACCCCAATATTGTAAGATTACGTTTATTTTTCTACAACTTTTTACTTTTTAAAATAATAATACATAGCTGAACTTAAAGGCTCGATGGCGGAAATTTGAAAAAAAAAATCAAAATACAGCCTAAACACAGCACAAAAACAAGTTAAAAACTACGAAATAACAATGAATATATACTCGTCTCAGATAAGTAACTTCGACTGAGGATGGTGATGAAACGCGTGAGGCAGAAGATCGCACTTGTTCCTTTTATTATGTAGTGGACAGTAATATATAAGAAAAAAATATGAGGTAGAGTGTATATGCTATTTAATTTTTTTAATTATTGCCAAATTTGAGGGCTTCTTGCCCCAGTGTGCGCCGCTTCAAAAACTTTATTTTCACCTTTCTCTATCGTTTCAGTGTTGGAAACTTGAATTTTTCGCAAGAAATGTTTCATACTGCCAGCTATCTTCTCCAGAAGGTCGTTTTCTCTTCTGTGGCTCCTAGAAATTAAGCAATACTAAATCAAAAATTAGTAAAAGCATTTAATATTGAGGGTAATTCAGGTTTTATTGCACAAACTTTAACAGAAAAAATAATAAACATATTTTTAGACCTAATTTGCCACACAGGAAAAAATCACATTTTCCGATTTTCAGATGTAAAAAGTATTGAAATACTTTTGTAGTATTTTCCACAATATCTTATTAATAGCCGAAGTAAGTCAAAGTCAAAGGTATATTCCCGTTTAGCCTGACATAAATATTTGGTACGCTTTGGTAGCGTTTTGCCTGACTACATGTTAAACGGAAAAATAGTTGCGATTCTCCTGACCTGCTTAGGTAATAAATATGTAATTGCTGTAAAGAAATCTATTACTAATAAATGAATAATAAAAAGAAATGAACATAAAATTAAATTAAAATGTTATAGTTATTTTATTTGATATAAATAAAAAATATAGAGCACCCAGTATAGTAAAAAGTTAGTAAAATAAAAACTAAACATTTTTTTCAAATTGACGAAGCGTAAAGCGAATAAACTAGTTGAATTTAGAATTTTTTTATGTGTCCCAATAACCGGCCACGACAAAAAAAATATATTTAAAAACTATAATTCCTCCAGTAATAATTTCAACTATACATTACTTTGGAAAAGAACTTAGTATATCTATGAAAAAAGAGTTAAAGGAAAAATTATCAAGATGGTTTAGAAAATTTAAAAATAATTGATTTAAAATTACTGGTACAAAACGCTTAATAATGTCAATAAATGCAGTTTTTTTTGTTTCAAATCAAATCATCCTTATTTTGCATGTATTTTGAAAATGGCTCTTATGATAAAAAAAGCACGCACCATCCAACTTATGGTCAGGCGAAACGATACCACAATTTGAGCTTGTCAGGCGAATCGGGAAATTTTAATTGGTCAGGCGAAATGGGAACAGGCGAATCGGGCATAAATCAAGTCAAATACATAGGTATTATGTGGGTAGGTACTTACCATTTTATAAAATATAATTACAACACAATAAACATAAAATATAAAGCACTCCGTCGAATATTTATACCTTGCGTCTTGGTTTTTGACCTTCACGTAGTCGAAGAAAATATTAACTATTTGGACTACGACGCTTCCTGCAGTTTTATTTATACTCGTGGTCTCGTGGTTCGTAGATGAGTCTTCAAGTCTGGACAGGAAAAATCGACAAAATCTAAGAGCTTGTCCAGATAAAGCGATTTACGAGCGATTCGAGTAGCGCGTTTTGGAACGCGCGTTTATGAGATACTAGAAAATATGTACTTCCGTCCGTAAATCGCATGTATTACGCTAGAACCTCGACTCGCTCGAGTAACGTGCGTTTTTCGCTCGAGCCGGGATACTAGAAACTAGGTTACGGCGTCCAGTCTTCGCGCGACAGTCACAGTGTGAAGATGTGCCCCGTAGAAATGGAAGTAGATAACTTTGATACAGAATTATTTATTGATGAGATAGAAAAGAGGAAAGCAATATTTGATATGGAATCTTCGGAGTATTCAAAGAAAAATTTGAGACGAGGAGCTTGGGAAGAAATTGTAGAAATCATTTGTGACCCTTCAGATTCGGATGACAAAAAAAAGCATTAGGTAAGCAACTAAAATTTGTATTACATTACAATTAGTAATAATTATATCATTTTATTTTTCCACGGAAGTTGGCCTTCATTAACAAAATATTCAGCGAATGTGCCTCTTGTATTTAGGGAACGTTTGCCTGGCCTCGAGGAATCTGTGGTCAAACCTGTGAGTGAGGTTTTGTGTAGGGTATCCTCATATCTATAACCATCTCGTAATCGTACATAATTATGAAGGACACAACAAGCTTTAATGATGTCCTCTGCAAACTCGATGTTCACATTAAGTGGCCTATGAAAAATTCGCCATTTGTTTACCATGATTCCAAAACAACACTCAATATACCGTCTTGCTCTGGATAATCGATAATTGAATATTTTTTTTACATGTGTTAAATTTTTGCCACAATAAGGTCGCATAATATTTTCATATAGACCAAAAGCTTCGTCCCCTACAATGACATGAGGTAAAGGTGTATGAATATCCGATACTGCTTTTGGATTTGGGATATTTAAAGTCTTGTTTGTAAGTTTCTTGTAAAATGAAGAGTTCTTAAAAATTGTCGAATCATTGCTCTTGCCGTACGCACCAACGTCTATTGAGATGAAGCAGTAATTCGCATCACAGACTGCCAATAGCACTGTAGAAAAAAAATTCTTGTAGTTATAGTAAAGTGATCCAGATTCTGTGGGTTTTATAATACGAATATGTTTGCCGTCTACAGCTCCAATGCAGTTTGGAAAATTTGTAAATTTTTCAAATTCTTCTGCGATGTGTTCCCATTTTTCTTTGTCGGATTATTTCATTACTATAGTTTTTAACTTTTTCCAAATGACCTTGCATGTATTTTGAACTATGTCGATTATCGTTGATTTTCCCCATCGGTAGGCATAGTGTAGGTCTGCAAAATAACACCCTGTTGCTAAATATCTAAAACAAACAAATAAAATTCTCTTAATCAGTTACTTAAATCATTTTAATTAAGACTATTTTTGGCAGGCATTTCACTACAAAAAAATGGAAAGGGCTCCGAGACTGCTTTGGAAGAGAAATGAAGAAACAAAAAACTAAACCATCAGGTTCTGCAGCCTCCAACAGGGTATCATACATGTATTTTCAACGTTTGATGTTCCTTGAACGGTCAATGCGAAATAAAGTTACTGAAACAAATATTGAAGACCCATCTGCATCACAATCGCCTATTGCTCTATCAGTTGACGGGGAAGATGTTGTAAGACCTCCAAGTGAGGATCGTCCTACCAAGAAGAAAAAAATAAGTGCTGCGGATGGCGAATTTTTACGCGTGATAGAGAAGACTATTTAATCTCTTAGTCAGCCCCCACCACAAACACCCTCTGTCGAATGCGACGATAACAAATTATTCTGCCTATCTTTACATAAAGATCTTCTTAAGGTACCTGAAGAGCAGCGTCTTCAAACAAAGATCGAAATATTGAGCTTGCTCCAAAAAGCACAACAGCCTTCACGCCTTACACAACAAGTTCGCAATGTACATAAAGCATCTACAGTTGAGTTATTCACACAGCCTAGATATACTATTCAACATGAGCAATATTATTCGACGCCATCAACAAGGACCCAACGAGAGCATGTAGAATTCCATTTTGAAAATTCGCAGTATGATCCAACAGTACCATCCTCATCATCAGTTCCTACACGAACTGAATATGCCACTGCAGTGCCACCGCGTACGGATGACTACTATTCACCGTCATCAGAAAACTCACAAGATTCTGAATGCCTACAACTATTTGAATAATACAAGTACCTAAATATGTATAAATAAGTTTTGTTTTTAATGTAATAAAAATAAAAGTTTTCTTACTTTAAAGTAATGACGAGTTTTTCTTCTGCAGAAACAGTATCTCTTACTACATAGTTTTCACAAGGAGATAAATCTTCTTTTATAATTTCTAACAGATTATCAAATGATTTTATGGACATGCGAAAGTAGTTAAAAAATTTATTTTCATGATTTCCTAAATTTGGATATAGAGTCACAAACATACCGTGAGACATTCTGTCATGTAAAATAGGATGAACCCTAAACCGTCTATTTTCTCTTCTGTTGCGGTTTTTCCATCGACGATAAGCAAGCCACAACAAACCTGCTTCGTCCAACTCCATTCTGAATGCTGATCGAGAACTCGCGTGGAAAACGTCTCATGTGGACCAACGAAACAAAACGCGCGTTCCCAAAACGCGCTACTCGAATCGCGCGTAAATCGTTTCATCTGGACAAGCTCTAATATGAAACTTACTCGTCGTACAATATTCGAGTCTGGATAGGAAAAACGTAGTTAGTAGAGTATTCAAGTCTGGACAGGAAAAACCGACAAGATCTAATTTGAAATTTGTTCGTAGTTCATACAGTATTTGAGTATGGACAGGAAAATTCGACAAGTTTATACAGTGTGTCTACTTAAGTTGGAACCATATGGAAAACATTTTTATTATTGATTTTAGGAAAAAAACTTATTCTTGATAAACAGTCTTGCATGACCCAAAACTTAAAATATAGTCATCAGATATCAAATTTTTTAAGCCGTATACGAGGTTTGTCAAAAAATATGAATTTTGCTCAAGAGTAAAGTACGTTTATTTTTTTACAAAATCAAGTGAAATTGCATATTTAAATGTAATATTCAATTCTAATCAACTTTTCTTAATGAAAATTTTCGATTTTGTCAAAAATAAACATACTTTACTCCTGAGCAAAATTCATTTTTTTTGACAAACCTCGTATACGGCTTGAAAAATTTGATATGTGATGACTGTATTTTAGGTTTTGGGTCATGCAAGACTTTTTATCATGAATAACTTTTTTTCCTAAAATCAATAATAAAAATGTTTTCCATATGGTTCCAGCTTAAGTAGACACACTGTACTTTATACGGGTATTCATGGTATTGCATGTTACACACAGAATTAACTAACCTATTGATTTTATTATATTTAATAATTAACGCTAATTGAATAGCTATTTGATTTCAAAAATAGATATGTTTTCTGTCACAATAGGAATAATAGTCCAATCATTATAGTAAGTTCACCTCGGAATTCGAGATACCCAGCTGTAAGTCTGCAAATACTTGTATATTGACACCCTAAAAGTTGTCTCAAAACCTACATATAGTAGGGTGTACGCATCTATTAAATTTCAAGGTCAAAGGTCACAAAAATCGGTTTTTTGCGCTTTTTTTTTTTTGTAAATATCTCATTTCCTGTGGGTTTTTTGCTATTTGTATTTATTATCAATATTGTAGAATACAAAATTCTCCAAAAATTTTGTTTAAAAAAATTTTTCATACGGTGAACCGTTTTCGAGATAGACGACGGAGAGCGCGCGGTCACAGCATCACTTCAGGTCAACCGGTGCCTCCGGTCGAAAACGCGCCATATATAGTTGATGAAATATCAATAAATCAATAATTATAAATATTTGTCAATTTTTATTAATTATTATATTATATTTTATCATTTTTTTTTCCTAACCTATCCACTTTTTATTTAGTATTAATTTATTTAACAACACTTACCTGCCCATGTAATTGCAAAATTGTTAATGAAAATATAGGAATTATATTTGAATTTTAACCTAATTAATATTAATAAATTCTTACATGATGAAAAAAAAAAAACAAATAAATTATGAATTAATCTTTTTATTAAAAAATTTCATTCAATACATTTATTTTTATTAAAAGTAAAAAAATGGAATAAAAAACTAAAATTTATAATTTTAATAATCTTCTTCCTCTTCATCGTCGTCTTCCGGCTGCTGGTAAATTTCAAACTGGTCTTCATTATCGTCTTCAACGACATTTCTCTCAAGTTCTTCCATGATTTCGGGGTCAAAGGTTCCATCTTCGTTAATGTCGCTCTGATATGGTAGAGCATTGAAACAAGCTTGCCCATTACATTGGCCACAAGCTAAAGAGCATTGCAAGCCCGCTTTCCTGCATCAGCATCGCGAACCACAACCACTCTTGCAGTTGCAGAAAATTGTATTTAGCAAATCTTCTGGAGCAGGTAGTAAAATTGTCATGATAGGCTCCAGAAAATCGTTTCGCATTGCCCAACTCCATACCTGGGGTTCCAAATCATGCCTTCCCCAAGTTTAAACTTAATAATATACACGTTTGAAAGGTTGATGAGCAGCTGCTTTTGTTGGTGGAATATTTGAAAGCTGCACAGGTTAATTAAGTTTTGTAGACTTGACGTAATGCATATAACGAAGATGATCGAGACTTTTCACAGATTTCGGAGCATTATAGACTGCCAATAAGATTTGAGTTCCACTCTCTAATAATCTCTGGGCCGAACAATTTTCTTTCTCAAATGCTGCAGCTAGTTCATTCAAATTTGTCAGTTTCTCAAAAACTTTAAAAAATGATTTTTTCCCTTTTTAAAAAGCGCAGAAGTTGTGTCACAGCCACTTAATGCGTGCAGAAATAAAATATGTGTTTTGGAATGAGGATAATTATCAAAACTTTTAGTCAAGTATATCCCCGTTTTTACATTTCCTTTCCCAACTTTTTTAAAGAAAATGTCTTGTTCGTAAGACAGTGTACGCCCAATTAAAATGACAAGTAAATCAATATCTTGTCCTATTATAACTGCAGTTTTTTCAGAATTTGATTCTTCAATTGCAGTTTCAACAATAAGAACATCAGCATTATCTCTGGCTTGTTTAGTAGTAATATTTGCAGCTTGTAATTTTTCAATTAACATATTAATGAGCATATCTTTGTTATTTCGATTTAATAAGAATTTTTCTTTAGTAACTGGTACAACTATTGTTTCATCTTCTCTGCTGCTCCATAGCTTTTACGTTCTTACTGTAATCTGAATTTTTTAAACAAAATTTGTAGAGAATTTTGTATTCTACAATATTGATAATAAATACAAATAGCAAAAAACCCATAAAAAATTAGATATTTACAAAAAAGCGCAAAAAACCGATTTTTGTGACATTTGACCTTGAAATTTAATAGTTGCGTACACCCTACCATATGTAGGTTTTGAAATAACTTTTAGCGTGTCAATATACAAGTATTTACAGACTTACAGCTGGGTATCTCTAGTTCCGAGATTCTTACCTAATTTAAGCTTAAATGACTGGACTATAAGTCATTATATCAACGAACATAAACTTCCATAACATTATTGATTATATTATCATGAATTAAGATAAAAACATCTTTGATTTCTTCAGTGTCTTAGTACCTTGTTCATTGGAATCGTTAGAAAAATTAAAAATTCGAATTGTATACAGACCTCCGGTTTGGCGCCCCTTTAGAGGTGCGCCTGCGTGCGGTGCACGCATTGCACGCGCAGTTGCGGGGTCCTGCACATCTATATCATTTAAAAGGTAATTTATAGGGTATTAATTATATATGAGAATTCAAATGGTTACCCTAAGAAATAATAAAATTACGGTAAGTAACTCAAAAGGAAGACAATTTGAATTTTTTATAAAAATATTCTACATTTAAAAATGTCTTAGGAACGTAACTCTTTAGAACATAACAGCATCAAATTATCTAAAATATTTTTTATTATTATTACTTGGAATGCCAACACTTTGTCATACGAGAGTCACTTCATCTGTCATTTAAGTATCTCCTTTAGAACTAAACAATAGTGTCGGAGTGCAAAATAATTTCCCTTGGATCATCCTAGCTTTGTATTTTGTCCTTCTGACCCTTTGCCTATTCATTTTTTTCATATTTGATACTATATAAAAGTAAATAATTAATAATAAGTACTATATTGATTGCTGTAATTTTTAATATTCGTTTATTGAACACCAAAATTATTGCTATAATCTACTGGAATTATTTTGAATAAATAATAATTTTTCCACAATCATCAAATTAACAAGGAATTAAAATTGAGAATACTAATATTATTTTAGGCCAATTAATGATGTAATAAAATAAAATTTTAAATTTTGCACATTGATATAAAATTACAATAAATATTCATGTGTAATTAAAACGAAATTTTACCAAACCAGATTTATGAACACATTGTTTAAAATACCTGACTGGTGCATTGTTATTTTAACGGCTATAAAATATGTTCGTATATATCTCGGTAATTTTTAAAATGTGGGAAATATAGATACATGCAAAACACGTTATTTACATTTATTCACAGCTTAGGAAATTCAGCATTGGATGTTGTTTTTCTTGAACCTCTTTGACTTTTTTCACTGGAAGCTTTAAATTCTGATTCTTGCAGCTCATGTTCTAGATCTAATAATTTCATGTTATTTTCTATTTCAATTTTTTGTCTTTCTATTTCGATTTTCTGTCTTTTAATTTTGATTTTTTGTATTTTAATTTCGATTTTTTGTCTTTCAAGTTCCTGTTTTTTCTTCTCTTTATCTAGTTCTAGCCTTTTTCTTTGAATGCTTATATTAGATGATGAGAAACCCTGCTTTGGAATAGGCATTTTCTAGTCGTTGGTCGGGTATTGACTGAGTTGTCCTATCCAGTAAAATAATACAGATCAGTGACTATGAACAATAAATTTTAAATTTTATCCAAATATTGAAATTCCCTGATTGGTTATAATTTTCCTACCTGAAATGTTGATTTCGTCAAATTTTCTTTATTCATTCAAACCAAACATATAAACTATCTACTAACTAATAACTCTAACTCAAAATGACAACTCTATACTAATTCAATAAATAACTACCTAAATCTAAACTTCATATTTGTACAAATCTTGTACATAAAAAAAACCCCTCGTACTTTATCATCTTCCACATTCTTTAACATGTAACTATTGACTTATTTAAATTTGTTTATTTAATTTCCTAAATATTATTCCTATTATATTTCACTATTAATTATCCTATCGTATACAGTACATTCAATATTATTTTCCATTTCTAAGAATCCGTTTTCCATAGCCTTATGTTCTTCTTTTTAAATTTTACATCTTTTAAAGCTTTCTTTGTACTTTTTCTTTTACTTTGTTTCTGATTTTTTCTTTTTCAGTCAATCCCCTATTTTTGGTTATAATTCTCCATTCTTCTTTAATTATGTTCTTTCTTGCTAATGTTTTCTTTTTATAATCTTTTTCCATTTTCTTTATTCTTAGTTTTATTTTCCCTTTATTTTTCAAACCTTTCCCAAAATATTCTAGGATGTATAATTTCAAATTCCCATCAAATTGCATCTTTGCTTCATTAATTTTATCATTAATAATTATATATTCTTTTCCTTGATTATTACCATTATTATTCCCTCTTCTTTCCTCTATTTGACTCAACTTCTTATTTATTTCTAATAGCTTTAAATCCATTCTGTTGGATAATTGTTTTTCCAAATTACCTGTTTGCTTATTCAACTTCTGACTATATTCTTCTATTTCTTTGATATTTTCCTTCACTTTTTCCAAATTCGATATCCTACCATCATTTTTATGTACACTTGTTTTAACACTGTCTATCACTGTATAAACCGTTTTTTTTTAATCTTCACCTTTTTCTGTTATTATTTTATATTTCTTATCTTGTTCCTTTTCTACTTCATCTATTCTTTCTATCATTTCTGTTCTTATGTTCTTCTTATTTTCTTCTATTTTTTTTAGCAGTGTACTTTTTTAAATCATCAAACTTCTTCATTACTTCTTCTTTATCTTGTTTCCTATTTTCATCCATTTTTTTACTATTTTCCTCTAATTTATCTATTTTCCTGCTTATCTCTTTATTGTTTTCATCCATTTTTTTATCCATTTTCCTACAGTTCTCATCAACTTTCTTATTATTTTCCTCTATTTTCTTGCTTATTTCTTTATTGTTTTCATCAATTTTCTTGCTTATCTCTTTGTTTTCATCCATTTTTCCAATGAGCATTTGCATAAAATCTTCCAAATTCATTCCTTTTTTCTCTTCTTGCGTCTCGACAATATTCTTTTTTAATGTCACTGTATTGTCCTGATTTTGTCCTGTTCCTTCATCTTTTTCTTCAAAATTTGTATCTCCTATATTTTGCTGTTCCATCACTCCTTGACTTACTTGACATACGCTCCCATCATCTCTCTCCTGTTCTTCCATCAAACCAACCTTCTTTCCTCCTCGCAAGTCCATCTAATATATTGCTTTATCTTATATGTAACTTTAATATATCACTTTTATCTAATATATCACTTTTAAACTTTTACCACTTTTAATACTTTATAATCAACGTCACACTTGGCTTTTAATGTTACTTTCCCCCTACTTAAATTCCACTCATATTTCCTACACTTTATATCCTGTCAATGTACTCCTCCTCTTATCTCCTAAACCATACAAACATCACACACATGCAATATCTTCACCCTCTCTTTATAAAAAAAAATATCCCAAAATCAACAATTCAAATAGAAAAAACTATAAACAATCTTACCAATTTCCAAATTCCAAAATTACAAATATCCAAAATGTTGATCTCCCTCTAGAAATAATGCTCCACGTTGGCTGGCGACACTTGATATAGAAACCCCCTGTATATCAACATTTTAAATAGATTTGCCCAGACTCTTAAAAGGGGTGGTTCTGCTCTAAAAATTAAATAAAAATATTATTTACCAAATTTAATTAAAAAATAAAAAAAAATAAATTTTAAATTCTTCAATCTGCTCCGTGTCTATCTGTCTCCTTATCTCTATTTGTGTGTGCTGCTCGTATCTGCTTGTCTTTGGCCCTACTTATGTGTGCTGTTTGTATCTACTTGTCTCTGTCGTGTTTCTTTTGATATCTCTTCCTGGTATCCACTTATCTGCTACTCTCTCTCTCTATCTCTGGTTCTATATAATATTTCTCACTTTCTAAATAAAATTCTTTACCTTTATTTTTCTATCCTTCTTTATTGTAATATTCCAGTCTTTAACATTTCTTTATTATTCTAATATCATAATCTATTCAACATTTTATATTTATTAATGTGATTTTTCTTTCAATTCTCATCTGACAACCAATTAAATTCTTTCTGACATTTTTCAAAAAAAAAAATCAACAAAAATCCCGACATTTTGATTTTAACTTGAATTTTGATTTCAAGACACTTCACCACCCCAGTATTGCTCAATTTATATAATAAATTTGATGACGTCAGGAATTTCTATATCAATATATTATAAATTTAGTTAAGTAAGAATGGCGAGAGCATTAGAAAATATAACAGGCATAAGTACACGTAACCGACCTAGTGGACATAAAGCATTATCTTAAGAAGAAAAAACATGTGTTGTTTAATGTATTTAATACTCATTGTCACAGGGATCCTTACTAAGCATTGCCGACGCAAAAGACACCTTAGTAAACTAACTGAATGTGTAGCACTCCAGAATACAAGGGCACTATATCTTTTTTTTTTTTATAGGAGCATATCAAATAGAAAAGGGAGATTTACCTAAGTTGAAGTTACTCCAAACCATACTCTTCCTTGATAAGATAGGATTATAACGATCGTTATAGGCATTGAGACATTTCCTTCCTGCATTAGCGACAGAATGGGGCACAATAGATCTTTTAAGTCGCAGTGTATTAACACCCCATTTCCAACATAACATACGACAATAAATACGTTAAATTTAGGATAGAATATGTAAATCTGCTATTTGATTATATTTTCTAATTTTCCTTGTATATTATTTTACGAAACTATATCTATAATTGAACTTTAGCAAATTGACAATGAAAATGTGTCTGGAAAATACAATTCTAAAATCTTACAATGTTATATTCATTTGTGAATTGCACAGAATGTTGGAAACAATTTCAGTAAAAAGGAAACCTACAAAAGCCATAAATTTTATACTTCCACGTCATTTAAAGCCAATAAACTGAAAAATTTTATAGTTTCAAACCGCTAAAGTATGTCGACGTAAAACCGTGAGACAAAAATTAATAATTTAAGATCGACCGTGACAGAAATTCTCAAAAGCGTCTAAAAGCTTCCGTTAATTCGCCCATCCAGAAGACAAACTGAACTTCCATTATCACTGGATAAATTTATTTATTTGTG
The DNA here is from genome assembly GCA_927349885.1 of Psylliodes chrysocephalus. Taxonomy (NCBI): domain Eukaryota; kingdom Metazoa; phylum Arthropoda; class Insecta; order Coleoptera; family Chrysomelidae; genus Psylliodes; species Psylliodes chrysocephalus. Next base: position 75,860,736 of record OV651816.1, on the reverse strand, counting down.
ACTTTGATTTAAAGCTAGATCGAAATGGGGTTCTTATATTGGGAGTGCATTCCTCGAGCAGAATGCTAATACTTACTGAAAACAGGAAATTGAGATTTATTGCGTCAAAGTATCATTCAAAGGATAACGGACTAAACGAGGTCGAGTCGGAGATAAGTGCTGTATAAACTTCAATAACATTTCATTATATTTTCAGTGAAATATAAAATAAAGAGATAAAAACAATTCATACACTGATATATGTTTAAAGTTGTATTTGTTCTTTATGTATCCTTTTGTCATCTCGGTTAGTTTAAATTTATATCAACTGAGTAGTACAGTTTATTTATCAAAATAAGTAAATGTTAATAAACACAGGGTGCTATTAAATTATATTTATATTTAAAAAATTATAACTGATATATAAAAATGGATGGCAGCAATTCTAGCATTTTATTTTAAATTTTAAAAATTTATCTTGATAAAAATATATATATATATATTTTTAACAGTAAATAAATACTGAATACGCCTCTGTGCAAGCGAGAATCCTGAGTAACAAACTGTTAAATCATTATTAGTTTATTTACTGAAATAAAAAGCCTTGTTTTCACAGTTATAGTTTTTATGATAGTTGCTGTCATGACAGTAACTATCACAATTGTCGCCGTTTAGTAAACTTCGCTATCGTACTTTTGGGATAGACCGCCCAGGACCGCCCACACTTTCTCGTCTAACTAGATAGTTGAGAGTATTGTGGTGACACTAAAGGAACTATTAGGTCTACTTTTCTAAGTTTTATCTCAGCCAATGAACTAAAGTTATCAGACATTTTAATTAAGCACAAATACTTTATCTGCTACTCTCCAAAACTGTTAAGCTGATTAGAACCTAAAGCGGCAGTTTCACATGGCAGTTGAGTGCTATAACAATTGTACTGTTTGGTGGGGGTGACTCCTATTGCGATAGTTTTACTGTTATCACCTGATTCACAAAGTGAGTTTAATCGCTTGCTTCAAAATGGTGCCGACTAAAAAAGAAGTGTTAAATTGTGCAATTATTTGTTTATTAGCCAAGAAAAAAATTATGGTTAAGAAAAATCTTGAAGCCAAACGAAGAAAATATAGCAAGAAAAGGTACTGGGTAAAGACACCTTTATTAAACAGGCCACAGTTTGACATGGAAAATAATTTATTAACTGAATTGTTAAATGTAGAAGGTGATTTTCAAAATTTTACTCGTTTACCTTACGAAAAATTTTTAGAACTGCACGAGAAGGTACGTATGTTATAATTCTTGTACATTTTCAACAATAAAGTAAAAAATTTTAGGTTGGACCTTTAATTGCAAAGCAGGATACTCATATGAGAAGTTCCATAAGTTCTAAGCTTCGCCTAGCTGTTACGTTAAGATATTTGGCAAGTGGCAATTCATATAAGTCTTTGGAATTCCTTAGTCGGATATCACGAATTACAATAGGAAATTTCGTACCAGAAGTGTGTAATGCAATTATCATTGTTTTAAAGGATACGTATTTAAAGGTAAGTTTTAATTTTAAATAAAGCAATATTATAACTAATATTGAAATTTTAATGAAAGTATTATTACAATTAATTTATGAAAAAAAAAAAAAATGAAACTTAAATAGAACAAATGAAAATGTAAATGATGAATACTTTAATTATTAAGTATTCCTCGAATTGCTTTGCTTATTACATCTCCAGTTTCAGCATTGTCTGATACGTCTTCTTTGTCATATGAATTTAAATTTTCATATATTAGCGTATTATTTGAAATGTTTTCTGAGTCATACTCATATAATGGCGTGTTGAGTGAGGTGTCATCAGATGAATAATTTGTAATATTAGTACTGTAATTGTAAGTTGATGGACGAGAGAGTCTAGAAGACGAAACATATTTGGATTGATGTATCATTAACAGTCTTTTATTTGCCATGCTACTAATATCCATTTGTAATTTTATAGCATCCTCCATCGGAATACTTTTTAATTGAGAAGCTAATAAATTACCAAAATTATCAAAAACATCTTGTTCTCCAAATGTTGCTTATTTCTTTATAGCATCATCTACAGATTTCTCTGTAGACATGTAATCATTGTTAATTTTTCTTTTTTTAACCTGTGGTATTCGAGGAGTTCCAACTAATGAGGGTGTTGCATATTTTTTTTGTGGTACATTTTGTGTGGTACGCTGAGAGGGTGTAGCTATATTTGTAATATCTGTATTTTGTGTATTTAACTGCGAGTCTTCTTCGACCTAAAATAAAACGATAATTGTACTAATAATAATGTTTGTAAATCTTTTTTTAAAGTTTCGTCTACTGAGGAAGAATGGACAAAAATTGCTTTTGAGTTTGAAAAAAAAATGGCAGTTTCCACATATAATAGTAATAATATATATAATATAGTAATAGTATAATAATAGCTTTGGATGGCAAACACATATGCATTATGGCACCCCCCAATGAAGGGTCTTACTATTACAACTATAAAGGTTACCACAGTATTGTGCTTCTCGCACTTGTAGATGCAAACTACAAATTTGTTTATATTGACTGTGGAGGAAATGGTAGAATTTCTGATGGCGGAATATATAAAAATAGCTCACTATATAAAGCTATTAATGTTAATAATGCATTAAATATTCCTGCACCTGAACTTTTACCAGGTAGAAGGACAAATATGCCTTACTGCATTATAGGTGATGATGCCTTTGCGCTAAGTCACAATTTACTAAAGCCGTATCCGAGATCAACAAATTTATCAATAAAGCAACAAATTTTTAATTATAGGTTATGTCGAGCACGCAGAGTTGTCGAAAATGCTTTCGGTATTCTTTGTAGCAGATTTCGAATATTCACAAGGCCAATAAACACTAACTTAAAAACCACAGAATCTATTATTATATGTTGCTGTGTGTTACACAATTTTATACGCCCAGAAACTATAATAAATACAGATAAAACAGTGCCTAATATATTATCACATATTAGCCAGGAAGGCAGCAATTTTTCATCGAATGTTGCTCGACAGACACGAGAAGAGTTTGCAGAATATTTTGTCAATGAAAGAGATATCGACTTTCAATGGACTAGAACATAATAAATGGAACAAAATAAATAAAATAAATGTTATATAAATATAAAATAAATAGTTAAAAGTAGACTACCTCTATTATTTGGGATTCCAAATTAGATATAGTTTTGCGGGCAATTATCACATCGTTTAAAAACGTCATATGCTCATACCATGGCACTGTCGGTGAGTAGAGATCATCTGTACCAGAACCTGTTTTGTGGCTATCCGAAATTTTCCATTTTTTTTCCATCAAGTACGTAGATCGTAATGAAGTTATTTTCTTTTTGATTATTTCCTCTTCGACACACATTTTTTTGGCAATATTAGTAATTGCAACTTTTCTTTTAATATTATTTTTATATTCAGCCGACTTAATGTTCCAAAGACATTCATTTTCCCGATATAATTCAATTATTTCTATAATTTTTTCATCTGAGAACGCAATGCATTTGACAGTTTTAACAAATTTCGCCATTTTATTTTAACCTAAATACGACTGCTATAACAAAAAGTGGAAATATTTCTAGTTATAACAGTAACTGGTATAACATTCAGCTTTTATAACAGTGGTATGTTTCACAGCTGACAGTGTGACCACGCCTACCTGACAGTCGCTGCTATAGCAGTCAACTGCCATGTGAAACTGCCGCTTAATATTTACCATATATTTGTCCTGTTTTGGCCGAAAAATGGTTGTTTATTTTATCACTTCTTGAGACATAAATAAATGACATATTCATTTCTTAAATACTTTGCGTCATATGTATTTTGCATTTAGAGGCAGGTTTTCTTTAATTTAACAGGGATGTTGATATTTTCATTACCCTTTTTGATTGTTTTCGACACTTGTTTACTACCACCTTCATTTTAGGGATCCTGACCATTGAATTGATATATTAGTAATAACAGTACCGTTTGTATTTTACATTAATGTTTTAAATATTATTGAAAATATATTGTTTATATTTAAAGACATTACAACTAAGAGACCAAATTGTTTACATTTTTATGCGGCAAATCATATTTCCCAAGGTTTGATATTTCAAACTTTAAAATTTTATGGTTTGATTTGATTTGATTCACAGCATTGCTAGGTTTGATTTGAGTTTGATTTGAATTCAAATCAAATTCAAGTCAAACTCTTAAAATCAAATCAAACTCATGCATCTCTAGAAACCACAGTAAACTCTAGCATGGAGCAAGCTAAAGGCTTAGGTTTTAACAATTGCACAAACTGCACCTTTTAACATTAATATTGTAAATAACTAAATAACTTATATTCAATTATATTTTAATCTATTAAATTTGTTTTAATTTGGTGAAAATATGTATATTAAATTAGTTTAGTTATATTTTATTACAAACCAAAGTGTTATAATTAGAACAAAAAATTAAACTTTCTTTACACACTAGTGAGTAAATAAATATACTTTGCGCACTAGAGCGTGAAGAAAATGTATATGAAACCTTTATTTTTTGATAGAACTTCCTGTAGTAGAAAAAATATTGTATGCAATTCGTGTGTAAAGTCCGTTTTTTGACTTAAGTGATTGACAATATTACATTCGTCAACAAAAGGTTACTTTACACACTTGTTTCATAAATAACTATTATGTTGTACTGGGTAATATTGCTATTATTTATTTTTCCATTATAATTTTAATTTGTTTTGTTTTTTTAATTATTAAATTTTCATATTTTTATTAAGTTTATATTGATTTCATTATTATTTATATTTAAAAAATCTGATGTGTCCAACACATGACTTTCCTATCTAGTTATTATAGGCATTCTCCGGTTATTTTGTACAACCTATTGCCGCATCTCTATAAATGTTTAGAGGATAAACTAAATATATACATTTTACACATACATCTACCTCGAAACATTTTTCTATAGATATTCATTGAAAACGAAAATACAGAAAAATTTAAATTTAGCACTTTTCCATTACGGTCCATTTTAGAAAAATCATGTATAAACAAAAATTATAGAAATCGATATCGCAAACAACTTTTAGTTCAACAATTTTCATAAAAATCAGAATTTTGCACATTTTGTCAAATTTCTCGAATACGGACCATTTCAGGAAATTTTGACATAAAGCAAAAATTATAGATAATAATATTAGAAGTAACTTTTATTTGAACAATTTTCTTCTCCAAACATAAATAACAGATATATTCCATAAAATATAAAAACGGCCTCCCATAAAGTACCCCCCCAGATGTTCCGACTTTGTCCAAAATCTAATCATTTCACGTCAGGCCGAAATAAACCTTAAGTTTAAAATTTAATGTTTTTTCCTTTATCCGTTTTTGTGTTTTCTTAAAATTTCGAAATTTACACATTTTCTCAAATATCTCGAATACGGTCCATTTTAGAGAAATTATGTATATGACAAAAATTATAGAGAATTATATCATAAACAACTTTTATTTGAACAATTTTTATAAAAAATTATGTTTTTTACATTTTGTCAAATTTCTCGAATACGGACCATTTTAGGAAAATTTTGCATAAAACAAAAATTATAGATAATTATATTAAAAGTAACTTTTATTTAAAGAATTTTCTTCTCCAAACGTAAATAACAGATATATTCCATAAAATATAAAAATGACCACCTATAAAGTACCCCCCCAGATGTTCCGACTCTGCCCAAAATCTAATCAGCTCATTGGATGCTGAAACAAAGCTTAAGTTTAAAATTTGGTGTTTTTTTGTGTATCGGTTCATGAGTTATGCGTTATACAGACACACACACACACACACACACACACACACACACACACACACACACACACACACACACACACACACACACAGACACACACACAGACAGACAGACAGACATCATCGCGAAAATAGTCAAAACGGATTCAGGGGACCTCAAAGCGTAAAAATCCGTCGAAAACTCGAGGTCGAAAAAAATCATGATTCCTATACTTTCCTTATATCTGTATACAGATAGGAAAGTAAAAAAGTGTTTGATCTGATTCAACCTTCTAAGTTTTCCTATGAAGCATTTATTACAATTAAAAATCTGATGTGTCCAACACATGACTTTCCTATCTAGTTATTATAGGCTTTTTCCGGTTATTTTGTACAACCTATTGCAGCATCTCTATAAATGTTTAGAGGATAAACTAAATATATACATTGTCCACATACATCTACCTCGAAACATTCTTCTATAGATATTCATGGAAAACGAAAATACTGAAAAATTAAAATTTCCTACAATTTTTTCATTACGGTCCATTTTAGAAAAATCATGTATAAACAAAAATTATAGAGATCGATATCGCAAACAACTTTTATTTCAAAAACTTTCATTAAATTCAGAATTTTGCACATTTTGTCAAATTTCTCGAATACGGACCATTTCAGGAAATTTTTACATAAAACAAAAATTATAGATAATAATATTAGAAGTAACTTTTATTTGAACAATTTTTTTCTCCAAACATTAATAACAGATATATTCCATAAAATATAAAAGTGGCCTCCCATAAAGTACCCCCCCAGATGTTCCGACTATGTCTAAAATCTAATCATTTCACGTCAGGCCGAAATCAACCTTAAGTTTAAAATTTAATGTTTTTTTCTTTATCCGTTTTTGAGTTTTCTTCAAAATTCGAAATTTACACATTTTCTCAAATATCTCGAATACGGTCCATTTTAGAGAAATTATGTATGGAATAAAAATTATAGAGAATTATATTACAAACAACTTTTATTTGAACAATTTTTATAAAAAATTATTTTTTTTTACATTTTGTCAAATTTCTCGAATACGGACCATTTTAGGAAAATTTTATATAGAACAAAAATTATAGATAATAATATTGTAAGTAACTTTTATTTGAAGAATTTTCTTCTCCAAACGTAAATAACGAATATATTCCATAAAATATAAAAATGACCACCTATAAAGTACCCCCCCAGATGTTCCGACTCTGTCCAAAATCTAATCAGCTCATTGGACGCTGAAACAAAGCTTAAGTTTAAAATTTGGTGTTTTTATGTGTATCGGTTCATGAGTTATGCGTTATACAGACACACACACACACACACAGACACACACACAGACATCATCGCGAAAATAGTCAAAACGGATTCAGGGGACCCCAAAACGTAAAAATCCGTCGAAAACTCGAGGTCGAAAAAAATCATGATTCCTATACTTTCCTTATATCTGTATACAGATAGGAAAGTAAAAAGTTATTAGGGTATAATTGCCAAAATTCAAAATGTTTCAATAAAATGTATTAACGAAGACGAAGACTACTGATCAACCTTAATTAAATTAATGGACAAAAGGCTTGAATGTAGCGATCTAACACTGATCATTATCTGCATAGATACGTCTACAAACATCAATAATTCATTGAGTGCAGGATTCTAAAGCACTACATAAATGAAGGACACCTAATTCCGAGTACTCAGCTGAATGCTTCGTTAACAGATACAAGCTGTTTACAACCTATATTCTAGCAACATACGTTGCGGAGAGACATGTATTAATCGCGTAATGTTAACAAATTGATTACATTTGCGACACGTTAAACTTTGCGTCATTTTATATTTTAAAATAAAATTCATCGTATGAATTAAAAAAAATTAATTGGTTGGAGATATTTTTTTTTAATGTACGATCTGCAAAGAGAGGTGAAAAGGGAAGAAGATGGCATTGAGGTTTATCATCGTAATAAAAAAATGGCACTCCTAGGCAGAGCTTATTTCATGCAAGCAGTGGGGATAGATACAAAAATGTATTTAAAAAATTTAAGCCCATCGTAAATATCAAAAATTTGTAAACTAGAAATTAATTTAAATTTTGAAAAAATATACCGGATTTTTCGAAAATGTTACACATCGAGGAGTTAATAGTTTTATAAAAATCATAAGAATTCGAAGTATAAATGGTGTGTGCGAAATATCTGTTCTTTCTATAGTCGAGAATGGAAAGGAGTGCAGTAATTTAATTATTTACAGAACGTAGTACAGGTTGAAGAGGTAGACTTTTTATTTATACCTTATCCTTTAATGCTTATTTGTACTTAAAATAAAAATTTCAATACACCTTATCGCCCTCATAAAAGAGTTCGTTTAGATTTATAATAATAATAATCTTTATTCATGTGCAAATTGGTTACAGTGAGAAAATGAATAGGTTTATATAAAATTAGGTGTTATTTTTTTTTTTTTTTTAATATTAATACATAAAATATTACTAAAATATATCCTTAATTAAAATAATTAACAAAAGTAAAAAAAAACTATACTGAATTAAGATAGAATACTAAATGCTAAAACACTTGTTTCGGTTAAGACAACAACATAATAAATACTAATCTAAAATGACTTAAACAGATTTAAAATTATAAAAATATAAAAAATAGGTAAACATGAGAAGATATGCGGTGTGTATTATCTTATACATTCTCCATTTAGTTTTTGAAGAAATGGTTTATGCCTCCATCGGGATTTTCTATAAAGAAAAAGAACTTAATACAGATTGTTTTTGAATAGGAACTTACTGACTAGTGTTGTAATTTCATGAGGAATCATGTTGTAAAGTTTAGGTGCTAGGCATAGTGGTTAGAAAGGCTAGATTTTGCCAAATCCGAAAAACTGGGTGCAAGGAGTAGGGAGATGTTCTGGGTAGAGACTTAAATATTTGTATTGTAGTACCTAATTTTGGTAGGTAACTAAAAGATGAAAAATTATGAGAAGTTTTTTTGACTTTATTTGTTAGCACGATTCATTTATGATGAGGGCAATAGCACTTTATCAATATATAGCTAGTAGCCAAGGGCCGATTCCACCGTTGTGTCAAACGAAGTTTAAATTACTAAACGAAGATTAAAATGACATTGTTAATGTAAAAGTGTCATTTTTATCTCCGTTTAGTAATTTAAACTTTATTTTTGTTAATATAAAAATGTCATTTTAATCTTCGTTTAGTATTTTGAACTTCGTTTAACAAAATGGTAAAATCGATCCTAAGTAAAGGTTTATAAAATTATTGTAACAAAATACCTGTTGAGACAAAAAGTTATCGAAACAGTCAAAGTACTTTTTGCTCGAATTACACACAAGATTTTTTCTACGATCACAACAAAATAAAATAAATAATTAAATTTTATTAGAAATCGGTTACCTTTTCGTTCGTTATAATATTTTAAGTTTATTTGATATAAGCCTACTCTTCGAAGAGAAGAAAATGTTTTGGTACTTATATGCCGGTAATTATTTATGATTTAATTATGTCATAAAATTCCTAAATCCGACTCTGTCTAATCAAGCGGCCTTTACGTATGTGGCAGCTGACTCGCTCGAGGCGACGGAATGTTCTGGGAATACCGCTGAGGCTCGAGAAACGGGTAGAATGGGCGGAGTGTGCCGTTGACTCAAAGGTGGAATTTTCGAGAGCATCTGGAGACTTCTAGTAGTAGACTTAATATAAATAGCCGACTCACCGTCGGGTTGTTTTATTTTAGGATAGAACATTGTAATGAAAAGTTAAAGTGTAATAAATAAATTAAAATTGTTAGTTATTGTCTAAGTATTATATAAATGAAATAGTACATCATAAATAAATTGTAAATAGTGTGTTTTAAATAAATAAACTATAAATAAATTTGACTATCGTCACATTGGTGTTAGAAGTGGAACTATATATAAATAGTGGACAATAACGGCTAAAAGACTGTGTGATTTAGCAGTGACCGAGCTACGTCGGGAGTTAGAAGATCGTGAGTTGGAGACGACAGGAAAGAAAGCAGAACTGGCAGAGCGGCTTAAAGAAGAATTAATAAGTAAGGGTTTGGATCCGGAAACGTATCTATTTTCGGATGACGCCTCTTCTATAATTTTTTCAATTTCTTCCGATATAAAAAACGAAATTTCCTCTTTAGAAACCAAAGTTTCGTCTGATATGACCTCTATGAAAACCGATATTTCTTCTAATATTTCCTCATTGGAAAATAAAATTTCTTCAGAAGTTTCTTCTATAAAAAGTAATATTACTTCTTCAGAAAGTAAAGTTTTGTCTGATATTTCTTCCTTAGAAGAAAAGGTGTCTTCTGATATGTCATCGGTGAAAAACGATATCTCTTCTTTAGAAACTAAAGTTTCTTCTGATATCTCTTCTTTAAAAAGTGAAATTTCTTCTATGGACGATAAGATTTCTTTCGTTGAGAATAAAATAATGTCTTCCGTTGAGGAAAAAATAAAAGAGATGGAAAATAAAATAGAAGAACTGGAACATTTCAGAACCGGTCAAGGACGGTGAAATAAAGTGTCATGAGGTAGAGTCGGAGTTGAAATTGGAAGGGGCTATAAATTTTGCTCGTGTTAAAGCTCCAACTTTCGACGGGAAGATGTCATGGACCAACTACCTTAATCAGTTCGAAATAGCTGCGAGAGCAAACGAATGGTCTGAAAGAGAAAAGGCAGTGAATCTAACAATCGCCCTTCGAGGAAACGCTTCAGATGTCCTTCAGACTATACCTGTGGAAGAGACAGATGATTTTGAGCAACTCAAAAAAAGACTAAATATGCGATATGATCACGAATATTTGGAGCATCTATACCAATCAAAGTTAAAGAATTGCAAACAGCAACAAGACGAAACTCTTCAAGAATACGAAGTAGATATTGCCAGGTTGGTGCGATTTGCTTACCCATCAGCTTCGGAAAATATGATCGAATGTTTGGCAGTTCAAACATTTGTTGATGGACTCCGTGACCACAAGATGCAGAAAACACTTCGCTAAGCCCACCACAAAATATTGGTCGATGTCTTGTCTGCTGCTTTAAAATATGAGGCAGCTACGCATGCTTCTGGTGAATACAGTAAAGTGACGACTGTAATAGAAGAAAAAGGAGAAGATAAACTCGACCAACTAATTAACATAATGAATACCTTTACTCATAAAAAGATGAAGACAAAGACCAACAGGTGCTGGAATTGCGATTAACTGGGACATGTACGCAGTTCGTGCAAACGCACTAGGGTCCCAACAACTGAAGACAACACGCTGCAAGAAAACTAGAGCGGGTCGGCCTAAAGGGGGCAGCTTCGACCTGAAACCGTTCCAAAGACCCTCTCATACTGATAGCTTCTATGAAATGTCGCGATGATAGTGTATACGTTGATGGCGAAGTAAATGGTAAATAGTATACACTGTTGGTGGATACTTGAGTAACTAGGATCATTATACGACCAACGACCATAAAGAAAAACTGTAAGAGACTTCTACCAACAAGATTGCGACTGCAGACTGCCACAGGTGAAAGTGCCAACATCCATGGGGAAATCCAGGTTCAATTGGGAATTGGTACAAAAAAGTTCACTCATACTGTTATTGTCGCTGATATCAAAGAAGATGTTATTCTTGGAATGGATGTAATGAACTTACATGGTTTCCAGTTGGACTTTAAAAACATAGTGATCAAAGTTGGTGCCAAAGAGGTATTCCTACATAATTATTTAGGGATTTTTCCAATGAAAATCATTATACATTTTGCTTGTTTCTTTGAAATATATTGTGTCGCGAAGCGGTCTTTGTACTTCTTGCACAGTAGTGATAATCCGGCTCGAAGGACCACATGAATGGATGATAATAGATTGCTTCCTTTACCATCGCATCCTCGCTCGATATATGGGTTTAGCTTTTTTACCTTTAGTGGAATAATACAACTTTTTATAGATCTAATTTATTTACCTTTTCGTACAGCAAAATGACTGCCACAAATACAAAGGGGAAAACTGACTGTTCTGAAACTTCACTTAGACAATTAACATTGACATTTTTTATTATAACGTACAAAAAACATTATACGAGGCCATTACAAATAGTTCATTTTCCAACATCTCACATGAATGGATGATAATTGATTGCTTCCTTTACCATCGCATCCTCGCTCGATATATGGGTTTAGCTTTTTTACCTTTAGTGGAATAATACAACTTTTTATAGATCTAATTTATTTACCTTTTCGTACAGCAAAATGACTGCCACAAATACAAAGGGGAAAACTGACTGTTCTGAAACTTCACTTAGACAATTAACATTGACATTTTTTATTATAACGTACAAAAAACATTATACGAGGCCATTACAAATAGTTCATTTTCCAACATCTTTGATTGAAAGATAAATCACCTTTTGAGAGTCTGCCTCCAACTCTAAGAAGGCCACACGTATCTACAAATGGATGTAAAGAAAGTAAATCTTTATTAGATACGTATTTTCCTTTATTGAGTTCATGAATATCTCGGGAGAAATATCTAGATTGTACACATTTTATAATTTTAGTGAGTGAATTTTGCAGCTCTTGTACTGACAGTGACCCAGAAAGTTTTTCTGAGTTTGGGTTTGCATTATTAATGAAACGAAGACAAAAAGTTAGAACTCTGTGTAGTCTGGTGAAATCACTAAAACGGTCAAAAATTTCTTCACAATTTGATTTATTTATTAGATGATGCACAAAGGTTTTTCTTTGCTCTGGCAAATTTTCTGAACATTGGTTCATAACAAAATTATTCAGATTCACGTTAGGATCTTGGATAAATTCAGGACCATGCCACCATAAGGGGCAGTTGATTATTTGTTCAGGGTCTGCTCCACGAGATACGAAATCAGCCGAATTGAGGCTTGACCTTACGTGACACCACTGGTAAGAATATGTAAGCTCTTGAATATCTGCAATTCGGTTGGCAACAAAGGTTGTCCAACGTGACGGATGAGATTTTAACCAACACAATACAATTTGAGAGTCGGTAAACAGATACACATGATTTATGATTAATTTGGATTTAACAAGGGAAACTATTTTCTCAGTGAGTTTGGAAAGAAGATATGCTCCACACAACTCTAAACGAGGTAACGTTAATGATTTCAGTGGGGCAACTCGAGATTTGGAACAAATTAAATGTGAGGAAGTTTGATTGTTTTCATATAAAGTTCTTATGTAGATGCAAGCTCCGTAAGCCTTGAGACTTGCATCGCAGAATCCACAAATATCGATACTTATTATTTTGATAGATAGAAAGATATATCTCGGAATTTTTACTGCTGACAATTTTGAGATAGTATTTACAAATGTATTCCACTCACTTTGCAATTGTTGCGGTAATTGATCATCCCAATTAATCTTATTGATCCATATTTTTTGCATAATCAGTTTAGCTTTTAGAATAACAGGGCCCACTAAACCTAAAAGATCAAATAGTTGGGATATTGTTGACAACACGTTTCTTTTTGTGGGTATTTGTGAAAAAGGGATGGACGGTAATTGGATGGAAAATTCATCAGTTAGTGCATTCCAAGAAAGACCTAAGACCTTGTTAGTGGAATTATCTAACGTTAAATTATAGTCTATATGATGGGAATTCTCATGAATTTTTTGTAAAAATGTAACAGAATTGGATTTCCATTTATGTAAATTGAAACAAGCCAAATTTAATAAATCCTTAAGTTGGTGATATAATTTAAATAACTGGTCAATGTCGTTAGTGCCCATGAGAATATCATCTACATAACATTGATTAATGAGGGCGTCTGAGGCTAATGGAAAATTATTTTCGTATTTTTTGGCTAATTCAAAAAGCGATCTGGTTGCAAGAAAAGGAGCACAATTAGTACCATATGTGACAGTTGACAACTCAATGCATTTGAGAGGTTGCTCTGGGTGATCTCTCCATAGAATATTAAGTAAAAATCGATGCTTAGGATTAATTTCAATTTGCCGATACATTTTTTGTATATCAGTGACTAAAACAAATTTAAAGTGTCTAAAACGACACAAGATATCAAACAGTTCCGGTTGTACCGTGTAACCCTTTAACATTATATCATTTAATGAGATACCAGATGTTGTCTTCATGCTGGCATCAAAAACTACTCTTAATTTAGTTGTAATGCTTTCTTCCCGAATCACACAATGATGCGGTAGAAAATATTTACTTTCATTTAATGAATTAGTTAGTGTCAATGGAACATACCTTGCATGATTTAACGAAATGTATTCATTTATAAATGATTGATATTGTGAGAATAAATTATAGTTCCTTTGAAAACGTTTTTCTAACAAATAAAACCTTTTGCTGGCTTGTGAAAAGGAGTCTCCTAGTTTTAAATGCTCAGTTGAATTTTTTATAGGAAGATCAATCTGAAAACGACCATTTTCCAAAATAATAAGAGTGTCTTTAAACTTAGTTTCGGCGAGTTCATCATCAGGTGTTAAACGCGGTTTGTTTGGAATTTCCTCTAATTGCCAAAATTTTGTTAACAAATCGTTTTGTTCTGTTTGTGCAAAAAAACTTAATTGAGATTGTGATGGAAGACAATTTTTCATTTCAATAGGGCCACCTAAAACCCAACCAAGATAAGTATTTTGTAAAAGAGGCAGATTTTCACCTAATCTGATGAAACCTGGTTTTATTAATTCATAATAGACGTCTGAGCCAAGTAATAAGTCTATTTTTGAAGGGGTGTAAAAAGTAGGGTCAGCTAATTCTATATTGTTTGGTATTGGTAATGAAAATTTCCCTATACCAATTTGGGGTAAATCACAAGTGATTTTTGGTAATATTGCACAAGATACCTTAAACTTTTTATTACACGAGGTTGATCTTATTATTATATCAGTCATTTTATTTGATTGCATCAAAGTATTCGTAATTCCTGTGATTTGAAGTTCTCTTGTGTAAGATGAATTTTTAAGTTTTTTAAATAATTCAGAAGAAATAAAAGATGACTGTGATCCATTATCGAGCAATGCCTTTGCGTAAAAAATCTCACCATTGTCTGATTGTACCTGAACCGTAGCTGTGGCTAATAGTATTTGTGTTGCGTTATTGAATAATGTAAATGTATTCTCTATAGACTTAGTGTTTATTACTTGAGATTGTGTACAATGTAAAGAATGATTATTTGGATTAGCGATTTGAGTATTTTCTGCATTTTGATGAGAAGCTTGGGTTATTTGAGTGTGAGTGTGGTTACTGAGACCATGGGGTTGACTGTAATTTGAGCGAGTATTTTGAGATTGTTGAGAATAATTCAGTTGAGTGTTTGGTTGAGAGTGAGTATTATTTGATAAATTTGTGGGGTTACTTTGAGTACTTGAGTGGTTAAATCGTGTGTTATTAGAGTGAGAGTAATTCGATGGATTATTTTGAGTGTTTAAGAGAAACAATTGTGAATTATTTTGAGCATTAGGGGTACCTAAATTGGTAAGACCGGGGCGCTTATTATTCAAGTGAGAGTACTTGGAATTAGTAAAATTATCATTATGCAGTAAAGTGTGGTGTCTTTTATCACAAATTGAACAATTTTTTGATTTACAGTCTATCGATAAATGTTTTGTACCAAGACAATTGATGCAAAGCTTGTTAGTATATACGAATTGTCGTTTTTGTGAATGATTAAGTGAATTGAATTTTACACATTTATAAATAGCATGGTCACTGAGCGAACAATATAAACAGTTTATTAGAGAAGATAATTTATTATCATGGGGGTTCACTATTAAGTGAGAAACCTTTTTTTTGAGTAACCTTTCGTCAGTAGAATTTGAAGCACCTTCAAGGTAAAGACATCTACCCTCTAAATACGTATAAAAATCAGTTAAATTGGGAAGCGAGCGTTTTAACTGAATTTCTTTTATTCGCTCTTGTTCGAAACAGTTTCTTGTCCTTTGATCGAGTTTTTGTGAAAATATGTGAATTAAGAACAGTTCTAACAAAGAGTCATTAGTAACATTTAAGTTTTGAAGACTGTGTAAATTTTGTTTGAGATGTGCAATAAGTTCACGCAAATTTTTGCTTGTGCAATAATTTATTGAAGGATAATCAAGTAATTGTTTTATATGGTTGTTCACTTGAGATAATTCGTTGCCATATCTTTCTTCTAAAATATTTAGTGCTACATCAAAATTATCATTTTCAACTCTCAAATTGCTAATTAATTTAAGAGCTTCATTGTTTAATGACGTTTTTAAATGACATAATTTTTCTACATTAGTGATATTAGTATTATCAATCACTAACGCTGTAAACAAATCTATAAAACCTTTCCAGTCTTCCATTTTACCGGAAAACACTGGCAGAGAAATTTTTGGTAAGCTAGATGAACTATTTTGAACAATTTGTTGAAATGCAGATGAAGAATTTGTTGAGGTTTTTAAATTAATTTCATCTAATTTCGATTGAATTTCTACTTTGACTTCAAAATATTTCGATTCAACTTCTTCTCTGTCTGCACTTTCAGCTTCATCCAATAATTCAATTTCATCTTGTATTTCGGAATATTTCTTAAAACTATCATCTAAAGCTACTTGTCTTACTGTTAAGTCAGGAGTAGTTAAAGATTTGTCTTGATTTCTTTTAAAAAATGAAATAATGCGAGTAATACCGCCCTTTTGAATCGCTCTCTTTTTTATTAATTTCTCCATCGTTAACTACTAATAGTAATAAATTATTTTTGTTGAACAAGAAGTGTCTTTTATATTTTCACTTTTAGTTACGAACAGTAGTCATTTAAAATTGAATTAGCACTGATTTTTCAACAGCTGGTTATAAAAACAAACAGTTACCTTGAACTTGAAAATATCACAATCGAATCACTGACCTAGTGACCTATTTTCTGTCCTGCTTCTTCCAAGCACGACGCAGCTCCTCCACTCATTTAAATTGTGTCGTGACGTGACAAACCCGGCAAATCACAATGCTTCTACTGGTGAGTGACGACACTAAATCTGCGAGATATGATTGGTCGTTGACGACGATCAAATATGGCTGCTTTTCTGGAACAAACTCGAAGCTTCTACCTAGACTTTGCGTTTGCGATGCTACCTGCTCGCGTTTGGGGGACACCTGGGACGGCGTTTATTTAAATTTAACAAATTTTATGAAATCCTGGGGTATTATTCCACTAATCCGACTCTAGAAGGACCACATGAATGGATGATAACAGATTGCTTCCTTTACCATCGCATCCTCGCTCGATATATGGGTTTAGCTTTTTTACCTTTAGTGGAATAATACAACTTTTTATAGATTCAAATTTATTTACCTTTTCGTACAGCAAAATGACTGCCACAAATACAAAGGGGAAAACTGACTGTTCTGAAACTTCACTTAGACAATTAACATTGACATTTTTTATTATAACGTACAAAAAACATTATACGAGGCCATTACAAATAGTTCATTTTCCAACATTATCTAATGGCAACATAGCAACAAGGTATACCAACTGCCGTAATTACATTTCGTCTATATAAATACAAGTTTCATTGGCGTACAGAATGTCAAAATTATTTATTATAAAGTATGATTTTTAGGATACTAATCATGTAATATTATTAATATAAATTTGATATTATCAAGAATAGGACGTATATAAGCCAACTAATTGAAATAATTCTAAAATTATCAAAAAAATCACTACAACATTTTTCGGTTTTTTAGTAATATGACTACGTTCATGAATGCTTGTAAATATTCGTGACATTTTTGGATTATTAGCTTAGTTAGGGACATTTTAATTAGTTGATAAGGTCAGTCGGGGTTACTGGGCTATGGTTTTACAATGTCTCAGTAATTCCGTATTTTTTCAGTGAAGTCTAACATTGCTTCTTTTTTAAAAAATATGCACAAGATGAGATAATCTCCCTTAATTTTTTCATTTTTTATTTTTTTTTTAATTATGCTAGGGGTCCACTTGCCCCAAGTAAAAGGGGTAACTGGACCATGCACCTATTTTTATGTATGCTGTTGCTTTATAATAAACTGGGGTATCTTGGCCATTTTAGGATTTAATTAAAAAATATCTAGCATTAGCTAGAATAATATTTTTTGTTATTAACTGGTAATGTTATGAAGGTAGGTGTTGCTTGGACGAGGAATAAAAGAACATCTGTTGAAAAAATGAGACCATTTATTGAGGAAATAAAATATACATACATTGATACAAAAGTAACATTTACGCCAACAAAAAAAAAATCTTTCAGAAGTAGAGTAAAGAACGAAGATAGTATTTTTATTTAATATTTAACTGAAAAAACTTAACATAACTGTGAGATCTGAAAGATCAGTGCTAAAGCCAATCCTATCTTTATAACGAGCTGAACTACTTTTAATCGGCTTCGACAATTTACGTATAATATCTTTTTTTGCAATTAACGATTCTTCATCTGTTTCTATGAATTTCCATGTTTGTGGGTGTCGTTTGAAAAATCTTCCAACAAATTCTTCTTTTTGTTTCGAGATAATTTTAGCTACATAAAGCCTGAAAACTGCAGCCGTTTTCCCATAAACCTTAACTATAAAGAAGTCACCTATATTACAGCAGTTATCATTGATGGGCTCTTCATCTTCTGAAGACCAAAATTTCGAGTCATTGTCGCATTCTTGAACTGAAAAATTATCGCTTGTATCACTAGCTTCATAGTCAATAATTTTTTCCGGTTTTTATGTTGCTTTTTTATTTTTTTAGAAGCGGCATCTGTTTTTCTTTGTATAGCATCTTCTTTCTCCTTGTCTTCCTGTTCTTGTTTTTTTTTTTAGATATTCATTAGAAGTAATTATTTCGCAGTTAGTAACTATTCTTCGCCTTTTGACCTGGGATTGTGGCTTCGATTCTTATTTTAAGACGTCTAATAGGACATCTTTAAATGTCTTGCGCGTTTTATTTTGCTGGGATGCATTTTTAGATGCTGTTTGGTCTATTACAAAATTTGATGCTGTACTTGTACTAGCCACTGCTGGGTCTGGCTGGACATTTTCGTACATTTATGTAGTGGTTTTTTTAACCGTATCTGCTACCTCATTACTAAGTACTTCAAATCCCTGTGACGCACTGTTAGATGTACTAGCCACTGCTGGGACCAACTGAACATTTTCAGTACTGGATATGGCGATTTCTGTTACTGAATCTGTTACACTAGTGTGATTAACATCTATTGAAGCATTGGGACGAGGAAGATTATTTTTATAACGTCTTTGGTCTTCTGGTTTAAAAACACTAGGCAAAATTGCATTTTTGTTCGGTCCTTTACGATTTAGGTTATATATACCGGTCGTTGCAAAGCCATTAACAATGTTTTGAGCCGGCATCTCTTGTGTAGCTTTAATAAGTATTGCTACAAATTCTGCTTTGGGGATTCTGGCGTTGCCACTTACATAGTTCCTTGTTCCATCTAGATTTAAGGCTTTTAAATACTTCGACATCAAGCAGTTGGAGTACATGTGTGGTATGAGGAGGCAATTTCATAATGGTTACCTCATTTTCTTGTGCTAGTTTAATTAATTTTGTGGACACGTGTGTAACATGACCATCGTAAATTAAAAGGACCAGTCTTTCAAGGCCAATATGTTTTAAAAACACATTTTTAAACCAATTATAAAAAAGAGTGGTTTCCATCCAGCTCCGTTCGCTAGCAGATATTGCCATTTGCGACACATCGTCATTAAACCATTTCTCCATCACATATTTACCTTTAAATACACATAAGATAGGTAATTTTTTTCCATCGGCTGAACAACACAGCAAAACTGTGATATTTTCTCTGCCTGGAGAACTTGTTTTTCGTTGACTCTTTACCCCAATTGCCCCAACGATCTTTGTTTTAGAGGGATCGTGGCAAAACGATGTTTCATCACAATTAAATATTTGTAAAGGTTCTTCATTTAATTTTAGCTCCTTTACTTGATCTTTAATTGCTTAAAATAATCATATATCACCCAGGGATTAACCTGAAAACAATAATTAAAATAGATTTATCAGTCTTTGGCAGTATTAAATATATAACAAACCTGATCACATCTGACGTGCTCTATACTTTGAGGTTTCTTGATGGACAGTGCATGACGACATCGGAAAGATTTAAACCAGTCAGGACCGGGACGACTGTCCTTAAATTTCGTTTATATATTGTTTTGCTTTATGTACAGTTCAACCATATCAATAACTTCTTCGCGACAGAGCCCGAGCCCATTTTTTTTTTCTAATACTTTCAAAAAATTTGCTATCTCTTCTTCTTCGTAGAAGTATTACCTTTACCCCGAGTCCCTAATACATAATGTTTTAATACTGATCGTGGTATGTTATAAAGAGTAGCTGTTCCACGAGTCGTTTTGTTGCCATTCCGAACATCAGATAAACCTTTTTCTAAGTCTTCTCTGGTATATGTAGTACCGGCACCCTTCTGCGTCTTTCTCACACAGTTCCGCACCATGTCTGCGAAACATTAAACACGTTCAATTTAGAATATGCAAGCGGGGTGACTGGACCATAGTGGCCCAAATACCCCAAGCGTATGACCCAGATACCCCGTTTGCAAACTTTTTATGGGGTAACTGGGACTCCCCTTCCACATTTTTATCCTTGTAAGAATTTAATTATTTACGAACGTACTTTCTTGAAATAAAGTGAAAATATTACCCCAAAAACAATATATATCTTTCATTGCTTACCTGTAGGTAGATATCCTTGAAAATAACACTAGTTACAGCACGATGTTACTAGATTTTTATTATCAAAATTTGTTGCCACCATGAAATTCCAAATTTAACTGATTTTTAGGTTATGCGTGTTGTTCTATATTGGTAGTGCTCTACTTAATCCTAGCCAACTGTGTAAAATAAAAGAATTTGAACGATGTGGCGGGACATATTCCTATGGTCCAGTTACCCCGTGGGTCCAGAAACCCCGACAGACCTTAGTACTATGACGAATGACAGACATCATTGCTGACGTGCATCGGGATTTGTATTAAAAATACTATAAATGGAAATCAGTATATTAATTGTATCAAAACCAAACGAAAACATGTTGAAAGACTTTAAAGATATTTACCTTCAGTACATAAATCAGTGCACAACACTTAAGGTGTTTCGGGGTCTGTAGGTTTTTGATGAATGGCCTTAAATTCCACTATTCTAAAAATGTCCGCATTATTTAAATTTTTTACTTTACTATATCGTTGAAAATAATATATTATTATTTAACAAACAAATCTATAATTTGTATCCAATAAATTAACAAAATATCGAAACGATTTGTAACGAAATTCGTTAACAAAAATTATATACGAATACTCTTAAAAAAACAAAATATATACGAGCCAAATGAAATTCAATTCAAAATATAACTGGTTGATGCACAAAAAATGCAGTTTATTTACAACTGGCTTTTCCGTTTTCAAACATAGTTATTTATTGGAATTGCGTATAATCTCCCTTTACTACGCAAACAACATTAAATTTCACTACCAAAACAATTTTGCATTTTCGATCAAAAAATAATTTTTGTTAACAATGCGAGATACGAGTGAATTTTAGTCGATGTAGTTTATATTTTCAATTTTTATAACAGCAATGACAGACTCCATCACTCATTTATGATACCAGGTGGTTGACGACGTTAATAATTAAATTGACTTTAGTTTTGATCGATGTTTTACAGTAAGTGCATTCTAGTTTTATACTGGTTGTAATTTAAGAGCAAACATGAGGGGCGCTCCTCCACCAAAAAACAATTTTACATTTGAGGCAGTTAAAAAAAATTGTAAAAAAATGGTTCAGGCCAATCGTTCTAAAAATGAAACAAGAATGACGCTAAATCGCGAAAAACTTATATTTTTAAAGAAAAACAACAAAAATTTCAACTTTTTAACAAATTTAATTTTTTGGCTCTTTAGCGTCATTCTATAACAAACATCTTTTTTAAATAAAACCAGGATTTCAAGTTTCAAAATTATTTCATAAAAAAGTTTTGGTATGAAATAAAGTAAGGGTCAGACAGCCAAGCGGCACTTAAGACCATATCGAGTCAGAAAGTTATGTCGAGGCTGGTATGGGAATGCATCGAAGACCTAAGAACACTGGCAGACCGAAATAGAGTAAAACTATTTTGGGTGCCAGGTCACAAAGGTATCGAAGGCAACGAAAAGGCTGACAAACTTGCAAAAAGAGGGTCAGAAGGAACACCAGAACCAGGCACAAACCCAGGAGTACCAAAAAGTACAGTCCGGGGTTTTACAATTGACTGGATTTGGAAACAACATATCAACTATCAAAACAAGCACATGGAAAAGCCTTCATAGGCAGACCATGTCCCAAAAGAACTGGAGAACTGCTCTTAATGAATAGGAACCAGTTGAAAGTGATAACAGGGTTTACGACTGGGCACGCCCCAGTAAAGGGACACTTGAACAAAATTGGCATGTACAATGGGGAACTCATGTGCCGACTATGTCACAAGAAACCAGAAACGGCCAAACACATACTGTGCGAATGCGAAGCTCTAGATCGCAAAAGACAGGCTCTTTTTGGACAACCCCAGGTTGATCCAACAACGTATAGAACCCACTCACCCAAGGATCTGTACAAACTTTGTAAGGGGTTTTCTCGCCTCAGAGAAAACGATTACTTACAAATGACGCCTGTTGACGGGACGGCTCTCGGGCGCCAGATTTGATGTGTGGTTTACTCCACAAACTTTCGAAACGGCGTCGAAAGTACTCGGGCAGCACAGATGGAGATGAAAAATTCCAGGGGTCGTTGGTCACTCAGACACAGGTAATAAGTAACCACAAGTAACGGGCTTTAATCGTTGCTTGTGGTGATAAAGAATTTCTCACTGCTGAAATAAAGGGGGAAGTAAATTAGGGTTCAGTAACTTCAGTAACAGTCAAGGTAACGTTGACACATATATTGAATTTTTAACTATTTACAATAAAAAAAATTTAAGTATTATTTCAACGCCCACCCCCGCTCGTAATTTTAAAACCCTGAACAAAATAAAAACAAACAGATCGGCCAGTAATGATTAGTCTCAATCAGACGGTAGAATTAAAATTAGAAGAAAGATGCTCGGTGGCAATAGTATCTAATTAATAAATTTGTCGGATCGGTGGTTGAGCCAAAACGAAACCAAAAACAAATAATGGCGGTCGTAGCAAAAGTTAATTAGTTAACTCTTAAATCGGCATAAAGATTAAAGTTAAATATTTTGTTTCGTAAAAAAAAATTAAAATCACGGTCGTAGAAAAAGTTATCTGGTTAACTCTCTAGTCGGTATTGAAACTGAAACAACCCTCCTTGTTTTAGTGAATGGGGAATAGATAAATGATAAGAAAACGGGATAGTATCAATCCTATGAGGAGTGCACTCGCCACAACCAGCACGCTCAACATAAAAATGATACTATTATTTTAATCACGGCGCGGAGGTAACTAAAAGAAAATAATCAAAATCCGGGCTAGTATTCAATCCTATGATGAGTGTACTCGCCACAACCAGCCCACTCAAACACAAAACAAAATATCAAACCGGGTCAGTATTTATCCTATGATGAGTGTACTCGCCAAAACCAGCCCCCTCAAACATAAGAAAAACACTAATATGTTATTCACGGATAGGGGTTAATCTAAATAAAATCTAAAACCGGGATAGTATCTAATCCCATGTGAGCTTTCTCGCCACAACCAGTCCACTCGACATGAAAAATGGTACTATTTCACTTTCCAATTTTCGAACTAATTCTATTCCCAAGTAAAGAAACATAAAAAAAAAAGTTAAATAGAAACAAAATTTACGGTCGTAGTAAAAGTTAAGTAATTAACTATGTACGGAATTTAATTTAAATTTAAATTTATTATTACTAAAAAAAATTAGGAACAAAATCCACGGTCGCAATGAAAATTTACTAATCAACTGTATACGGAATTTAATTTGAAATTAGGTTTACTATTACTGTAAAATAGAAACACAATTCACGGTCGTAATAAAATTAATTAATTAATAAAATAGAAACAAAGTTTCTATTTCCTAATAAATAACCAAAACTAATTTCCAATGTTTCTAAATAAAATCAAAACTAAATAATTTATCTGTAAATCAAAATATTTTTAACGAAAATCTGAAATCAATTATTATTTCTATTAAATAAAATCGAAAACGGAATAATTATTTCAAATGAAACCGGTATTCGAACGTTTTAACTCAAGAACCGTCGACAAAAAAAATGTAAACAAATTTGGTGTACCTAACTACGGACTCGGCGATAATTTTCAGCGGCGTATATCGGAGCAAAAGTAGCAGATGCTAGTCGAATCAGTAAAGTCAATTGAATGAATTTTTCATACCGAATTCTGAATTCCAGTCTCTATGCCCAAGCAGGCTAGCTCCCCACTCGATGTGCGCGAAGCGCGCGCGCTTTCGTTACTCGAATTTAAATGAAACAAAATTTGATATACAGGGTCTACCCATGAAGTTAAAATAAAATAAAAATTAAAATTTATATCCGGAATAGGCCGAAATATAGTAATGAAAATTGACTTCATTACAACTTGTACAAGGTACAAAGGTGATAGAGTGGGTGCTATGAACTAACATGGGGTAAAACACAATAAGCCAATAGGCTTCAGTCTTATTCGGAGACACATAGTCAGACAAGCCCAGGAGAAAAAAAAAAAACCAAAAAAAAAGGGTTGCTTATTTCACCCCCCTATAATGTAACAGGTATATTGAAAAAATAACCGTGGTTAGTCCCTTGCGATTACAGAATTTCAAGTTTATAGCTTTATTGAAATTTTAGAAAAAAAATAAAAACTCAATTTTAGTCACCATCTTTTAAGGGTGATATCTCGAAAAGGGGTGGGCTGAGGAAATTTTGTTATAAAAAAGACCCATTTTAATTTCATACGAGCAATCACCTCCTGAAATTTGTCTCATGCATTTTTAAACATCGTGTATGTTGGATATTAAGGTGAATGCGGCAGCCTTTATAATTTTCGGACAAGGATATTTCAAAAAGTAATTTTGTTAGAAAATTAAAATTATGGCAAAATAAATTAGGTAACATTACCTAGATATGCCTATATTTTAAAGTTTTAATTCCTTTTAGTTTCCGAGAAAAAAAATCAAATTTGATAATGAAAATAAATGCATTCCCAACAGAACTATTCTTAATATAATCCCGAAAAAACTCTAAATGTCTTGGTAATGATTTTTTAAAATTCGCCAAAATTAGTGGTTAAAACGCCTCGTTAAGTGCTGCCTTCTGGTGTAACGCGCTTGTAACTATCGTATCGTACACTCTGTCGTTATTCGTTTCTTGCAACAATTTACACTAGTTTACACCAGAAGATAGCACTTAACGAGGCGCTTTAGTTACTAATTTTGGCGACTTTTGAGAAATCATTAACAAGACATTAGGAGCCTAAATTTGTGGAATATATTAAGAATAGTGCTGTAGAGGAATGCATTTATTTTTATTATATTTAAAAATTAAAGTCATTTTAGTTTTTTTCGGAAACTGGAAGGAATTAAAACATTAAAATATATGCATATTCTAGATATTATTGCCTAATTTAGTATGCCAAAATTTAAATATTTTGAGATATTCTTGTCCAAAAATTATAAGGGGTGTGATCACCTTAAGATTGAAAGAGAATTAGCTTTAATTCATGAGATGCAAAGAATAATAATTGTCGCGTCACAAAAACCACCTACTGCCAAGAGAAAATTTTGATTCAACAGTATTGTATATTTTGTGTTGTAAAAGAGTAAAAATTAACATTTCGTGTTTTAATAGTTATTTTTTTAATTTAATAATCTATGTGACAGAAGAAAATTTTAAAGTTTAAAAATTTAAAAAATTACATTAAGTAGGCTGTGGTATTAATTGTCAAACACACAAGCAGTCATTTTGAAAAATTTTATTTTATTGTAATGTTGTACTGAGCTCGCAAAAAAATGAATTCTAGTGATTCCGAATGTACGCTTTCAGAAATAGCAGAAGCTGCTAAAAACACGTCGCTCAAATTGTTTCCTGCTAAATCAAGAGTAAGGTATCAATATGATTATGATCAAATCATTAAATGGAGACAAAGGAAACAAATAAAGAGTTCGTTTTCTGAACATATTCTACTGGCCTTTATGAATGAATTATCTTTAAAAGTACAAAATTCGACTTTGTGGACACATTACTCAATGTTGAGAACTACTCTGTCTATTGAACACAATGTTGATATTTCTAAGTACCTAAAATTAAAGGCAGTCTTAAAGAGAAAAAGTGATGGCTATAAACCAAAAAAAGCCAAAGTCTTGTCGCAACAAGAAATAAATAGTTTCATAAAAACAGCTCCAGATGAATTATATTTATTTACAAAGGCGAGCAAGTTTAATATCTATTATTTTGTTCAATGTGTGAGTATTTTTTATTATTTAAGGTTACACTTATCCTTGGAATATCAGGAGCATGCCGAAAGCAGGAGCTCACACAGTTGACTATAAACAATATAGAGGATTTGGGTACAGCAGCTGTGATAAAAATAGATAACACAAAAAACCAAGTATCCAGAAAATTCACGATTACTGGACCGTTTTATACCATATTTAAAAACTATGCCAATCTTAGGCCACCAACCACTCAACTAAGGTTTTTTTCTTAACTTTAGAAATAAAAAATGCACCCAACAAGTAGTGGGTATAAACAGAATAGGCACTGTGCCAAAGGTAGTGGCAAAGTTTTTAAATATTCCGAATCCAAAACAATATACTGGTGACACCTTTAGGCGTTCTTTTGCAACAATTTTGGTAGATGCAGAAGCAGATCTTGCTGCATTAAAGCGCCACGGGGGATGAAAATCCTCTGCCGTGGCCGAGATGTACATAGATGACTCTGCAACTAATAGATTAATGACTGCTAATAAAATAATAAACACAATTCGCAGCACTAGCACATTCAACGAAGAAGTTGCATGTAAAAACATTGAGCAATACTCTGAACAAAATGCTGAAACTACACAACCCAGATACAGTGCAAGTTTGTGTACTTCATCTATACAGCAACAAATTATTGTAGATCCACAATAGACAATAAACACATATATTAGGGGGACCACTGAGAATAATAATAATGCAACATTACAAAATCCACTGCAATTTAGTAAATGTTATAATAACAATTTTACTTTTAACTTTTATAACGTCCCAGAAAAAAGTAAAACAAAATTATGAATAATTATTCAGTTCATACAGTTTAGTTACAAACATTTCCTAATTATTGTATTAATTATCTCTAGTTTAGTTACAAATATTTTTTATCCATTCCATTAGTTATCTGTACTTTAGATGTAAATTTTTATAAACTATTCTGTTAGTATCTCTGATTTAGTTATAAATGTTTTTTAGTGTTTTATTAGTTCTTGTTCTACTTTAGTTATAAATATTTTTTAAACATTGTATTAGTTCTTGTCTTTTCTACTGTTACAAAATGAAAAATATTTTGGAGAATTTTTTTACTTTTCAACACATGTGTTGATATTCTTTTCAACACATGTGTGATATACTTTTCTGTACATGTGTGATATGGTTTAATTGACTTTCTCATTTAAAAAAGACGTTTTTTTAAGGATTTTGTGTGTCGTTAGAAAAATAGTGTACACAATTCGTTCGAAAGTGTATTTTCCTACGACCACTTAGGAAAGTGACACATATCACACTATAAAGTCCTATGGAAAGTGCCCTATATCACACGCGTATGAATAAGAATTTACTTTCCACCCGAGTGAGAATATGATACTTTCCGCAGTAGTTGTTACAAAATGTCAAACACCTAATTTCTATTTTGATCTATGTAATGTCCATATTAATACTAAAATCGATATGATTGTTAATTTATTGAAATTGTTGTAAATTAGATCCTAGATATTTATCTTTAACAATTATTATTAAAATAATTTTAAAATAACTAAGATTATGTTTGCTTTTTATTCTGGTTAAACATATAACCGATTAGATCACTCAATTGACGAAAGGCCTGTTAGCTCAGTTGGTTAGAGCATCAAACTATCAAATTTGGCATTTGAGAGACCTGGCGAACGACCGCGTTCGAATCCTGGCGGGGCCAGAAATTTTTTTTTTTTTTATTTTTTTTTTAATTTTTGTTTTTTTTTTTTTGTTTAAAAAATATGAAAATTGAATAAATACGATTGTTGTTGATTATTTTTTTAAATACATTTTAATTATTATATTAACCTGGTTTTACATTTTTTGATGAAAATATTTTGTGGTCGTAGGAAAAATATTGTACATCACTTGTGTGAAAAGTGAATTTCCACACTCGTGTGATAGTCGCACTCGGTTTGTGCCTCGTGCGACAATATTCCCCACTCGTGTGAAAAATGTCACTTTCCACACTCGTAATGTAATATACTATTCTCGCACTCGTTTAGTTTCCGCACTCGTGTGAAATGTTGCTCTTTCCACACTTGTTATGTAATATACTATATTTTGTCTAGGTTCATAGTCTAGTTTATAGTCGAACCAATCTTTTATTATTTTGACATCATCTTCCAGGATCTCTCTTACAATGTTTAACCCTTTTATATAAGTTAGTTACACACTTAAATAATCAATATTAAAAGGTCTGCTAAAGAAAATTCAACCTTGACACATAGGGACCACCTCCAATAAATTTTATGTGATTTTTTTAAAAAGAACTGTATTTTTCTGTATATAAAATGTACTCAGATCTTTTTTATATCTTAAATTTACATATAATTACTGAAGTTATTTTACAAATGCCATAAAAGGATCCTGAATTGGTCTCTATGGTAAAACTTCGACCTTACGCAAAAAAATAATAACAGAGAAAACATCATTAAGAAAAACCGAAAAATCCCCAACGCAGCTATTAAAAATAAAAGGATTTTATCTAACCCTCGCGTTAGCTCTTAAGCCGCAACTTCCAACTTCACACGTACCGTATTATATAGTTCGTGTATTCTTTCAACGAACGCATTATACAAAAGAAGTTCCCTGAAAGATTACGTCCTTTACGGCATCCTTAACAGCAAAATCTGCTATGTAGAGCTACCGTTAACTCTGACTGGAAAAAATAAAGAAAGCGAAATGTCAGAAAAATATCATTAATTGAAATTTATGTGTTGTCTTGACAAAAAGGGGGCTTCATATACCTACTGATAATAGTTCTTCCGAGGCGATATAAAACAATAAACATTATAGTCCAGTCATTATAGTAAGTTCACCTCGGAATTCGAGATACCCAGCTGTAAGTCTGTAAATACTTGTATATTGACACCCTAAAAATTGTCTCAAAACCTAGATATGGTAGGGTGTACGCAACTATTAAATTTCAAGGTCAAAGGTCACAAAAATCGGTTTTTTGCGCTTTTTTTTTGTAAATATCTTATTTCCTATGGGTTTTTGCTATTTGTATTTATTATCAATATTGTAGAATACAAAATTCTCTACAAATTTTGTTAAAAAAAAATTTTTCACACGGTGAACCGTTTTCGAGATAGACGGCGGAGAGCGCGCAGTCACAGCATCACTTCTAGTCAACCGGTGCCTCCGGTCGAAAACGCGCCATATACAGAGTGTTTCCGAACTTGGCGTCCAAATTTGTAGGGGTGGTAGTTCGCATAATTTGAGACCGATTCGCAGATTTCATTTTTCCAAAATATTTAAAATAAAAATAATTAAAAATTAATTAAAAATTATAAACAGCTACGCGCTCAGGGTAGGACCTGCTCTTTGATTTTTTTTATAATGGCTCTATTTTGTATATTATAATTTTTTTTAGAAAAATGAAATCTGCCGATCACTCTCAAATTATGCGAACTACCACCCCTACAAATTTGGACGCCAAGTTCGGAAACACCCTGTATAGTTAGTTGATGAACTATCGATAAATCAATGATTATAAATATTTGTCAATTTTTATTAGCTATTATATTATATTTTATCATTTTTTTCCTAAACTATCCACTTTTTATTCAGTATTAATTTATTTAACAACACTTACCTGCCCATGTAATTGCAGAATTGTTAATGAAAATATAGGAATTATATTTGAATTTTAACCTAATTAATAATAATAACTTCTTACATGATGAAAAAAAAAACAAATAAATTATGAATTAATCTTTTTATTAAAAAATATCATTCAATACATTTATTTTTATTAAAAGTAAAAAAATGGAATAAAGGGTACAAAAACTATAATTTAAAATTTTAATCATCTTCTTCCTCTTCATCGTCGTCTTCCGGCTGCTGGTAAATTTCAAACTGGTCTTCATTATCGTCTTCAACGACATTTGTCTCAAGTTCTTCCATGATTTCGGGGTCAAAGGCTCCATCTTCGTTAATGTCGCTCTGATATGGTAGAGCATTGAGACAAGCTTGCCCATTACATTGGCCACAAGCTAAAGAGCATTGCAAGTCTGCTTTCATGCATCCGCATCGCGAACCACAACCACTCTTGCAGTTGCAGAAAATTGTATTTAGCAAATCTTCTGGAGCAGGTGGTAAAATTGTCATGATAGGCTCCAGAAAATCGTTTCGCATTGCCCAACCCCATACCTGTGGTTCCAAATCATACCCTAACCAAGTTTGAACTTGATAATATACACGTTTGAAATGTTGATGAGCAGCTGCACTTGTTGGTGGAATATTTGAAAGCTGCACAGGTTTATTAAGTTTTGTAGACTTGACGTAATGCATATAACGAAGATGATCGAGACTTTTCACAGATTTCGAAGCATTTTAGACTGCTAATAAGGTTTGATTTCCACTTTCTAATAATCTCTGGGCCGAACAATTTTCTTCCAAATTTCTCAGTTTCTCAAAAACTTTTAAAAATTATTTTTTTCCCTTTTTAAAAAGCGCAGAAGTTGTGTCACAGCCACTTAATGCGTGCAGAAATAAGATATGCGTTTTGGAATGAGGATAACTATCAAAACTTTTAGTCGAGTATATCTCCGTTTTTACATTTCCTTTCCCAACTTTTTTAAAGAAAATTTCTTGTTCGTAAGACAGTGTACGCCCAATTAAAATGATAAGTAAATCAATATCTTGTCCTATTATAACTGCAGCTTTTTCATATTAATGAGCATATCTTTGTTATTTCGATTTGATAAGAGTTTTTCTTGAGTAACTGGTACAACCATTGTTTTATCGAAACAGACTTCATACGTTTTTGAAAGTGCAGCAGTTCTTCTCTGCTGCTCCATAGCTTTTACGTTCTTACTGTAGTCTGAATATCCGTCAAATACAACAATTATTTTGGAACTGTAATGCCTTTGTAAATAATCATGTATTTATCAAAAATAATAGAAAAATTATCTTCTCTGCACCATACAACATGATGAAGAAGAAATCCGCCATCAATAATGAACGTCACATTATTTTCATTGAGAACAAAATCAATTGGGCTCATATTGTCATACAATGACGATTTTGATGTTTTTCTCATGCCATCATTATCAAATAGAGCTGTTGGATACGGACTCAATTCATATTGAAGATATTCTTCAAGATTACTTTCAAATTGTTTGCTGACAGTAATTCTTTGGAAGAGTAATAATGGATCCACTGCAACTTTAAAATCATTTATTTTTACAGATTTGTTAACACTGGAAAGCGGCATTACTTTTTCGGAACGTTTCAACTTTATTTCATTAAATGATAAGCCGGTGATGTTCTTCATAGACTCTAATCCAATTTCGTAAGCTCTATGGCAGTTAATTTGCTCATTTCCAACAATTCCAGAAGCTATCGATTTTAACTGCGTAGTATTTGAAAAAGGATCATGGAGTTTAAACCAATCAAATAGTATATTCACGTCAGTATTGTCTTTTTTCACTCTTGAGTCTCTGGAATCTACGTGTTGCTCGGTCGACTCCAAGGAGATTACAGAACTTCTCCATTTCCTCACAATATTGATAATAAATACAAATAGCAAAAAACCCATAGGAAATGAGATATTTGCAAAAAAAAGCGCAAAAAAACGATTTTCGTGACCTTTGACCTTGAAATTTAATAGTTGCGTACACCCTACCATATGTAGGTTTTAAGACAACTTTTAGGGTGTCAATATACAAGTATTTACAGACTTACAGCTGGGTATCTCGAATTTCGAGATTCTTACCTAATTTAAGCTTAAATGACTGGACTATTAATAGCATGAGCGTTATACTTATTAGATTCTTAGGGATATGTTGACCATTTTATGATTTATGTTGTTTTCTTTTCTTATTAACATTTAAAGTTTACTTATTTTGTGGTATTTTAGGAGTTCTTAGGGTACAAATATAGTAAAGCGGCGAGGGCTGAAGCACGCGGCCAGGGAAGACGCACGCGGGGAAGTAAGCGGGCCATTTTTTTATACTACTATATTTTAAATTTAAACATACATACTTAAGCTCTAAGCGACGAGTTGCCGCTTCTAATTTAAATTTTATTACAAAATCATCTTACATCGCCGCTTCACTATATTTATACCCTTAGTTACAATTTGTTGGATGAAGGCAAATTAATATAAAAAATCAAAAGAATAAGCGCGGGTCCCCCAAGTGGTGCACATACCTTCCCGAAACGACCCAGCTAAGAGATGAATGACCCGGTGAGATTTTGTTGAGTCTTTTACTGGTCCGCGTTGGACATATTCTCAGCTATGAACTGACAGTAGGATAGATAGAAAAATAAAAAGAGAAGGTTTGAATAAATGGCGAGACTTGTTTCCTTGTTGGTAGTTAAACCGTAAGCGCTTAGCACGCTGCTAACACTAAATTTAAACCCGTTTTACACCCATAAAATAATATGTTTTAAAAAATAATGACCAATAAATCAATAATTTTACTGATTTACCCCTTTGAATTTAACTTTAATATAATGTGTGATCAGATACAGGGATAATCGTTAATAAATGTAAAGTTAAAGATAAATTTAAATATCATAAGATGGTGTAAATCTGGCTTTCGCCTCACTTGTATACCATCATGACGCATGACATGCCAATGGGTCATACTGGTATACAGGCAGTATACCAGACAGGTAAATAAAGTTTTATAGATGACACTTGCATCTAAAAAACTTCCTATTTAGCCGAAATTGTGCTATAGAACGATGGTTCCCTATATTGATGATAAAAAGATAAAACTAAACCCCTCCAAAATCGAAAGCCTCTTGATGACCAAAAGAGAATCTTTTAAAAAAAAAATACAAATTAAATATTCAAGGAAAAAGTATACCAACGAGTTATAAACTTAAATATCTTGGCGTCATTCTAGACATGGGACTCACGTTCAGAAACCATATCGTAGACAGAGTGGCAAAAACCACTGGAGCCTTTAAAATGCTATATCCGTTACTACATCGGCGTAGCGATCTAACCATTAAAAACAAACTGCTGCTGTACAGGCAGATTCTAAGACCTATACTTACTTATAGAGGTCCAGTCTTCTTCTCAATGGCTAATTCACATTATTTTAAACTTCAAAGAACGCAAAACAAGTGTGTTATGCTAGCGCTGGGGTGCACAAATCGACGAAATACACGAGCAGACATCCATCGAACCTATCAAAGACTATATCATTAGAATTTCAGAGAAATTCTTCATGAATTGCCTTCCTAGTACGGTTAAGGAAGACATATTACAAGTACGTGAGAAGAATGATCAGTCAGGTGACATGGATGCCTGCATCAAAGCCTACAAATATACAAACGGGACGTGGACTAAGCGCTGCTACTAACAGACCCACAGCAGGCAGCTAGCATTGCACTAAACAAGCAAATTACAATGACTGCTAGAAATTATGGTCGGGCGAAAGACTACACGGTGACGTCACTGGCCAGAACT
Source organism: Psylliodes chrysocephalus (assembly GCA_927349885.1). Taxonomy (NCBI): domain Eukaryota; kingdom Metazoa; phylum Arthropoda; class Insecta; order Coleoptera; family Chrysomelidae; genus Psylliodes; species Psylliodes chrysocephalus. The sequence goes on along the minus strand of OV651816.1, from coordinate 75,826,964 downwards.
CGGTACGGGGCTTGTTTCGCTTGCTATTGTTATCAGTGACAACTGTCAAGCTTTTAATTTTGAATTATTCTAAGTAACGTCTCGCCAAGTTAAGTAACAGTCAAAGTTTTGGTAGTATACCGTACATGTCGGAGCCCACTGGGCCTTCCATAGTATTCTCAGCACCCACAAAAGGATTTAGTACAGAATATACTAAAAGGCTTAAGAAAAGATGTCGGTTTAAGTAGCCTCAATACGAAAAAATACTGAAATTGACATCTCTAAAGACGATTAAAGCCGAAATCAAGAGAAAAGGGCAAAAGTACGTAAGTACCAACACTCCATGATACTGATAAAGAGACCACAGGAATAGAGGACCCCCACGTCGAAATTTCTGTGACTCGACCTTCATATGACCCTCAAACAGTTGGAGGGCCATAAAATATAGAAAATACCACAGTAGAGGGTACGAACAACACAAGAAAGCCCTCAGTGGCTGACTCGGGTGACTCCTGGGAATTTCACGACAGTGTCGATAGTCTAAATGATCCCAAAATCGATGATACCACGCAAAAACTAATTAATGTATTGGAAAATTCAGGCGAAACCATAAGTACATCGGACGACTCGACCATAGGCAACCAAATGGATACCTCAACAGGTAGAGAACCAGGTGAAAAAACACCGGATAAATTTGAAACCCATCATGTAACAGATCCCAACACACTGCTTGGCAAAACCATCACCCTTCCTCTCCCAAAGAATATAATGGCAAATCTCCTAAACTTTAAGACCAACCAACTTGATCAGCTGCCGAAAATCTCAGCTATAGAATTAGCCAAAGGAAGTGCGAAAAACGCCCTAAAGAGTGGTGGATCGAGTAACTACTCTGAAGGGAAGGTTACCGCACCCCTTGTTCAGCAAAGCACGATGCAGACCATAGCCATAAGACGCACTGCAGTCAAAACGGATCCTAGGCTTGCAACTAGAATAAATAGCGACCCAAGAATACAAATTCATGCGCAAAATCAAGACATTCCCAGTGCAGTGCAAAGTAACATTCTACAATTTGATCCCAACCTTGTTACTTCAGAAGAAGAACCAACTTCCAACAGGTACAACTTCGACAACCTACCACACTCTCCAAATATCTTGTTCGAACGCAGAAAAGCTAAGGAAAGAGCTTTACATGATAACAAAACAAAGATGGATGAAGACGAAAATAATGCCTCAAATAACACCCCTTTCTTAACTCCTAAGGAATTTAGCAGGAACTTCCAAAACTTGATTAAGGAAAAATCTTAAAAAACCCTCACGACAACGAGAAACAAATTTCAACCACTTACCGACGAGTCTGAGTCAGATACAGATGGCGAAATTGGTAAAATAGTGAAAAAGAGGAAACAAAGGCTTAAATTCAAACCCGTAGATCCAAAATCCAACGCAGAGAGAAACACCACCATACAAACTACTATGAGTGCAAATACTTCAAAACTTTCCAAAACAGAAGCCAGATCGGGCAAAAATAAAAATACTATGCCGCCAATAGTAATCGACGGGAGAACAGCTAACCAGCGAGACTTAATCAAAGACCTGAAAGACATAGTTAAAGGTAAATTTAGTGTTAAACACACGAACTACACCACAATAATATACACAGAGTGTAAAGAAGGTCATGAACGTGTGCTCTCAAACATAAAATCTGAGAACATGCCATACCACATATATACTGCCCGAGACGACAAAACACACGCCTTCGTCCTCAGAGGACTTGCACAAGGGACGAAAATCACAGATATCGAGGCAAATCTCGAGAAAGAACACGAGATTACCACAAAAGCCATCTATCAGATGAAAACAAAAGAACGCCCCCTATTTTTGATCATTACGGATCCGGTAATCACTCTTGATTATCTGAATAAAAACACACGAAGCGTACTATATACCAGGGTCACGTGGGAGCTCAGGAAGTCGACCAAAATGATTATACAATGCCATAATTGCCAACAGTGGGGGCATGCCACGGCAAACTGTGGTAGACAGCCACGATGCTTAAAATGCGCTGGTGACCACCATACGAGTACCTGCATAAAAACTACAGACACACCAGCTACGTGCGTAAACTTCGGGGGAGATCACCCTGCGAATTATACAAAGTGTGAGAACTATATCAGTAAGCTCGAAAGAATGATGGAAAGAAGGCCCAAACAAAATACTAATCAAAACTTTGTCCCCGCCCCTCAACCTACCATCAACCAATGGGAGGCCAGGAGACAAAATCGGAATTTTCAAGAAGAATCCCTAGCGCTACCTAATAAAAAATCCAGGAAACTTCAGAACCATTAAGAATACCAGCTAGAGGAGCAGAAAACCATAGAAATGCCACCCTCAATGTGGCCATGGACGATTTTACGGCCATAAATCAAGAATTTCAAAAATTAAACTCATTAATCAATATAGGCGAATTAACCAGAGCAGTCAGAGCACTGAACGCCAGACTTATTAATTGTAAAACGGGAAGAGAGGTAATAGAAACGTACAACGCGTTCATGACGGACGTTGACTTTAACTTCAAACTATTGAACTAAAATCATAACTTACAACACAGTAAATTCAGTAACATTCGCTAAATGACATTGTAAAATGCTTCTGTGACTGTTTATGTGACTGCGGAAGCGCTTTTTATCAGACTAACGTAGTTTTTTTTGATCTCTATGTTTTTCGGGGAAATTGGCGTGAGCAGGGGCATGAATGACTGCAAAAATGCACTCATTACGGACAAATATGACTGAAAACAGGATAAAATTTGACGTACATCCTCCATAGCAGCGACGACCATACTGAATAGTCAAATCACTACGACGAATAGTTACCAACTACAGTCAGACGGAAGACTGCACGGTGACGTCATGGCTCGATGCGATTTTTCTTGGCTTGCCCCGACTTTTGTGTTGAACTATGCTGAACTGTGTAGTCTTGTGAATTGACTAATTCATGCACAAACTAACACGTAAACATACACTTAGGACAACCCTGTTTTTTCACTTGGTTTTTCAGGGACGACAGACATAATTAAATTCATACAAAAACTCACTACTATTCCATTACTGATCTGGTTAATAGCCTATACTGATTTATAATGCTGTAATACAGCAAGGAGGAATCACGGAAACCATAATTCTAACATAAGCAATATAAGTATACGGCCACGACATCGGTCATGGCCCCGTCGGGGTCATCGCAGAAGAAGAATACTTCCGGAATTCGCCTAGGAAGATATCCGTCTGTAAATAAAATATATTTATATTGTGATTAAAATTGTATTTAATTTGTAAATATGTAAAGATTTTGAAATGAAAAAAAAAAAAAAAAAATGGGCTTGTTTCGTACCGGTTTATGGTCGGTGGAGAAGGTGTGTAGCCTAGTGAGTTAAACTAAACACACGAAAGACTAACATATGACGTACATTCACATAAGGACAATTCTGTTTTTTGCAACTAGTTTTTCAGGAAGACAAATCACAAATAAATTCACACAAAACTATAGACGCTACTCAACTATTTATCTTGTAAGCAAATCAAACTTCTTTAAAGTGCATCAATACGCAAAATAATTTTAACTTAAAATATTTAAGTTAAATATGGGTATGATTGCGGCTATGAAATCGGCAATGGTTCACTTAGTGGTCCAGAGAAAATTGAAGCTTTAAGAGGGGCACCCCTGAAGCAAATTTTCTAAACATATATTTTATCTGTTATTTAATAAAATGTAAATAATTGTAAATACAAATGAAGGACTTTTTAATAATAATAATAAAATTTATAACTATCATTAACTTCTGATTAATTTAAATTTCAATTTTTTTCTCATAAAACTAAAAAGAAATTATATATTTTTCCTGCTATTGTTATTACTAATAAATAAAACCTCAATTTAAATATATGTGGTCAAAAAAATAAAAAGAAATTTAAGCGAAATGTGTGAAGCTGTTTTACAAGCAAATATTGTAGAACCCGAGATAGAGCCTTATCATACTTTTACTCATAAAGACCATGACGGCGGATGATTTGTGCACTAAAAGTAATTGTTCAATTTTTGGGTAGTATTCATTATATTATTTATCAAATAATACCTAATTATGTTCAAAAACTATGATATTTATGTCAACTTATTAATTTTTGCATGGTTCACCTATAAAGGTAATAGATCATATGTTTTCTATTTTTATTGAAATTTGTATACCTTTTATTACAAGAAAATATGTAAAAATTTAAGAAAGTTATCTTGGTTAATTTTTAATTTTAAGATTTAATTTTTGTTTTGTTTTAGATATTCCTGGGTATGGAGATTTTTGGAATGTGTATATAGTATATTACATTACGAGTGTGGAAAATCACTTTTCACACAAGTGATGTACAATATTTTTCCTACGACCACAAAATAATTTCATCAAAAAATGTAAAACCAGATTATTATAATAATTAAAATGTATTTAAAAAAATAATCAACAATAATCGTATTTATTAAATTTTCATAATTTCTAAACAAATAAAAAAAAAATAAAAAAAAAATAAAAAAAAAAAAAAAAAAAAAATTCTGGCACAGCCAGGATTCGATCGCGGTCGTTGGACGGTCTCAAATTGCAAAGTTGATGCTCTAACCAACTGAGCTAACAGGCCTTACGGTAATTGATCTAATCGCTTATGTGTTTAACCAGAATAAAAAGCAAATATATCTTAGTTATTTTAAAATTATTTTAAAAATAATTGTTAAAGATAAATATCTAGGATCTAATTTACAATAATTTAACAATCATATCGATTTTAGTATTAATATGGACATTACATAGATCAAAATAGAAATTATGTGTTTGACATTTTCTGACAGCTACTGCGGAAAGTAGCATATTCTCACTTGGGTGGAAAGTAAATTCTTATTCATACGCGTGTGATATAGGGCACTTTCCATAGGTCTATATAGTGTGATATGTGTCACTTTCCTAAGTGGTCGTAGGAAAAATATTTATCTGAACTAGGGTGTGTTTCAAAGCCCACCTGTACTGGAGCTGGAGGTTTATTGTACCAGAAATAGGCATTACAACTACTCTAGATTGAAATAGATGGGCAAAGGCCGTAAAGGGATAATAAATATAAGAATATTAGAATTCAAAATGATTTGTCCTTTAAGTCAGTATTAGCGACATTCAACACAATTGTGTTTATAAATTAATTTCTTTTTACTTTTTATAAAAACTATATCCGGTTTTTTTAATAATAAAATCATTGTTATGTGCTGTGCTAAAGTCTATTCAAATTTAATTTTCGCCTGATGTAAACAGAAGCAGGTGGACGCTTAAATTGAGCAGGGCCGTATTTTACTTTTCCGTCTTGCAAAAATGTAAAATAAAAGAGTGTAATTGTGAAATTATTTTTTTATTACGATAAAAACATATTTTGTAAAGTAAAACTATAAAATAAATGCCATACACGGTCTCCCAGACTTTAGTGACATTTCTGGACGAAGATATAGGTGAGCGACATAAACTGCGTTAACCTGCAATACAAATTAATAAATGTATTTGACTTTAAAAGAGATGGTTGCATTATATTTAGTTCATTACATATGTTCACTGTGATACAGAGCATTAAAACAATCATATTATAAAATTATATTGTACAGGGTGTCCAACTAAATGCAAATTCTTTAATAGCTAATATATATCTACTAAAAGCATTAAAAACACTTTAAATATAAGAGGTATTTGGTATTTGAATTTGGTATTTGATTTTAAATTATGCATCTTAAAAAGAAACCTTGTGTATTTTTAATAACTTTTGTTCTTTATTGTTCTTGTTATACTAGTATTTAGATTAGACAATTAGTACCGTGTATTATAGCAATCTTCCTTACTTGACTTAGCACTATTCTGAATCGGAAAAATTAGTTAGACTTGGAAGGCTATCTTCATTAA